>JALIZH010033007.1:970000-1317500 GCA_030522465.1 Rhipicephalus appendiculatus | reverse complement strand
TGCACCAGCGAAGATCAAGCAGAGTCAAACGAAGTCAGGTGACATAAAAGGCAAAAGCATAAACTCGTAATGTCACCTTACGTTGATTGATACACACTAGACCAGAGACCGATGACGCTAGAAACTATTCTGGAAAGTCGACCAGAGAGGTCATCGCGGGTGAAGGCGACGAAGGCAGTGCTAAACTTCTTAAAGGCAACGGACTTGCACCGACGATTATAGGCTTATGGCTGTGATGACTGTAAAGTGAGACTTTGTGTGTGCGTGCTCTCTCCTCTATATATATATATCTCTCTCTTTCTCCATCTTTCAATCTCCCCCACCCCTTTCCCCAGTGTAGGGTAGCATACCGGTCCTTCTAGACCGGTTAACATCCCTGCCTTTCCTTTCCCTCCTCTTTTTTCCTTCCTCATGTACATCACTGAAATCAGCTTATATCCTCTCGATCGATTATAATGTTCTTAATAATAATAAGCGTTGAGGCTTTTATGTTTAAAATGACGATATGAATATGAGACACGCCGTAGTGCAGGGCTCCGGAAATTTCCAACACCTGGATTTCTTTAACGTGCACCTTAATCTAAGTACACGGGCCTGTAGCATTTCGCCTCCATCGAAATGTGGGACCATAATGTTCTCATTGTGTAGCATTCTGCATATATTACTCGGGTTGAAGAGCGCTATGCTATGTGAATTTATTTTCCTGCCTTCTTTTCTCGTTACTTTGTTTCGTGCGACCTACAGCCTCAGTTCATTCACATTGTGCACGTGTCTGAACTTTCGAAACATGAAAAAAAAAATTGCCTCATCGTTAAGCATAACCCGAAGTCGTACCCCACCTTTTCTTTTTGTGTGTGTGTGCGTGTGTGTGTCTTCGTGTAAGTAAACATTTCCTTTTTTTTTCGGTGATTCATATTCGTTTAAAATGACTTCGCCCTTAAATATGTGTCATAGCAGCGAGCACAAACTTCCATTTCATCCATCTGATGTTTTAGTTAAATGTGATATGTATAATGTACAATGAATATTCTAGTTAACATTTTCAAAACATATATCACTTACTGCGGTAACCCTCTGACGTGCGTGTTGGCAATCTTTTCCGGCGTTTCGAAGTATGGAGGCCTGCGGAATAATGGCATCACATTACTCATCATCTAATGGAATTGCATCCATACAATATGTAACCAATAAACCGATATCATCTATTGGTCGTTTCGTATGTTCACAAATATCAGATGAAGAAAAACCGATCTTGTTAGCTGAAGCTATATAGCAGGGGTCTCAAACACGTGGCCCGAGGGCCGCACGCGGCCCGCGGCCAGCACATGACTGTCTTTGTCCCATATACTTTTTTTATTTTTTTGATAAGTATGTTCATGAGCTACATAGACGTGACTGGTCTCAAACATTGTTTTCATGAGGCACCCCATACGGGCTCCTCGTGTTAAAACATAACCGTGAAACAAAAACTCTGTGTTTCAGAATCGGCGTCCAGATGTCAGTCCTTCTGGAGATCAGTATAGATATATTTTGCATAGTATAGTAAGTGATGGCAAAGAGATAGGAAAGAGGGTAAAAGCCTGGCCAAGCTAAGTGCCCACAAGCTCTGCTGTGACCCAGCCTTGCTCGACTTAGTGCAAGCTGCACTAATTATTTATTTATTTTTTTTTCAAGTGACTTGGTTTTAGGGCGCAGGAAATGTAAGCGGTAGGAGTACCTCGACCTCAAAGAAACAATAAAATTACGATTACACCGATCTTTAACCTTGTTCCTTACAATTTCTGTTTATGCTTTTATATCAGAAATATCATCCTTATGCAAGGACTGAAATTATTTTGATTAAAGAATAGACTTCCAGCCTGTGATCATTGATCAGGCATGTTTTTTCTCTCCCGACAGTACTGAAATTTTTATATGACTCTAAAAAGTATGATAAAGTACGCACAGAAAAAAAAAACCTCACGATACAATGGCTCTTTTTTTTTGACAAGAACGTCTGAGCGCTCCCTCAACCTTTGTTGCCGGGAGCTGAAGTACCATACCTGAACGTACGCCAAAATTCTGACGCCGATTGTAGACGCCCTTTTATTACATTCACGTTTCAAAACAGCATTTCCGAGGACTAAAGTCATCAATAGAGTTCATAACCTCTGTAGAGAATAGACGGTTAACCTATGATAGAAACTTTTCGCTTGACGTTCCTGCCTGCTTGCGTCAATTGTCAATACTACGGCGCCTGCGTCATCTTATTTGGCACTTACAATCTGCGTCAGTGGTTTTCATATCCACTCGCTCCTGAAGACATTCTCTGCGACGGTATGAATGTTGCCGCGAAAACAGAGGAGACGCCTGACGGCAAAGCTGCTATTGACGTCTTTGTTTATACCACGCTACACTTTGAATGAAGCATTTATAATCATGGAAAACAAAACAAAAAAGTTGAAGCGTCATTTTTTCAACAAGGTAGCGCAGTATGAAAGTACTTTTGGCAAATACACTGGCCACGGAATGAAAAATGCAATGAAAAACATGAATGAATGAAGAAATGAATGAAAAAAGAAAAAAAGAAACAGCTCCGCTTCGCGGACAGCGATGAAGCAACGATGCTGATGGCACTCCCTTCGTCAGGCTGTCGCATTCTTAAGTTTTGCAACTCTTTAATAAACACTCTTGTTGCGTTTTGACGAGGTAGTATAGTTTTGTTGCATCTTGACCATACCACTCTTATACGGAGGCTTACAAATAAGCCTTCACTTAAGGTGCTCCGATATGTTGTATCACTGCTCTTTATTAAATTATCTTTGTTAAGCTCTGAAGTGGTAGTATAGCCACCACCTTTTATAACCACAAAAGTATCACGTGACAGTGGTGTGACTAGGGTAACGCGCACGCCATTTTTTGGGGCTAACTGTTGCCTTCTTCCTTTTTAGCGGAAGTTGTGTGTAGTGGGATTTACCCAATTTCTGTGGCACATACGCATTAATTATGGTTATAGTTTTTTTCTGATAGGCCACACAGATGCCTGTGGCATATACCTGTTCGTTGGTGCCATCATTTTTAGTGAACCAGTGGCGAGCTTTGGGATTTACCAATGTTTGTGGCGCATACCCGTTTATGATGCCCACAAATGTTACCACGGATCCAGGAAATGAAAGGCTTGACCAAGAACAGCCTTGGCTATTAAAAAAACTTTTGGAAAACACTTTTGGCTGCACGCTGCGATGCTTTTTTTGATATGGAGAAATTTGGCAAGTTCCCAATCACCAGACGAAGCCACTTCTTTCGGTTTCGAGCCGGCGGTTATCCCACTCATACTCCAAAACGAGTCGCTTAGTTAACAATAAAGTCCCATAGATTTGATTTAGCCGCACCTTTTAATTGCAGGCACAATCTGTGTACTCAATGATTTATAATCGTATGCTGTGCGTTAACTACTTCGAGACAGCCACGAAACGCACGCTAATCGAGAATGCATGTATTAAAAGAGCTATTTCAGCATTTTTAAAAACACATTTTGCAAGTCAAAGAAACACTGAAATATAAGTAATAACAATACGAATGCATAAACATTTCCATTGTTTTTGTAGGGCGAGAACAGAAAAAAATATTTGTGGCACTTTCAAGCTTCAAAGGAAGTGCACGCTATACCGGTTTTGCGAGGGTGAGCTCAACAACTACAAGCACAACGACATCTACGAAAACGAAAGAGGAATTTTTAGGACTAGTTTTTCCATGTTAAACAAAATATTAACGAGAACTAACCGAAAATCAAGCCTAGGAAATTAAGTTAACCTTTCGTGCACTTTAATTTATTCACATTTATCACAAATAATACAAATAAAATCCCCTACACTTCCTTGGCTTGATTGTCTGTTAGTTCTCATTAGTAATAGTTCCCATTAAAATCTACGAAAAGACGCACACGAGCATGCTTGTTTACTTCTCTGCCTTTGATTGTTTTTCTGCTCTCTGTATGTTCTCAGGTATGTGTTTTTCTGTTGCTGTTTTGCACCCAAAAAACCTTTCCAAGGTATGAACGAACAAGCCCGACAGCAGACGTTACTGAACAGAATCGCCGTGTGTTCACTATAGCGAAAAGCAATAAGGTGTATTGGCTTCTCAATCTTCTGTGCGTGCAATGCTCCCGAAGACTTGGGGCTTGCTTTGTGTGACTGCGGCCGCCACTTGTTGGAGAGGCAAGTCACTGAATGACGCACACTAGCAACGGGGCTCGATCTTAAAAGCGGAACGCATTCTAAAGCACAACCGGCGCATTGAGCGAACACAAAAGTGTTGATGGTGTTGGTGAAGTTCACGGGCCTCAAGCAAACATTTAGAACACGTTTGTGTGCGTGCGCGTGGGTGTGCGTGCGTGTGTGTGTGTGTGCGTGTGTGTGTGTTTGTGTTTGTACGTGCGTGCGTGCGTGCGTGCGTGCGTGCGTGCGTGCGTGCGTGCGTGTGTGTGTGTGAGCGCGCAAGTCTGATTTCTGTGGCAGCACGTCAAATGCGGAACTGAAAGATGTGTGCCTCTTAAAACGGTTGTTAGTAATGCTGGTTTATTGCTGTTCAGAGGGGCGCAGTTCTGGAAAACGTAAAGGGGAACAAGAAACAGGAGTTATTATTTTTTTTATTTGCACCCCCGTAAGGAGATATAAGCTTTTGTAATTGCCTGTCCGACCGAAAGGCGACGCGACGATGTCGGGTAGGAGCGACAACAGTTGGAAATGTCAATACGGATCCGGTTACAGATACCTGTCGCCTCCGAGATCGCTAGCGCCACAGTTTCCTCTAACAGTTATTCACTGCGCAACCCGGGTTGATACATCATATCCCCGAGATCCTGCGTGCAGGACCCTGCCCGCGCAATCTTGGGGGCTACGATATTGTGCACTCAACAGCCCCCCGCTGGTGCTACGACGAAACGAAACAACGTAATTCGCACTGGCAAGGTGCGCCCGTAAGGTAACGCTCTACAAACGATTCGCACTAGCGTGCGCGGAGACGCGCGTGCACCCATCGGTAGCGCGCACAAAGGCCGCCGTGTCCTCTGGTCATCTTAGGAGCCGCCAAGTCTGACCCATACCTAATTCTGCTGTGGGCAGCGCGACCCGGTCTGAGAACTAAAAGAAACGTACACACACAGCGCCTCTGTGTACGTTTCTTTTAGTCCTCAGTCCGGGACACGCTGCCCACAGCAAAATTATGTTTAACTACCAACTCGCCCAGCTCGCCGTTCTGATTCTGACCCATACCACTGCACATTCCGGACTGTACCGTCATGGTTCAATATGCATGGTAGTGGTTAGGCAGGCTCTTGACGATAATGGCGGCCAAGGACCGCTGATGCTGAGTTGCAAGAACTGCTTACTTCCCAGCATTATCCCCCGAGAGCCAGGTACTAAAGGCAGGCCCTTGCGAGACGCACGTCATCACCACACTTTCATTTTTGCATCGATTGCGAAATTTATTTTCTTCCGGGCTCGACCAAATAATGGGGGGGGGGGGGGGGGTGCTGCGGTGAGACTTCGCCCTTCACCCTCCTAATGAAGAGCACTGCGCAAGCTTTTGCATGCGTCAAAGCGTCTTAGCACGCAGAGGGGTCTGAAAACGCGTGCTCTGCGCGAGTGCGTCGCCGGTCTCGCAGCTGCGCGAGCACGCGGCGCGTGATCCGTGTTTACCGTCGCAGCCCGCTAATGGCAGGCATGCGGACCTCCTCAGCGGGAGGCCTAGAACGGGTCGGGGCTCGGCGCGACTCGTCACAACGGGCCGTGCCCTGTCAGCGCGGCGTCACGCCACCACCTCGGCCGACGGCGTTGTGTGCGGCCGCAGCTGTATTTTACCCCGTGACAACAGTGCCGGAAGGCCCCTTCCGGGGAAGACAAAAGCCACTCGGAAGCGTGCCCCCGACCTCGCGCGAAGCTGAGAGCGTATCAATGCGAGAGGGGACCCGGTCGCTAGCGCTGCAGCCGTGCGCTGTCATCGCTTTGCCGGAAGCTGGGAGCGACGCGCGCAAATGAGCTGCTAGAATTAAAGAATATGATAAGAGGCTTGTGTGTCTGGCCTCGTTTGTACGCGCGATCACGGAGCTCGTATATTACATGACTTGAAACTTACAGATTTACAGATAGCACCCTGACTGAGCACGACATACGGATCTTTATATATATATATATATATATAGGAAAAATATATATACGCCTCTAAAAAACTGTTTATTGGTGACGTTTCGATCGGAGACCGATCTTCATCATCGTCTTGATGAAGATCGGTCTCCGATCGAAACGTCACCAATAAACAGTTTTTTAGAGGCGTATATATATTTTTCCTATTTTGTTCTACGGCAACCGAAGCCAGACTCTTCATAATCTACGTATTTATATATATATATATATATATATATATATATATATATATATATATATATATATATATATATATATATATATATATATATACAGTATTAATGAGAACTAACAGACAAAGATGCCAAGGTAAGTATAGGGGAAGCTATTAGAAGTAATTGTAATGTAAATGTGAAGAAAGGAAAGTGGACGAAAAGATAACTTGCCACCGGCAGGATCCGAACCTGCGACCTTCGAATAACGCGTCCGATGCTCTACCACTGAGCTACGGTGGCGGTCATCCCCCCCGTCCACTTTATAGGGTATATATGTGTACTTAAACGTGGGAGCGTCAGTCAGCGCCGCCTGTTGCCATTACGGCGAGTGTGGAACACTCTTTTTATGCCTGTAGGCGTCACGTAGAACGTGATCTTCTTACGAGCGGGCAGCTGACTAATAATCCCTCGCATACCACCTGAAGGCATCAAGTCTGCCAGACCGAGACCCTCGTTATTAATGAAGGACAGAATTGTAAACTTAAGGGCTCGTTTGCTTTGTTAAACACAGTATTAATGAGAACTAACAGACAAAGATGCCAAGGTAAGTATAGGGGAAGCTATTAGAAGTAATTGTAATGTAAATGTGAAGAAAGGAAAGTGGACGAAAAGATAACTTGCCACCGGCAGGATCCGAACCTGCGACCTTCGAATAACGCGTCCGATGATCTACCACTGAGCTACGGTGGCGGTCATCCCCCCCGTCCACTTTATAGGGTATATATGTGTACTTAAACGTGGGAGCGTCAGTCAGCGCCGCCTGTTGCCATTACGGCGAGTGTGGAACACTCTTTTTATGCCTGTAGGCGTCACGTAGAACGTGATCTTCTTACGAGCGGGCAGCTGACTAATAATCCCTCGCATACCACCTGAAGGCATCAAGTCTGCCAGACCGAGACCCTCGTTATTAATGGACAGAATTGTAAACTTAAGGGCTCGTTTGCTTTGTTAAACACAGTATTAGATCACGTAGAACGTGATCACGTTCTACGTGACGCCTACAGGCATAAAAAGAGTGTTCCACACTCGCCGTAATGGCAACAGGCGGCGCTGACTGACGCTCCCACGTTTAAGTACACATATATACCCTATAAAGTGGACGGGGGGGGATGACCGCCACCGTAGCTCAGTGGTAGATCATCGGACGCGTTATTCGAAGGTCGCAGGTTCGGATCCTGCCGGTGGCAAGTTATCTTTTCGTCCACTTTCCTTTCTTCACATTTACATTACAATTACTTCTAATAGCTTCCCCTATACTTACCTTGGCATCTTTGTCTGTTAGTTCTCATTAATACTGTGTTTAACAAAGCAAACGAGCCCTTAAGTTTACAATTCTGTCCTTCATATATATATATATATATATATATATATATATATATATATAGTCACGTGGTTGTCATTGTGAAGAAGGCTGCAGCAAGACTGCGGAACTACGGAACTTGTTATCTGGCTGAACTTGTGTCCCGGAAAATGAGAACTCAGAATGCAAACCATACATGATGTGCACTGATAGCGGTGAGAACAGTCATCGGCCGTCGAGTAATCAGATCAGCACTAAAGCACGTCTGCATTTTATACCAGTTGCATCGAATTTTTCCCAGTTATCGCTTGTGGCTGGGTTAGCACCAGAATAAAACTCTACTGTTCGCGTTGCGCGCTCAAACTTGTCAGAAAATTCTAAAATAATCTGGAAGGATCCCAGAGGTTCGGCAAGGCAGTGGTTATACGTGTAACGAACCGGCTGCATAAAAATGCAAAAAGAAGCGCGCGTGGCAATATATGTCGGGCACACAATCGCGCAGAGGCGTATCCAGTAGAGTGGGCGAGGCACAGGTGAGGGGGGTTCGAACCCCGTCGAAAATTTTCAATTTTGCCCGTGTATATTGTGTACACGTACACGAACACACGCACGCACTAACATACATAAAGGGTGGTTCATAGTGACATCATGATGACGCCTCAAACTTTGACGAGCTGTGACGATACTGTGACGTCATATGGTGACGTCATCACTCGCTTTGACGACGCCAATTGTTACGTTTCGTGTTTGATGAGGCATCTGAGGACGACTTAACGTTGCCAACCGCCCGTTTTCAGGACGATTATACGAACGCTTTGGTCACGGGTTCGAATGTAGGACAAGGATTAAGTTTTCCTCAACTGCGAAGTTGTTCTTTCTGAGATACCCTTATGAATCTCCTTTGCGACTTCGTGATACTAAAGTGTGGATGATAGGTGTACTTACATTTTTTTTTTTTAAGTAAAAGATTAGGCGATTCCGCTCAGCTAGTTTTCCAGTTATCGTGCAAGTCAAGAGAAACGCAAGCGTTCACGTGTGCAGCTTCTAAATTCAACGCTGCCACCGGGCCTGTAATCTCGGCGCTGCACAACCCACCCGAGAAGCCTCAAACGCAGCGCGCCACCTCGAGGAAGGAACACACGATCAAGAAGGAAAAAGGAAACCTTGGGAACGATCGAAACAATGGCGCGCACGAATGCTTCACCCTGTCGGCCGGAGCCGCGAGGGGCGTTCACGCCGAGATTGGCGCAGACCGGAAGTCAGCAGGGAACGCCTCGACGGAAAGAGCTCGTACACCACCACCACGCTTTGCCCCTGGAGCCTTTGAACGGACAATGGGCAGATATGCGCATGGTTAGGAAGTGGGCACGACTGCGCTCAGCAGGGTTATTTGTAAGGCCACGAGCGTGCACCATTTGAGAGCCAGCTGTTATAAACGCTGGTTCGTAATGATCGCCCGTTATGCGTTTACACGGCTGCTGTCGTCGGACTCAACCTCCTTGAGGCCCCCGGAAGAGTGCGTGTGAGAGCTTCACATTTCGTGCCTCAACGTAGCGTGCAAGGGAGTACTATGGCATTAGTAGGAGAGAAGTCTCAAGTACTTCGAGGGTGTGCATCGCGAATAAACTTAATAAGAAAGCGAACAGGGTCTCTTACGCATTCGCCAAAGACGACTCGAAGGCTGTCGCTCAGTCGACGCGTTGACCCTCCTCCCCCCTTTCCCCCATTCCTCCGAAAGCTTTCTGCACTTAACCTGGCTTTGCACTACGTCCGTGATCGGCACACATTGTACCAAGCGACGATGCCATGCGATGACGTCATCTCGTGACGTCACGTTACGTGACGTCATATGTGACATCATCACGTGGTGATCTTTTTGCATCCATTGTACTGACAACGCCGGCGCCGACACAGACGGTCTGGGCGAGCAATATTTTGGTGAGTTCGAGTGAGTCCGGTTGAGAAAAAAAATTCAGTGAGTCTGAGTCCGAGTGACTCCGGTTGAGGAAAATTTTGGAAAATTTTGAGTCCGAGTGAGCCCGAAGGGCAAAGTATATTTCATGAGTGAGTGAGTGAGCTCCGCATTCCTTGCCGACATATGGAAGACACCGTTAGTACACGCCTCCTTGATACGTCCTCGTCCAAAGAGTTTCGCTGTCTGCCCTCGAATATGCCTCTCCAACTAGACCAATATAATGTAATATGTGGGGTTTTACGTCCCAGAATCCAACTAGACCAAGCAACCACTTCACGAGAGTATACTACCAGCGCGAAGACACACGGACAAGAAAGAGGAGGACACACTGCGCAGTGTGTCGTCCTCTTTCTTGTCCGTGTGTCCTCGCGCTGGTAGTATACTGTCATGAATTTCCAACAAGTCTAAGCCGCCACCCTTGTGCACTTCACGAGTACTGCCACGTTGAATAGAAGCGTCAGAAAGTCATGCATCTAATGATCAGGAATTTCCAACAAGCCCAAGCCGCCACCCTTGTGCACTTCACGAGTACTGCCACGTTGAATAGAAGCGTCAGAAAGTCATGCATCTAATGATCAGGAATTTCCAACAAGCCCAAGCCGCCACCCTTGTGCACTTCACGAGTACTGCCACGTTCAATAGAAGCGTCGAAAAGTCATGCATCTATGATCAGTGGAATGGTTTGAATAGATAACGGCTTGTTATCAGATAACCTCGAACGAAAGCTCAGTTGCCGTTTCTGATTACAGTGAAAAGCAGATTATGTGTTCTTGACTTTTTTTTTCTAGGTTTGATGTAACCTTTAAGCATATAATGCACTTCTCTTTGCGTAAAGTGCCTGCAGAAATTGGGACTACATCGAAGTCCCCTGCAATGCTTACAACCATTTAAGTAATTTATTTAATGTTTGTTCAAATATACTGTAGTTTTATGAGCGTGCAGGTGGGGATACACAGTGCAGCATAAAATCCAGTAACATGTGAAAAACAACAGAAAAGAATAGAAAGAACACGGAAAAGAAAGAAAACAGTGATGATCAAGTTTAAAGGAGGGAAACCCAGCATCAAAAAAAAAAAAAAGAGTCAATATAAGCACATCTTCAACATGTGCGACAATTAAGCAAGTACAAGGCAGCAGAGATGTATCTGTACATGAATAATATTTCCCCGCGAATAAATACCAGAGCTAAAAGCCGATAACTACACAGCTGCGAGGATCGCCATTCAGCATGTTTTCCTTAACACAGCACCTGCAATAAACGAACGTGGTTATCTCTGAGGACGTCAAACCTCAGTAATCACACGGCGACCGAAAAAAACTACAGCTCTTAGATATCAGCTCCCATCAGCTTTGAAACTACCAGTGCACAAATATAGCATAATAACAGTGCTATAACTTCACTGAGTACCCGTTAGTGATGCACGATATATGCAGAGCCGGACGCACGGCTTCACCAGGAGCAACTTCCTTTTACCAAAACGGTGCCTATTTGAAACGAATGCCCATCAGGCAAGTCTTACGCTGCACGTTATTACAGTCATATGAACAATATAAACAAAAACTGGGAAGTGCTGAGGAAGTAATGGACAGCCACGCGATAAGCAAACATATCAGCACCGTGCAAATACTTCGGAAAGTGCGTCCTGTCTTCTTGGCGCAAGTTAGCGCGTTTGCTCCAAGGGGCCATGACACGGTCACCCAACAATTTGTGATTTTCAGCGTAAACTAGAAGTAGAGGGTCCATTATGCCTATACGGATATGAAAAGTGGGCCGTAAAAGAATATTTATGTGCTAAAACAGGCCCTAGAAGTCACCGGCCATAAGCACCTCCCACCGCATACTTTATGTATGTTCGTGCGTGCGTTTGTATGTGTGCGTGTATATATGCGCAAGCAAAATTGAAAAACTTCGGGGAGGAGGGCTTCACTCCCCCCCCCCCTCCCCCTGGCTACGCTACTGGTGGAAGCTTTTCACGGTTTAAAGTTGGCGCGCGTGTTTTAATTGCCTGCGTGTTCGCAAGAGTTGGTATACTGCAACAAGAAGGAAGTAGAGACTGGGGTAGCTCCGTGCACTTCTGCATCTCATCATCCGCTAAGCAAACGCAACCAGCATTCAGAACAGTTGGTATCCTTCCCTATAATGTAAAGGTGTCACTGCTACTCCAATCGGACGAAGTATCAAAAGTTATAGGAACGATTACAGTACGATCCGCAGAGCATATACGTTTACTACATCGAGGGGCTATCGCCGGAAGAACCAAAATTCATGTTTTGCTGACAGTTTAAGAACGGCCGACAGCACTGCACCGATATTTGTACGAAGCTCTTTGTGTAGTTTGTACCGGCAGGGCGCACGGTTCAGACGGGGACAATGGTGAACGGAGCGATGAGGCCTCCGTGCAGTGCCGTCCGACCCCGTGCCGTGCCGGTCGGCGACCGATGGGCAGAACAAAAGAGAGTCCTCGAGCAACGCGCCACTGCCATTGTCTGGCACGCAGGGCCGCTACGGTTTTGCCTGCATAAAGAGGTTCGGCCGACACAGCCGCATTGATGGCGGGAAGCCATGGGGGAGCACAGCGCGTGACCATCGCTGCCCAAGGAGCGTTGACTCCGTGCACTCACTTCTGGGCCTCATGCAATACTGTGGTGCATTCATTGGATTAACGGGTTCTCTGAGCGCGGACAAGGAGAACGCAGTTCATTCATTCATTCATTCATTCATTCATTCATTCATTCATTCATTCATTCATTCATTCATTCATTCAATTTGTCGGTCGGTCTAGGGCTCCTGTAGGAGGAGTACAGGTACTTTAATGGAAGCAAATATGAGCGTAGAATTACAAAGACAATGACGTACGAGATACGTAGATACACAACTAAGAACAGTCCAGATCTGTACTTACAAAGAAACTCGCCAATACAACCGCAACAAAAGATATCGAAACTCAATAACGGGGTGATAAAGGCTGAATTCCTGTTTTCCAACCAAATTTGAAGCAAAGGCAGGGGCGTATACGCGGGATTTTTTCCAAAGAGAGGGTCAGCTCATGGGGCGCCGACACCCATATGCTGCTTATATATTTAAAGATCTCAAGCCGGGGGTTGGGGGTGGGGGGGTCAATATATTCAGATCACCCTTCTGCATTGAAAAATGACTATAGCATCCATTTTCTTCCAGCTTTCCCATCAGATTTCTGAACTAAACTGAGCTACTATTACGAGTAACTCTCAACGCCAAACATGGAAGTTTAAGCTCATATTGAAAGGCCAATAATGAAGTATGTACACATTGGTTGCTATGACAGGGATAATCGACAACCACCCGTTTGCAGCATGAAGCCTCAAGGAAATCCAAAAGTGATTCAATAGGAAATCCAATTTTCAATACCTAAGTGTCCACGTGTTGCGAGTTGTCGATGAATTCGCCCTCGCGCTGCCAATTGCTAGCTTCGTGGTTTGCTCAATTGGTAGAGCGACCGGCCAAGAAAGGCACTGGTCCCGCGTTCGATCCAGGCACCAGGACCAATATTTCGGCAATTAAGAGGCTTTCTTTCTGAGGAATCCGTATGGATTCATTTATGGCTTCGTGCTACAAACATGTGGTTGTCTATACTCCCTTAATCCTTCCGCCACCTTGCGGGATTCCGCAGAACTGAGTTTCAATAACGTTGGTCGCTATACTACCAAGGATAGATTTCTTATCAGCGATTTCTGAAATTTTATTAACCTTAAGTATTTAACTAAATACAATCTGGTCAACCGGTCGAGAAACACAATGCCTAAATGGTCCCCGATACGTAATAGCAAACATTCCGACACCTACATCCCCACTCCTGTGCAGGGTAGCGAACCGGCTATTACTACCAGGTTAACCTCCCTGCCTTTTCATTTTCCTATATATATATATATATATATATATATATATATATATATATATATATATATATATATATATATATATATATATATATATATATATATATATCGTTTGTGCGTCTTGAGCATTTTCCTTTAAAAGGCTATCCCGCAGCACAAGAGAAAGTGGTATCGCATTTTAAACACTGCCATTCTGGAATTTACTAGCGGTAGGAGCATTCGATATGTTTTTTTGTCTTTTTTTAAATTTCGAAAGTCGTGCCCTTATAGCCATGCCCTTAGGCATTCGATAACATCTTCTTGCTTTCTTTTGCTTCTCTGTTTAAAGTGTTTTCTTTTTTCATGAGCGCTCACGGTAAAGCGCAGATATAAATATACACATCCGAAACGCATCACTGCTTGAAATGCAGACTTGGTGCACGCTAAGGATAAGAACCACGGGCGAACAAAATGGAAAAAAAAAGAAAGAAAGAAAGAAAAGAAAGAAAGAAAGAAAGAAAGAAAGAAAGAAAGAAAGAAAGAAAGAAAGAAAGAGGCAACGTGCACTGCAGCGTATAGTGACACGCATCGATGTTTGAACCTTCGCCTGCCCCGAAGAAGCTTGGAATTCCTCACGCTGCGAGTGTGTTTAGGCGCGCGCACTCTGCGCGACCAAGGAGCGCACCTGCGTGCCGTGTATGCACACGTATAAGTACACGCTCACGCATCGCCAAGGCGAACGCACTCCGGCGCCCTTCGAAGCTTCGCCCCGAACCGAAAGCAAACAGCCTTCGCTCGGGACGGCGTCGTCGCTTCTCTGTACAGGTGTGGGCCGAGAGTCTTCGCGAACCACAAGGTAAATCCGATGAGGGGCTGTGGGAGCGGCGTCGTTCGCTCGGTGCGATGCCGAGAGTGTTTATTCAGCGGCGCCTCCTTGACGAACCCTTTTAAGCGAGCCTGGAAGGGCTATAGCATCCAGCCAAACATCTTTTGAAAGAGTGAAGGCTCGTTCGCGCCTGCGGCTTTAGCACCAGTCGCACAACCAAGTCAGCGACTGGTCTCAAATGGTCGCAAACGGCTACCTTGGCTCAGTCGCTAGCTACTCGATTTTCAGAGGCCTCTGAACCAATCAGATGCGCAGGAACATGACGTCAGCCTATTTTACGGGGCAATGGCAATGAGAGCGGACGTGATTTCTGTGTGGCGACTGGTACGAGTCGGCCGCAAGTGTGAACATCGGTCGCCTTGAGTCGCCAGTCGCAAATGGTTGCGAGACCGATTCCAGTCGCAGGTGGGAATGAGCCTTGTGCCTCGCACAGCGAGGACCTCCGTGAGACGTGGGATCGGAGAGGTAAAATGCCGCGGCTGCTACAGTAGTGCAAAGCATATGCAAGCAACGGTTTCGGGACCATGCATGCATACCACCGCGGAGGCTCAAGTCGTTGAGGTGCTTGGCTACTGACCCGAAATACGTTGATTCGAGACCGGCGGCCGTGGCGGCAGCATTTTCGATAGAGGCGAAATGCTTGAGGCCCGTGTGCTGCGCGATGTCAGCGCACGTTAAAAGATCCCAGGGTGGTCGAAATTACCCGCACACTTCCACTACGGCGCCTCTCATAACTTGAGTCGCTTTGGGACGCTAAACCCCACAAGTGAACCGTCGGGAATGCCCACTCATCCACGAACCTGCGACGTTGTAGCAGCAGATTAAGGTTACCAGGGTCATTTCGCTTTCAGCCACCACTGGCTACACGAACAGTGGTGACGAACGCACAACGCACCGATAACTTGCGCAACAAACCTATTCTTCCAGAGAGAGAAAAAAAATGACGGAAAAGCCGGCGGGGAAGAGAAACATCATCCAGAAGATGTGCATAAGACCAATTCAACTAAGTAAACACTGAAGTCCGGCCTGCGTTGACAAACACGTGCACGATGACTGAATATAACCAACACAACAAGACGAAGAGACAAAAAAAAAAGGGGGGGGGGGGATTGGTCATTATTTACCGTATACATTGCTCTAAGCCATGGGTGGAGATGTGTTCGGTTGAGCATGTGTTCGGTTAGCGCAGAGGGTGCACTCATCTAAATAAGTGCCGCAGCATTTTCATTTGTTTTTACTTTCTGTAAAGATTTGGAAGGTTCTACGTGTACACACACCTCCAGACGTTCACTTTCACGTCACTCTCAATCACGATCATCGAGTGTTGAACAATTCGCTCGGTCAACACCGTATGCAACACTCTCGGCCGATACCTGCCTAGCCGTAGGGAGGGGTGGAGTCGGACCGACAGGTCTCGGCGTTTGCCAATGTGATAAAGCGAACCCGGCGCGGCTTACCCAAGCAGCCACGCAGCCTCCTCCACATTTATTCAGCTTGGTACGCAGACCACAAAGCCTTCGCCCGGCCCGATACAGCCAGCTCGGCCGGGGGGTGACTGCGAGCGTATAGGGCGTCACCGCCACATCGGACGCTGAAGAGCTGTCGGGAACTGTTACGAAAGTGCAAGGCTAACACTATGCTCTCGTTTCATCCGGCTCCATTGTTTCGTTTATCTTTAATCCCACGGATGAAGAGGCTTACACAAAGCCCTCTCTTTGTTTTGGCTCTTCTCAATATTGGATCTGTCAGCTTCACTGCGCCATGTTTCTACTCGTTTTCCTTGCCGAGGCATCGAATTATCGTTGTACGACGTCGTCATACGATGTTGGTTCAAAAGCGTCGCGCTTCGGAACGTGAGGTGACAGGTTCGACATTTAGCCAAGGTAGCCACATTAACTACGGAAGCGGATTACGAAAATTTTCGAGTACCGTGCTTCCGCGATTCCTTCGGCGGAAGTTAACGGGTCCATTGCGGTCCTCTCCTCAACATCAATACGATGTCATCCACTACGACTTGGCCTCGCAACCAAGTGTACTGTTCTCAGTTCTAGAATAATTCCTCACCCCCCTCCCAAACTTGGCAAAATAAAAATATTACGGTGCTACATCTAAAGCGGGCTACCTATTTCCATGTTCGTAAACAGGGGTAGGCGCCGTCGACATACTGAGGTGCTTGTAGCGACGTCACGGCGCGTAGGCTCCGCCCAGCCCAAAGCTCGCCACCGCCTTCTATGATCCCGTGACAATTGGCACAACAGCTGCAAAGCTGCCTCCGAGCACAGCGCGTCGTCCGCCTCGACTCGGGAGGCTCTCCGACGCGCTGTGCTCGGAGGCAGCTTTGCAGCTGCTGTGCCATGATCATAGAAGGCGGTGGCGAGCTTTCGGCTGGGCGGAGCCCTACGCGCCGCGACGTCGCTACAAGCGCCTCAGTAAGTCGACGGCGCCTACCACTGTTTACAAACATGGAATAGGTCTACAGACGAGTCGTCGTGATCACAACTGAATTTCGCGCGTACTTCCTCCCTATGCCTTTCGTAAATGCTATTTCAAAAACTTATAGCGGCCCATTACGCATTTGCCTAAGACCACTCGAAGGCGAAAGCCACAATCTTCTTCTTATCAGCCGATATACTAACGCCCCCCCCCCCTCCTCCCCCCCACTTCGCCCCACTTTGAAAGCTTTCCTGCCCCCCAACGTGGTGTTGCACTGCGTCCAGGATCGTACGCATTGCAGGCTTTTTGCACGTCACCTGATTTTGCACTGCCTCCGTGATCGGCTCACCTTTTCCCGAAGCGGCGACGTCAAGACGACGTCACGAATTCTGGCGATCTGTAACGTCATCGTGACGTCATCGCGTGGTGATTTGTTGCATCACTCGTGTTGACACCACCGTCAGCAACGGTCAATTTTCGCGTTTGATGAGGTATCTAAGGCTTTCGCCTTAATAATCCAGGCCTTTGACAAATGCAGCTTTCGCAAACGCACAGCACACAGCACAATACCAGACACGCCGACGGAAATGTTCACGGACGTCGGAAGGGCGAACTGCCGAGAGTTTACTCGGATGCAGAGAGGCGTTCAACCTGCCATTAGCGTCTATTATGCCACACCGTCGGGTAAATATTACCTTCGAGGCGATATTGATCACGAAGCATGAAGCGAAAACTGCGTTTGCAAAACAAAGCCGTCCCGTTGTTCTCGCGGCTTCCGAGCGGGCCTGTCCAATGAAGGGTGTCTTCGGAATGAGTCCTTCCACGACTTCTTCTTCGTCGTCGTCGGCGTCCGTCACGCCCGCCTGAGGTCGTCAAGAAGAAGGAGAAGGAACAAAAGGTTTTTCGTGCCCCTGCGTGTCCTCGGCTCTGTATGAATAACGACCCGACCGGGACGCATTCACCGTTCCGTTCTTTGTCATGCAGAGCGATCAATTTCGTCGCTGCCGCCGCCGCCATAACAGAACGGGGCTGTAGTGCAGATAGTGGACCTCGGTCCCGTCTCGGAAGCTGCACGAGGCTTGTAAGACGCGGCGCTCGCGTCAGCGACGCGGTACATACACACGCGCGGCGATGTCGTCGTCAAGCATCGGCGTCTGAAGGCCGCCGGCCGGACGTTATTCTGTGAACCAAAACGTTCGACGTGGTGCGGGTGGCACAATGGCGCGATCCGTTGGATGGGCCTCCGGAGGTCGAACCTAATAAACACTCCTGCACTTCATGCACGCACGTACGTACGTGCATTGCATCTGCGTGCAGTAGTGCGTTTGCGCGCGTGTGTGCTTACGTGTGTGGGTTTACGTCTGGTCTGCGGGCGCGTACCCCTGTCTGAAAATACACAACGACCGTAGCCTGCCGGAACCGATTCCGACTTTTATTTCTGCAGAACTTTTGTTGCGAGGTATTACTATACCTCGCGACAACTTTCTGTGGCAGCACAGCCAAAGCTACGAAGCCGAATCACGCACTTTTTTACTACGCGTCTGCATGTAGTCCGCGAACGCTAACTTTTATATACTACCTAGCATAAAAGGAAACATAAAAACAAAAGATGTAGTTATTATGCTCAAGATCGTTCACATTGTTATCAAGAAATCTTATTCCGTGTGGGAGTTTCGTTTCTTGCTATTTCTAGTTTTCTGGTTTCATGGCGTCATTTCACCTTTTTCCTGCCCCAGTAAACAACGATGGCGTCGTTCGGTTGCAGCAAGTTCACATCGGGGCTTGTGAGCGAGGATGAGTGCGCGTTCGCTAGGTGATCTGTATTTATCGAGCAGGAGGAAAAGAAGACAGCTGTGCGTCGTCAAATATTTTGTTCCCCGCACATGCTATAACGGAGAAAGAAGTTGTGTGTGTGATACCGTCAGCGCAAGTGGGTCTCTCATCGCGATAGCCACCTTGAAAGTGACACCGGCGACCTGTCAGTCTTCAGCAAGACCAGCTGCTTGAAAGCAAAATTGCGATTCGAAACTGTACGTAAAAACAATGGCCCTTTTCGTAAATTGCGTTCCATACGTGGTCGGTACTTCGGTTGCCTGATATTGCTGATACAATAACGCTAAAGATCGCGCACTTTAACACCGTACCCGTCGGCGTCTACGGCGGGAGCGTTTCTTGGCGCTTTGCGATGACAGCGATTTTGGAGGACAAAATCACCAGTGAAAAGCTTCGCCTGGGCAACAGGCGCGTTCATGTCTATTATGCGGCTAACGGCCAAAACAGCGTTCTTGACCGAGTAAGGAGTGCGTTTCACCCGCTTGGATTTACCACGGCCGTGGATTTACGAACGTGAGACGCGCGCCTGTGACCAGTCGTGGCCAAGATCTCTGCGACCCATCGATGTCTTCGCGTCCACGAACAAATTAACGTGAGCGTCTTCATAAAGTTGTGCGTCTTCAAAAGAAGGAAAACGACAATACCGACCCTGTGTTCACCGAAATTTAAAGCATGGTTTCTTGCCATTGCGTTGAATTTCCTAACACGCACAGTCCCTGCTCGACCGTGCGCCTTCCCCCCCCCCCTCCCCCTTTTTTTTTCAAAAATAAATCTGACCGCTTCAATAAAGCTGCTTCCTGTGTTACTTAGCAATAAAGAATATTTTATTGCTTTGAAAAAAAAATGCAATCAAGCAAATGCAGGCATTACTGTATGGTGCTCACTTTACACGCGGGCTTGAACCGCTGGCAGATTAGCTATGCTCGAATTCGCAGAAGAACACAGCAATGATTCCACATATGTTTCCTTCACCGCTGCGTTCATAAGTATCGCAAGGCTTGTCATAGCTTTCAATTAAAGCTACGTATAACCTATCCTTTATTACAATATTTCAAAAATAACATCATAAACCTTGGATGTCCGTGCGAAAACGTACATGTTGGATGCGCTTGCGAAACCGACACCGAACTTGCCCGCAAACGGACTACTTGGCGTAGTAACACATGTGCAGAAGCTCCGCCCACGTAGCTTTGGCTGTGCTGCCACAGAAAGTTGTCGCGAGGTATAGTAGTCAATGCACCGTGTGTGTGTGTGTGTGTGTGTGTGTGCGTGTGCGTGTGCGTGTGCGTGTGTGTGTGTGTGTGTGTGTGTGTGTGTGTGTGTGTGTGTGTGTGTGTGTGTGTGTGTGTGTGCGCGAGCATGTGTGCGCGCATGTGTGTGTGCGTATGTGTATGCATGCCTATGTGCGCGTGTGCACGCGTGTGCGCGTGTGCGCGTGCGCGTATCTGTTTCCTGCCTTCAAATACCTCTATTTGTGCTTAGCTCTCCGTGCACGTATACGTGACTATACCTACTTCTTTTTTTTTTTCATGGACACCTCACAATGCTAGAGGGCTGTCAACAGATATCTCAACACATATGAGTGAACCACCACAAAACAGTCGCGCCGCATTCGTCGTAAGTCCTGTAGCGCCGAATATGACCTTCCGGCGACGAGGACGTGCGAGAGAGTCAAAGAAACCTATTCGCTTTTAAACGTCAGAGGAAGAGAGGGAAGAAAACTGATTTGTCTCTTTGGCAAAAGAATGGTGCGCTTGAAGGCGTGCACTTTTGCAGCAAGGACGCCTACGTAGAAACTGCGATTGCTTAGCGTAATTTCGTTGGAGAAAGCAGTTGGAAACTGGTGCATACGTGAGGGTAGTACATATAGACTTTAACTTGCGCCGTCATCTGTTGCCCAATGTGCATCACCATTCAGCCTATGTTTTAACGCGGTGAAAGAGCTCGTTTCGCAGAAATTCCGGCGTCGGCGGCGGCGGCGTTGTGAGCGAGAAATCATCATCTTGTCCGTGACCGAAAAATCGAGATAGATGCAAATAAAATAGTAAAAATTTCCGGGTCCGAATGAGGATCGAACCCAGGCCGTCTGCGTGGCAAGCAGATGTTCTACCACACAGCCACGCTTCTTTTTTTTTTTTTTTTTTTTTTAATGCGAATGCATTTCTTAGTCGGGTTATGTCAGGCATCCGGCGGCGGGGTCCACGGGGAGGAGGATAGGTTGAGGAGGTGTCCGCGCGCCGGCAGGTGTTATCTCTCCGCTCTCACTCCCTCTCCCATAGCAACAGCTGCGGGCGCGCGCGCTTATCCTCGCCCCTAGCAAAGTGGAGAGGAGGAGCGCGCTCTGGTGCGTGAGGGCGTTCGCATCGCGGGAGCTCGGCGGAGCAGCCTTATTGCAGCCACGCTTCTGCTTGGAATTACAATTAAAATAACTTCCTCTGCTTGGAAATGCAGTGAAAATAACTTTCATGCTTTACAAACAGACGCGTCCTGTATACAGGCGTCACAATACAACATGTAATATCGCAGTAATATTGCGTGGTAGAAGCGTACATTGCCATCGGGTGTCAGAAGATGTGAAGATCATAACGACATTGTGGTTCAAAGCCGTCCACCCATTACAAACGACACACACTTTACTGCGCGTATTCCCTTAAGACCACGTAGTGGGTGCATAGCAAGTTCGAAAACATTTCCCGCATTTCCCGCGCATAATTGCTCGTGGTTTAAAGCATGCTACCCAATTACACAGTATGCACTCAGTAAGTGATTGAAGTACGCACAAGGGACAGGATATCGCTATTGCGTTCAACTCTTAAAGGCGAAGCTCAAGGGTCCCCCCAATTTTTTTGTATTGGTTCTCGCCCTAACTGTGGCAGTGTAGTGTCAGTCCGGATAGTTCCCCTGTTGTGATAAACCTCACTTGACCGTTTGCCCTCTGCAATGCAAAATGCACTCACTTGCACTGTCTGGCAGGCTGTCAAGTGCATTGGGGCATAGCTCCCGCGGTGATTCATTCAGAAAGCAGTTCTCGCTTGCTCAGAAATGAACAGGGCAGCTAACTCCCCCCCCCCCCCCCTCCCCCCCCCCCCCCCTCCCCTCCTCTTGTTGTCTCATGGCGTACTGAAACGGTTAATTGATTGACCTGGCTTGACGTTTCAAAATGACAGAGAGAGAGAGAGAGAGAGAAATGTTTTAATGAATAGCTGGAGAGGTTTGTCTGGACTTTTCACCTGACATGCTACTCCAGGGGCTGGGTGATGACAGAGGCGTAATGAGAGACACTCTACATCCAGGCAGACTCAGAATTAACTTGACTGCTGGGGATCGCTGACACGCAGCCCACACCACAACGTACGGACTTTCCTTTATCGCGTGTCATTATAGCCAGGAATGCGGTTGCAGTATCTTGGAATCGAACACACGACCTCGCATCATCATGGTACAAAGCCACAGCCGTATGCAGTCTTTGTGTACAGGAAGTACATACACCACGAGGTGATGGGAAGGACAGTGCACTTCCTTGCGTCGCTTCTGTCCCACAGCAACGAGCTTTGCATAGGGCTGCGTCGGTTCTTTGCACGAACAAAACAGCCGGTGTCGGGTAGCTT
Source organism: Rhipicephalus appendiculatus (assembly GCA_030522465.1). Classification (NCBI taxonomy): domain Eukaryota; kingdom Metazoa; phylum Arthropoda; class Arachnida; order Ixodida; family Ixodidae; genus Rhipicephalus; species Rhipicephalus appendiculatus. The sequence continues at coordinate 1,295,213 of JALIZH010033007.1, read as the reverse complement.
CCTGTCCATTCATCGCGGGGCCGTAGAGACAACGCTAGTCGCGACTCCAATGAAGGCTGCGTGGCTCGTCACCGGCGACGCGCCAAGCGCGAGCTCTCATAGAAGAGATGGCAGCGTCGGACCACGCACAAGCCGCGGGCACTCAAGCCTGACTGGGTTTGTATGCCAGTCGCATGACAAAAAGCCTGACAGACTACGTCTAGCCTTGTGCCTGCCGGACACACTGTTCGCAACAAATTAAACAACATAGATATTACAGAGGAAAACTTGGCCTCAGAGTCTACGGCACCTGCACGTACACGTAGATCGTGGAAAACAAATCAGGCTGGCCTCGATGGCATATTAGTATACTCAAGATCAAACTACGTTGTTCTTGAGCAGAATTCTTTCCAATCGTTTCGGCTGATAGGCCATCATTCTTTCCAAAGTCGTGAATCAATAAAAGGACTTAGCAAAGGCTGGGCCAACAGATGATACGTTGGAAAAGTATGCTGTCCAGAAACAACGCACGTACGTCACGTTCTCTATCTTATAATCCCTATCTTAAATATATATCTTATATTGTAGTCAGTTCCGCAGAAGTGCCGTATCCCGGTGTATCAAGTGGGGTCAGTCACCATTCTTCTCTTTTTTTTTTCTCGTTATTTTACATACTCATCCGTTGCTGTTGTTCTTCGTTGTCATCACCTCTAAAATTTATCAATCAACATATTCTACTTCATCCCTTTATCATTATCATCATCTTCTGCCCTTTTTTTTTTCTTCACCTGTGCTGCGCACATCAGTTCTGCTCCCCTTGCAGCTGTCTCCTTTGGAGTCAACAGATACAGCCCTAACTAGAAACCTCAGAAGGAACCGACGAGAAGCCATCGCTAATCAGTAGATTCAAGATGGCCTCCTCACTGCCGACCTGCGAGTGTTGCCCGATGGTAATCGATTTTCACGGCGCCGTGAACGTCAGACCTATCCTGAGCGGCGCGTCTGTTCTTGGACATCGCACTCCAACCCTTCCCCCCCCCCCTCGCCCCCCCCCCCCCCCGAGAACGAGAAGTCAGGAAAAGACTACTTTTTGAACACCCAAGCAACTTCAATTCGGCTGGCTCACTCGTTCGACTCAAAGGAGTTACTCTGGCGAGATCGTAAACAGCAATATCACCAGCCAGCCGTCCAGTGCACGAGTGCCTTCGGGGAAAACGCGACAGAAATAGCGGCAGCGTGCAGTCCATTCAGCAGGCTGTGGTTCACGATCTGTGTGTTTGGCGTAAATCAATAAGATTAGATAGATAGATAGATAGATAGATAGATAGATAGATAGATAGATAGATAGATAGATAGATAGATAGATAGATAGATAGATAGATAGATAGATAGATAGATAGATAGATAGATAGATAGATAGATAGATAGATAGATAGATAGATAGATAGATAGATAGATAGATAGATAGATAGATAGATAGATAGATAGATAGATAGATAGATAGATAGATAGATAGATAGATAGATAGATAGATAGATAGATAGATAGATAGATAGATAGATAGATAGATAGATAGATAGATAGATAGATAGATCGCCGAAATAACTGCGTCACTGTGCTATGAATCTGGACGTATAGCTATTGTTGGTTTTTATGTAAGTGTTCGAGTTTACATAACGCCAATGTCACACCAAATGAAGATAGCGGAAACTACAAGATACTTAGCTCTAAACTGTCGCGTTTCAATCCGTGGGCATTGTACATGTAACTTATGCATCACTCGTTAGAATATAAGCAGATACTGACACACTAAGATACTAATTCTAAAAGCGCCATATAGGTAATAGGTATTGACACGTCAAGCTACCTGTTCGCGCCATGCTGAGTGTTTCCTGAATCCCCATTCTGACTGTCTCCCCAAAGTACGCGTCGCGTCCAATCGTCTTTACGAGTCGTCATCATTTCGATCTCACCGTCCGTTACCCCACGTGAAAATATTTATACAGATATAGGTACTATTTCATTTTTATACATTTTTATACATTCCTGCGCTGTCACCTCGTGCGAGCGCGCCCAACCCGCGTCGTTTGTTACGCTCCCGTACATCTATTTTGTCCAGTCAGGTGACGTGGGACGTTGGCTCAACAATGAAGAAATATTACCTTTGCACGGTGACGTATCTTGATTAATGTAGCATACCAGCGGCAAGCGAAGCGCATCGAGAGCAAAGAGAGTATGTTCTGCGGATCCTCGTGAAATATTTGATTGCACCCACATGCCGAGCCGCCCATTCTAATAATGATTCCTGGGGTTTTACGTCCCAAAAACCACCATATGATTATGCGAGAGGCCGTAGTGAAGCACACGGGCCTGTAGCATTTCGCCTCAATCAAAATCAAGTGCTGTGGCTGAGATTCGATCCCACGACCATCGAGTCAGCAGGTTTCGGAACGTGTAGCCGTACGTTATAAGACAAGCCGCCATTCTAGCGGTTTAATTAAACGCTTGTTAATTGCTTCATCAAATACGCGAGAAACGCACTGTGGCCGCTCCAAACATATGTACCGTTCTGCACTACATTTTCTCATTAATAATAATAATTGATCGGGTTTAGCGTCCAGAAACCACGATATGATTGTGAGAGACGCCGTACTGGAGGGCTCCGGAAATTTTGACCACCTGGGGTTCTTTAACGCGCGCCTAAATCTAAGTACACGGGCCTAGAGCATTTTGCCTCCATCGAAAATGCGGCCGCAGCTGCCGGGATTCGATCCCGCGACCTGCGAGTCAGCAGTCGAGCACCATAACCACTAGACCACCGTGGCGGGGTACATTTTCATTCAAATTTATTTTAATGCTTCATAGAAAACTCGTTGCAGAGTAATTTGCATTACGTACTAATTGCAATCTATTGCATAGTAATTCCACTTCGTCATGATATTATCTCGCCAGCAATGTTTAGTGAAAGCCCACTCCGTTTCCTTCCAGAACCCTTACGCAAGCATATCACGAATCATACGTGATTATACATAGCAATTAACCCCAAAATTATTGACCATAAGGCGCCTATACCTCGAGTTAGTAATACTATACAGTCAGGATACTTCCCGTTATTATCATTGGACGGGGCTCCTTGCTGACCATATTTTAAGCGATCTGATGTCGTTGCCTCCTGCATACATTACGGCATGCATTACGGCTGGGTTGTTGAAACCACGTACTATTAACCACTAACATCAGTTACGCCTCATGCTGCTTCATTAAGCATTTACATTAAGCATTAAGCATTAAGTTTGATAATTCCACACAGCCGTGCTATCTCTCTCTTTGTTATCAATGTATATGTCGTGCTGCCAGTATTGTAAGTGACCTCTGTTGTTTTCCTATAACACAGAAGGACAACAGAGGCACTCACAAATATTGGCTCCAACAACCTTAGAAATGATTCACCATGCGAGAGCAACCTATATAAAACCGGGCCCCCGAAAGACGGGAAAGAATATTTAACAAAAGAAACAGGAAAGATACAAGGTAAGATATCTGAACGATGGACTAAGTGCACTTTGCTGAAGCGCATATCATCAATCTACTGTCTCGAACATTGAAGCAGAGTATCTAAAAGTACCTTCTGACACTCCGTATTGACGCATGGTATTCATCAAAGTGCATTAAACCATCCTCTATACCAGGAACGAATAATGTATCAGTGTCGTGTGCCCATTCCGGTTGGCTATTGGGTAGTCATAGCCACGTTCTTCGCGTTGGGCATCCGTTATAATCGAGCGACAAGCGGGGGGCTGTCGACTAATCATAAAACCAACGACGGAAAAAAGAATGCTGAGACACTGTAAGAGTACTCGCTAATGAAACTTCACGTTCAAGAACGGTGACTGAAATGGGCGTCTTTCATGAAGTCAGACATCTGATATGAAAATGGAAGCCAGTGATTACTTAATTCCTTCGTATTTATGGCCTAATGATACCTCGCTATGTGTCTGTAGTTTGGTTCTGTGAAAAAAAAAAAGTCAACAAAGAATTATACTTGACTAACGGCGCCGCAAGCTTCAGGCAATTTCACCATCTGCTCACTTTCATGAATCATGCTTCCAGAGAAAGCGAAAGAGGCAGGAAATTAATGGAAGGCAGAGCGGTCAACTAGACTCATAATCTGACCACCCGTGGAACTTGATGTCCTACGAGTGGGGCGGGAATGACGGAGTGAAAGAGGGAGAGAGAAGGGATGAGGGTATAGATCGTTGACAAGCGCAGCGTACCTAGAATCATGCACTTTTGTCGTTCGTATTCGCGAATGCGGAGAGATCGTGTGGCTTCCTGAGCCGATACGCACCGAGGTCATTCAGGCTTCTAAGAACTTTCTTTCTGTATAAATGATAATCGTCAAATCTACTCATATAGTTCCTAAAGTTTCTATCGGAACTTCTTTCCTTGTTTCTTTCCTTCTTTACCTCCCTGTATTCCTTCCTTGAACAAAGGTTGTTATGAAGGCTTTCTTTCTTTCTTTCTTTCTTTCTTTCTTTCTTTCTTTCTTTCTTTCTTTCTTTCTTTCTTTCTTTCTTTCTTTCTTTCTTTCTTTCTTTCTTTCTTTATTTATTTATTTATTTATTTATTTATTTATTTATTTATTTATTAAACTGAGGAAATCATCTCGAACAATGGCAATCGCACCCTTAACGGATACTGAGCAGAAGACTCACTTTGTTTACTACATCGTAGCTTGTTGCTGCAGTTAGTTGCGGTGCTGGTCAAAAGGGATAGCTTACAAAGAATCTCTAATAACCAGCTTTTTAAATGGTCCCAGTGTTTCCGATACCAGTGTTCCCGATAAGTAGTTGCGTCCAGTTATGTGCGAAGTAGCGCCTTGGACACGGACAGCGATACCATGGAGGTAACCACGCAGACAAAACCGCTTACCGCGATGCTTACGAGTCAGCGCCCTACGCACACCAAGTTCCAATCGTTGACGATGTTGTTGCCGCGGCCCTCGTACTCCCCGATGTACACGAAACGACACTGACCGCGCTCTTGGTGCAGTGTCTCACATGGCGCTGTGTCTGTGGTCTTATACTTCTCGTCGATAGGGAAGGCCAGTGATTTCCACAACCTCTATGCTCTGATGCTCCAGAACTGGTCATAATGCCGACACTACTGGTCCACGACGGCCGCTGTTATCGGGAAGCTGTCGAGTTGCAGCGCGTGGATGCAGCCTCCGATTACGATGCTAAAGACCACCGACAGCTGGCGGACACCAAAAGCCGTACACGGGAGGTGAATGGTACGCCTACTCGTCTCCCTGTGGACCGCTAACCACGATACACTGCCGGGGTTTCTCGGCGGAGTTATTGCTTTGACGTTGTTCAGCCATTCTTGTCTTCTTTCGGTTGCTTCGTTTCGTCATCAGTGCAAGCCGGTGAACCATGCACGGGAAGCTGAGATCGCAAACAGCTCGGGGCTCTATCAACTAAATGAGCAAGCCACCTATAATAACTCTTTCCCGAGGACTCTTACAATAAACATCCTCTCTCTCTCTATCGTTCATGAAGAGTAGATCTCGTGATAAAAAACTAATTTTGAAAAGGCAACCTGCTTCTACTCTTACTATTCGCGTACGTTGCCAAACTAATGTAGAAGCCTAACGCATGCCCTGCATTCGCCTTTTGTGTCTACTGCATGTTATTCAACGTTTACTGACAGGCGTGTCGAGACGTCACCTAATGCGCAGCATCTTGCAGGTCAACTAGGTCGCGACCCGGCGGGCTAGGACGCTCTTGCTGGCGTGACCGGCTGGCTGCCCAACTGCAATAGCAGCCGAGCGCATTCAGGCCAGCCTCACCAGTCGTCCGCCCTCAGTTCCAATAGCGAAGCAACAATGGTTAACAACCCAGCGTGTTAAACGACGCCTTGCGATGGCCTCTTTATTACGCGCAGGGCGTTGCTGACTGTCACGCATTTGAGGTCTGACGTGGCAGCCAGATTCGTTAAGTTCGTTCATCGGCGCTTAAAAGGTCGCCCGTCAATGTCTGACACGTTCGGTATTATCAGAGAGGCCTCCATACTCCTACCGCCTGCAGCAGCCAGCATGCGGCCGCTATGCCATTGTCTAGTTAAAGTTAGCACCGTGACAGATAGGCGCCTGTGTGCTTGCTCGTCGTTGAGTGCGCTGGTTGCCGTGGCTGATTAGTCTTTCTTTCTTTCTTTCTTTCTTTCTTTCTTTCTTTCTTTCTTTCTTTCTTTCTTTCTTTCTTTCTTTCTTTCTTTCTTTCTTTCTTTCTTTCTTTCTTTCTTTCTTTCTTTCTTTCTTTCTTTCTTTCTTTCTTTCTTTCTTTCTTTCTTTCTTTCTTTCACACCTGGACAAGTGCTGAGAGGAACGTCTCGCAATGCTGCAGAATCAAAGGACGCTATCAAGCCTTTGGTATCGTGTTCCGCGAACAACTTCCTTGCCTTAAGACTAGAGCAACAAAACATTAGTTAATTTAGCCGTGAGAACTATTTCCATTGAAACGTTGAAAAGATAGAGACCAGGGAAAGAACAATGGGTACATGACGTACAATGGGTAAACAGCCCAGCATAGTTCTGAGTCGCGGTGATAGTTTAATCCTGTTCCTTTCATCGTAGAGGTCTCACCCACCGATCTCACCCACCGGTCTCACCCACCGGTCTCACCCACCGATGTCATAACCAGCTTTCGCTTTGATTTGCGTAGCGATATTGTACGTAATGATGTTCTCAGTCTATGCTAGTGTAAGAGAAACCAGCACTTGTTCTCGTGCAGTATAAACATATATCTCCACAGCTTCGGAACTCCAATTCTCTTACTGGCGCCGTTAATGTTCGTACAAGTGGTAGCGGCCATTGTTACGGCCTTTCTTTAGAACAAGGATGTGATCGATCGAAGATAAATTTCGTTCATTGCACGAATGCATTATATTTGTAATCGTCAGACAGTTGTGTAACGCTTCGTTATCCACGTGTTTCGTGGTCGTGCTACGCATCATCTGGCAGCACGTCAGCCTATATCTTGGTGGGGTATTCTTGCCAGATGGTTTATCGGTATACGATGAGGCGCTTAGCTGCTGCGGCTGTTGGGATGGTGCGGAAGAACGGTCCCCATTTGCGGCTGTATATATATGAGGCTTATTCTAATTTCTATGCCAAGGGGATACGGTCGATGAACGGCATTGTCTAAATGGCCTAACTATACTCCATGAAGAAGAGGGGGTGGGGTGTCCCAGAGTTCTTCGTTAGTTTCAAAGCAGAGGTTACGTACAGACCACAAACAGACCGCAAACTAGACGTATCGGAGAAGATGGACACTTGAAGAGATGAAAGATCTTTGAACAGGGGGCGTCCCTGGAGTCAACGTTCTAACAAGTGGTTGTTTGCTCAAGGTAGCGATTGCCTGGAAGAAGACAAGGCCCCTTGTTGAAACGCTGGCTCCAAGGACACACCAGGTTGAAAGATTTTTCATAACCAGACGCATGTGTCGTAAATAATTCAGGTCACTCTACTAAGCAATGGTATACTGCAAGTAACATCGACATCAGAGCCATAGGTCTGTTTTTGTGCGTGCGCGCATATGTACGCATACAAAATCTGAAAATATGCGGGGGTTTGGGGTGCAACCCCCGAAACCACCCCCCTTGCTACGCCACTAAGACACATACAGCCCATCCGAGCGGTGGCGACATGTAGAAGGGCACCTACAGGACGTAAAAGTAGGGACACCTAGCGGACGTAAATTTTTTCGCCATTCGCCGGGTATAAGTTCAAATTAAACGTTCCTGCAGCAGCGTCCACACTTCCAAATGTGCATGTAGTCTGCAGCAACCGTTCTTTTTTTGGTAGCCTTTGGTGTTCTGCTGCTATACCACCACCGACACGTATGTCACTTCCGGAGATGCTACGGAGGCTGCATATATCGCTAGATTTTGCAGATCAGGGCCAAAGCTTAAGCTTCGAGCCGTTGTCAAAGTTGGCTTCTAAGACGTTCATTTTCGAGCCCGCATCGTGCATTCAGTACATATGACGCGTGAGTGCAGGTTCCTGCGGAAGACGAGGGCTACCAGGGAATACAAGCGAAGATGAGATAGACTGATGACGCTAAGGGGCCAGCACTGTGGTTGGGACTGTTCTCAAGCGAACAGACCTCTCTCTGCGTCTCCTTTCCATCTTCGGTCTCTGCTATACACGTGTTTATTTCCCTCCCCGGTGTATGCGTTTCAGGACGATTCGATTTTTTTTTTTTTGTCGTCGTTGTATCGTGTTGCCACAAAAGAACTATCACCTACCCCCCACCTTTCCACGCACTTGTTTTCTCTTCTTTTTTTCACAGAGCCTGCATGCCCCTGTCTTGCTACGCCTGCACTACGGGCATCGAGGCGCGTCGTCCTCGCTCCATCCGCACCGGAAAACAAAAAAGACCAAGGAGACACCCCGGGCTGCGAGTTATGAGATGCTCAAGACAACAGCCCAAGAGTCGCGAGGCTGCAAATTACGGCCGCTTCCCCCACCACCCCCTCCCGCAACAATCCAGCGGCTAATTTGGTGGCGGTTCGCCAGCGTAACAATCTCCGGGTGCAGCGTAGCGCGGGAGAAAGTATACATGTAGAAGAAGATGAAGCAGCAGCAGCAGCAGCAGCGGCAGCAGCAGCAGCAGCCGAAATCGAGGTCGCTACGTACATCTCCGTATATAGCATAACGCCATGCCGTTGTTACACGCGCATGCTCGTGTGCATGCGGCCGGTACTGCAGTGTTTCGTGCACGCACATAGCGAAAGCTCTAGACCGTGCACGTCTAGCAACGTGGTGCACCAGGCTTCTCAAAGCAGGGCACATGATGTCCTGTTGCTGATAGTTGATGTCGACGAGTGTTATCCTGCCTCCTTCTCCTCCGCGCCCTCCTTGCCCGTTGCAAATTAGACACTTCTGTAGTTGACTGTAGTTGGCTCTCGTCCTTGAGAAAACACGCTCACTTGTTTCGGTCAGCTTCCTTTTATTTTTATTTTCTCAGCGCGCGCGTGCATTTATGCCGTTAAATTAACTCCTCCACTGAAGACTCTTGCAGGCACGAGTCGAATCAGTACGCTATTTTTCTTTGTGTTTATCGCTTTTGTGTTATGATCGTGGCGTACGCAATTACGACGTCTTTCTCGGTGGGCATCGTTCCGGTGCTGAGTTTCGGTGCGTACAGTACATAACCACCTACGCGAAGCCACGCATTTGCGTTCAAGCCCGCCCGCCCGCCACGTTTGACGCAGTCTCTTCCGTTTCGTCCGCAGCAGAGTTCATCAGCAGGCTCATGAAAGCGCGCGCAGCAAGCGAGGCCTTGCATGCAGCTCTCATTACGTCTACATCGACGACGATTCAGAAATAGCGCTGTGCTCTTTCCTGTTGCCGCTATACTGGCTATCTTCAACCGGGAGAATCACTTCTTTCTTTTGGGGGTAAACGTAATAACGGCAGGAACAATGTGGCGCTCACACAGCATTATAGCCAATAACGTAACAATAACGACGTTCCTTTCTGTAGGAATAAACAATGGCCCTATATGGTGCGCTCGTAACTGTTATTTTCAGTGATTTCCTCCTTCCTTTCAACGGTAGTTGTTTTCTTCCTGACAGCGTACGATCGGGGGGGGGGGGGGGGGGGGACTTTAATACTAGCAGGGTTGCCGTTGGTGGCTACTTTGCGCCAAATTGGCTATATTTGGACCCCGTTGGCGACGAAAATTTCCAGTTGGCGCTATGGCTCTTTTTTAAACTTGTGGTTGTACTTATTCAAAATGGTTTTATTTATTCATCAATAGTAAACATTCTGTTGATAATACCGCTTCTGTTCTACTTGGCTAGAAATTCGGCGATAATATCAAATGACATGGCTACTTTGGCTACTTTTGGCGTGAGTCCTGGCGCCTTTTCATGTCCACCCAACGGCAACCCTGAATAATCGTGAAACAGAAAACAATTCCGCCTAATGGTAATCCCTGGAATGTAGACAAACCTTCCGAGACTTACACCTTATGCACAACCATTAGATCAAGAAATACACGCAACCACTCATTTCTTATAAGGTCATGCCTTTTATTTAACAATAATTGGTGGGGGGTTTAGCGTGCCAAAATCGACTATCTATTTATTTATATTAAATTTATTCATTTGTTAATGTTACTTTCCTTGCGATAGTTCTCGCCACAATCTCTTGCTAATTTCCCGCTGCGGTAATTCGACACCGTACATCAGCTTTGCCCAGCGGCCCTTTAGGAAGGTGAACATTCCTCTGGGGATTCTGGTAACGTGCTGAGTCATTCTCAGCCTCAGTTTATTTTTTTAGCAGACGCCCTTTATGCTTTACCCTTTATCCTTGCTCCAAACATTTAAATTCGCGTGGCATTCGATTAGCTATACCTCCAGCAGTTTAGCTGGTATACAGAACCATTATCTAGCCGCCTCGAGTGACGTCGGCACCGCACATTCCGACACCTCATACCTTCGGTAGTTTCTACGGTATCTCAAATTACCAGAGACGTCACACACGCGCGCACGGGTAACGTCAGTACAGTGCAGATCAGACAACGGATAAAAAGTCACACGATTCCTTATGACGACTCCTAAGACGACTCCAAGACAAGAGCTATCTTCGTGTGTACTTTTTCTTCTCAGTCAATAGTCAATGGTATAGAATAAAACTCTGCGCAAACAATACCTGTTTGTGTAGCCATAAGCCAAGACGGGAAACTGCTACTCCCGAAGGATATATCTTTTTTACAAACAGAACTTTCCAAGTTAACTGAAATCGTTAACGAAGGTAACCTGTGGAAGCAGAAAACAATTAATGACCTTCCACAAGTTGACTGTGACCCGGCACGGTGGTCTGCAGTGGTTATGAAGCTTGACTGCTGACTTGAAGGTCGAGAGATCGAATCCCGGCGACGTGCCGCATTTCGACGGAGGCAATATGTTATAGACCCGCGTGCTTAGATTTAAGTGCACGTTAATGAAATTTCGGCGGTCGAAATTTTCTGGGCCCTCCATTACGGTGTCTCCCATAGTGTTATCGTGGTTTAGAGACTTGAAAGCCCAACAATGATTATTATTGTCATGTTAACTGTGGCGTTCACGTTACTGTGACATACATCATTATATGGCGTTACTGTAATCTTTTTTTTTTCCTGTTCTTTGTTTTTTTTTATATCTATGTAAAACTGCACACCATCGGTCTCCTCACTTCTTCTTAAGCCCATCTTTCATCTGCCTTTCCTAAAAAATAGATCGTGACGGTTACGGTGCTCGGCTGCTGACCCGAAGGTCGCGGGTTCGATGGATGCGAAATGCTTGAGGCCCGTCTACTGTGTGAAGTCGGCGCGCGTTAAAGAACACCAGATGGTAGAAATTTCCGCAGCCCTCCGCTACGGCGTGCTTCATAATCATATCGTCATTTTGGCCCGTAAAACCCCCATGTATTATTATTAAAAATAGATTGTGTGTACCGGCCTTGGAAGAAGCAAGACACCAGCTCACTGTCGAGCTTTGCCTCTCAGTAGACTTCTAGGAAACCCGGATGTATGTGATCGGCAATAAGGAAAGAAAAGAACAAAAACTCGGCGATACAAAACACGGCGCGTCCGTTGAAAAAAAAAAAAAAAAGCTGTATCCGCTCTTATCTGACACACACATGCGTTCTTGCACGTTTATGACCGACATGTCTCTGCAAAGCCTGCGAGGGCAACGTTTTGCCGCTCTGGATACATCCATCCCAGACACACGATAAGAAAAGAACTCGATTCCGCGAAGCGTAGAGCGTCACTCCAAAGGGCGGATGACGCAAAAGTTTATCGCTCGGTTTTGCGAACCGCAAGTCAGAGGGCACGACAAAACTGTGGGGCAAAACGAAGCAAGCAGATTGATTTGAAAACATGCTGGTGATGACGTATCATTTTAGGTGCGAAGAACCTTACGGGCCCATACGTCGTCTTGTCGGTGTATCCTGTCGTCACAGTGTGTCTTGTAGTCACGGTCCATCATAAAGTCAACGTCACATGCTGACGTCATTCTATCATGGCATCATGACGGCGCAAGGTCGACAAAATTTGTGACGCAGTCATGATGTGATCATAACGTGGCGAAGCACTTTAGGTTCTCGGCTTGTCGGCGTCTAATGTCGTCGCGGTGTGTCATGTAGTCACGGTGCCCAACAAATAGACGACGACGTTAGTGATGCTGAAACACCCTTCCCTACACGCCGTAGGGAACTGAAACCGGGCATGTAGGGAACAAGAAGAAGAACTCCGCATGTTTCGCCCCTTCTCAGGTTTCACGTTAGTGGAGCTGAAACACCCTTCCCTATGTGCTTCGCTCCTCCCCAGTTTTTTACTAGTCGAAACCACGTTACGATTGAGACAGGCCGTAGTGCTGGACTTGGAATTAATTTCGACTGCCATGGTTCTTCAACGTTCACCTAAATCTAAAGTACATTTCGTCCACCATAGAAACGAGGTATGCAAGAGAGAGAGAGAAGAAATTTAGGAAAGGTAGGGAGGTTAAACAGACTATGTCCAGTTTGCTACCCTACAGATGGGGAGGGGAATAAGGGAGAGTAAAAGAGAGAAGGAAAGAGAGAGAGAAACGCATTGCACACCACACACACAGTGCACACAATGCCGACAGCTATAGAGCTAACGTAGGAAGCAATACGCCGCATTTCCTGAGAGGTTCGAAGTCTTTAAGAACAATTTTCGGCAAACAACTTCTGATAACTAACTCCCTTGAGGGCTCAAGGCCTTGTTTCTAGAGCCAGTTCTTCCAGAGCTGGGGCCACGCTCCCTATAGCATCACAGCTTTATTCACATTGAAAATTTTTAAAAATGGTTTCTTACCCTCGGCCTTGTGGTACTGTTTAATGTTTTCCCTCTTATATTACATGAGGGACCCGCCGTGGTGTTCTAGTGGTCATGGTGCTTGACTGCTGTCCCGAACGACGCAGGATCAAATCCCGGCCGCAGGGCAGCATTCCGATGGATGCTAAAATGCTGGAGGCCCGTGTGCTTACATTTAGGCGCACGTTAAAGAACCCCAGGTGGTCCAAGCTTTCGGATCTCTTCGCTACGGCGTCTCTCATAACCGTTGTTTTGGGCCGTAAAACCGCAACAATTATTCTTTTACATGAGAATCCGCTCACCACGGTCTGTCGACATGCTGACAAAACAAAAACAAAAAGACGCGCTTGCGAAAAAAAGAGCACATCAAAGTGTGATCAAAATACAGCGCTACAGTTACTGGGACACAAGAAGTTAGAGAGGGACACACATTACAAAGTGGACACGACAAGCCACTTCGTTAACGTGCGTCCTCTCCAACTTCTCATGTCCCAGTAACTGTAGCCCAGTATGTTAATCATGCAAAACCAACTATCCCAATATCTCACTTTACATCAAATGTATTTTTCGCGATAAGAGGCATTTGGGTTTTTCTTTCTTTTTTTTTTTTTTTTTTTTTTTGTGTGTGTGCTTGTGTGTGTGGCGCGACTTTGGCGTTATCCTCAAACGGCTTCGTGATAGTGCCTCATCCGCGATAGCTCGACTAAGCAGCAGTCAGGGCCGGCGGCTTTGTAAATACCAAAAGTAAGACGAGGCGAGATGTTGCAACATCAACAGCGCGTGCTCTGATGCTCGGTAAGGTGAGACGATGATAGCGCGTTTTTTCCCCTCGCGTTTGTTTTGCGATAAGGCGAGCATCCAATGTGGCCAGTACTTCTTGTTTGACAAGCGAGGCAGAGTGTCCCCTCGAGTGCTTTGAATAAGATAAAAGACGCACGCTCGTATAAGGGCAGCGAAAGAAACAATTCCAAGAAGCAAAGCTTCAGTCTGGAAAAAACATCTGGCGAGCTTGGGAACCCGAGCTCTCGCCGGTGTTTCACAACACATGCCGCTTGACGGGCTCTGTCTCGCTTAATTTGTTCTTTCTTTTCAAGGAATGTGGCTGCTCTAATTAGACGTATATCGCTAAAAGTGCTGAATGTGTTGCCTCGTTAATTTACGAAACTTTGTTCTCCGCCATGGCACATCTCATGAACCGATGAGCGATCGGGCCCGTGTATTTTTCTCGGGCGTGCTGCAGTCACTTCTAAAATAATTCGTGGGGTTTTACGTGCCAAAACATTGATATAATTATGAGGTACGCCGTAATAGAGGGCTCCGGTAATTTGGACCACGTGGGGTTCTTTAACGTGCGCCTTAATCTAAGTATATGGACCAAGCATTTAGCCTCCATCGAAACGCGATCGCCTAGCAGGAATCGAACCCGCGACTTTAGGTTCGGCATCTGAGCACCGTAAACACTATACCCCCCGATGCGGAGTGCAGTCACTCTCATCTGAATGCCAAGTGGGTGTGGTGTGTTTCACAGCACCGCAACCACTTATCACCCACAGACCAATCACTTAACGGAATGCTTTTATCCGAACTCTTGGTGACATGTCGATGCATATTGCGTTAGACCACTCCAACTGGGATCATGCAGTACCTCCGTTTATCACATCCGCATGCAACACTGCTTCCCTAAGCTACCGCGGGATTTTTCATGCAATCTAGCCCAACAAGAAACGTTCATTTAGAGCTTGGGATGCAAAAACAGCGCAAACAGCGCATTTTCTGCACTGCTTTTTACATCCCAAGCATGAACCACCATCTAGCCCAACTTTCGCTTCTAGTTAATTTAGAGAGTATGAAATGTGAAAACATGCCACCTAGGTCGAAAAAAAAAAGAACAGAATTAAAGAAAAATTCCAACGAAGTCAAGTTTCAGCGCGTACCATACTATGCGATGACGTCAGCCTCACAACGAATTCCTCTACCGTAAAATAGTTCCTCTACCGTAAACAATGTGTTTTAACGAAAACACATTGTTTACTTTTTTTCTTTCTTTTTTTTTATGGGGGGAGGGGGGGGAGGGTCATAGATACAGATCAGAAGTCATCTTAGAGGTCTTAATTAAGTGGTATTTAGTTAAGAAAAGTCAAAACATAATGCAAACTCTCAATCAGCACCCAGTTCCGATTTAGTCTAATGTTATTTATTGCATATTTTTTTAAATTCTTTTTCAGCACATATATCCACGTCAACCCCTCTATAGAACGCACCCCTGCCATGAGTCAGCGTCACGCCTCGCCCGCAGGAAAGTTCATCGACCAAACGTATTCAAGTTGAGCAGCCAGCGCAGACAATAAACTTTACCAATGCTTCGTGCCAGCCGACTCTGTATCGCTCGTCAGTCAAAAGCGCAGAAATGAGAATAGGTATTGTAGTGCGCAGTGCCATTTTCGTCGCGCTTACATTTCCGGAGTTGCTTATCGATTATCAAACGCCCCAAACGTCACTGTCTATTGACGTTTAAAGAAAAAACGAAGTTTAAAAGGAAGGTCAATACACGGTGATATTCCGCTAGCCTGAAGCTTCCGTGAACATCTCTAAGAGCTTCAAACACAATCTATTAATGAGAACTAACAGACAATGATTCCAAGGAAAGTATAGGGGATGTTATTAGAAGTAATTGTAATGTAAATGTGAAGAAAGAAAAGTGGACGAAAAGATAACTTGCCACCGGCAGGGACCGAACGTGCGACCTTCGAATAACGCGTCCGATGCTCTACCACTGAGCTATGGTGGCGGTCATCCCTCCGTCCACTTTATAGGGTATATATGTGTATTTAAACGCAAGTTCGGTCCCTGCAGGCGGCAAGTTATCTTTTCGTCCACTTTTCTTTCTTCACATGTACATAACATTTACTTCTAATAGCATCTCCTATACTTTCCTTGGCGTCATTGTCTGTTAGTTCTCATTAATAGTGTGTTGAACAAAGCAAACGAGCCCTTAAACTTACTCTTCTTTCCTTCAAACACAGTCCAATAGAATACAAAAAAGAAAAAAAAAGATGATCAACCCTGCAGTGCACTCACGCCGTCACAGCATATCACGCGCCATGCCGTTGATGCAAGCCTGTAATTATGATCGCCCAGATAGCACCGGAAGCCGCTACTATCAGTAATGTGTGCTAGATATCTTCAATAACAATAGCGTCGCTACCTATAGCAACAACACTGCTTATAACTTACGATCAAGATACGACGCTGCCCATTTCCCGACAACTGGTTCGTCTTGGCGAAAACGCCAACCATTCCCCCGTGTCAGCGCTGTTTAATTAACAATAATAATATAATAATACGTGGGGTTCTACGTCCCAAAACCACGATATGATTATGAGAGACGCCGTAGTGGAGGGCTCCAGGAAATTTCGACCATCTGGTGTTCTTTAACGTGCACTGGACATCGCGCAGTACACGGGCCTCTACCATTTCGCCTCCATGGAAATGCAACTACCGTGGCCGGGATCCAACCCGCGACCTTCGGGTCAGCAGCCGAGCACGCTAACGGCTACACCAAGCGGCGCACTGAGTGCTGTTTAATTACCGAAGGAGTTCAATGTGCTACACTCACGGGTAAAGAGAAGACAACGGGCTAGTATACTTGTTTATTTTGCGGCTAAAATTATTTGGTGATCATGCAATACCAGCAAGCCCAGCAATGAGCGCTGTTTATAATGCTCCACTTAGGTAATCCAGCTACTCTGTAATACGCCTCCCTTCTAGGTTTATCTTTCTTCCTTGCTATTAAACTATGACATTTTTTCTGTCTGACCCAATCTACTTTCGCTGAATCGATCTGTTTCGGTCCCTTCATTCGATACTGAATTCCAAAACAGCTCACCGATTTGTCCGCCTCGGTGGATCAGTGGCTAGGGTGCTCGGCTGCTGACCCGAAGGTCGCGGGTTCGATCCCGGCCGCGGCGGTCGCATTTCGATGGAGGCGAAATGGTAGAGGCCCGTGTACTGTGCGATGTCAGTGCACGTTAAAGAACACCAGACGGTCAAAATTTCCGCAGCCCTCCACTACGGCGTCCCTCATAATCATATCGTGGTTTTGGGACGTAAAACCACACATATTATAGCTCACCGATTTCTGACTCATGTAATCGTATTCAACCACATCGCGTGTACGGATCAGACCCATGACATCACATAGCGCTACTATGACACTGATGATGATGATGATGATGATGATGACGACGACGACGACGACGACGACGACAAGGTTTACAAAATGGGACGCCTATGGTGAGCCCACAACGATGACAATCCCAATTAGTAATAAAATGAACGCATCATCACGAAATGATTTCGCA
This sequence comes from Rhipicephalus appendiculatus, assembly GCA_030522465.1. Classification (NCBI taxonomy): domain Eukaryota; kingdom Metazoa; phylum Arthropoda; class Arachnida; order Ixodida; family Ixodidae; genus Rhipicephalus; species Rhipicephalus appendiculatus. The sequence continues at coordinate 1,277,983 of JALIZH010033007.1, read as the reverse complement.
TTTTACGATGACGCTTATCAATACACGTTCCGACAGACCATTCTTTACCTCCCTTTTACTTTTTTCTTTTTGTTGCAGCGTGTTAAAACAAAATAGGCCGATCAATCGCGGATTGCCGGAGAGGGCACCGCCTAACACAGTTTGCAAAACGCCGTTTCGGATACAGTTGACCGTGAAAAGAAGCGAGACAATTGACCGATTGGCGCCGCGCGCCGCCAACTGCGCACAAAAGGCAGGTCCGGCCAACAAAGCGAGTGCAATAAAGGTGGACTGCATGGAGAAGCGTGCAGCATTTCGACGCGGGTCACAGGAATAGCAGCTCGCATTGTTGCGTCCCGTTGCAAAGGTGACCCCCCCCCCCCTCCTTCGAACGCCGCGTACGCATGAAAACGTGATTGAACACAAATGCGCGGATAAGAAGGGCAGACACACACGCGCGGACAAAGAAGGGCGCGACGTACGTGACCTGCCCAGTGTTGTGCGGCGAATGACGCGGCCGCATTGGGTAACTGGTGCTGCAGAGTGTCGTGCCGGCTGCCGCCCTCTAAATATGGCTTCATACGGCTGCAGCTGCGGCGAATGGTTTACTACAGAAGGTGCCTGCAGCCGGCCCATTCAATCGTCTACGCCTATCACTTCGGACTTGCTATGTTTTAGGACGCACGTGCACCGCATATTGTGTACCGTCAATCGTCATATTAGTAGTAGTAGTAGTAGTAGTTGTAGTAGTAGTAGTAGTAGCAGTAATAGCAGTATCAGTAGTAGTAATAGTAGTAGCAGTAGTAGTAAAAACAGTAGTCGTAGTAGTAGTTGTAGTAGTAGTAGTAGTAGTAGTAGTAGTAGTAGTAGTAGTAGCAGTAATAGCAGTATCAGTAGTAGTAATAGTAGTAGCAGTAGTAGTAAAAATAGTAGTCGTAGTAGTAGTAGTAGTTGTAGTAGTAGTAGTAGTAGTAGTAGTAGTAGTAGTAGTAGTAGTAGTAGTAGTAGTAGCAGTAATAGCAGTATCAGTAGTAGTAATAGTAGTAGCAGTAGTAGTAAAAACAGTAGTCGTAGTAGTAGTAGTAGTAGTAGTAGTAGTAGTAGTAGTAGTAGTAGTAGTAGTAGTATGTGCCGCGCAGGTCATGTGACCAGAGGGGGAGTGAATAAAGAAATAAACAAAATGATGATGTTGATCTAAAGAAATAAACAAAACGAAATTATGATGATGATGATCGAAATGATAATGATGATTATGACTTGCTTGTACAGAAAGTAATCCGACAGTTTTAACGACGGGGAACTGGCCGATTTTTTTTTTCTCTCGGTTTATTCTTGTACCGAGCACAGCTTGCTCCTTTTAGAATACTGTCCCCAGTTGGGAGCGTGAAAGAAGAAACGGGAACATTTACAGGTGTGAGCCATTGACGAAAGATATCAGCATCGTGGAACTGTTACGTCGGCTCAGTGACTTTTCTCTCCTCCTCAGTAACTTTCCTTCCCTCTCCCCCCCTTCCCCGTGCAGGGTAGCCTACCGGGGCTCAGTCCAGGTTAATGTCCCTGCTTTTCTGACATTCTTATTCTCTCTCTCTCTCTGAATATACCGGCGTCTCCTAGCTGGTATTCGACGACAGGAAGATAATAATTGTGGTTTGACATCCCAAAACTACGATATGATTACCATACCGTGGATCCTTATCATATGATTAACTCATAACCATCATCACTATCATCATTACACCCCATAGCTCATCATTACATCATCCATAGCCCATAACTGAAAGTAACTGGCAGAGAACTAGGAGGACGACGTCCTAACAGAAAAGAAAAAAAAAACATACGTGGCGCATATTTGCATATAACAGCACGCACCTGTCCCCAAATTAAATGAGCGTAGTTTTCAAGCGTTTAAGCTTTGGTCCACTACACTAACTGCCCTGAACCATGCTACGTCCCGCTGAAGCTTACCCGACAATAAATCGCAAGTCCAAGTTGTTGTTCGCACGTAAAAGTTTTGTTGGATATTCCTCCGCTTATTTTTTGTACAGGCAACAGGACAGGACAGCCGGCGAGATTATCTTGCAGTTCCATCATATGTGCTCTCTCCCGAGCAGTAGCGTGAATTAAGGGAAACTCACAAGTCCCGAATTAGTACAACGCGCCTTCCTTCCATCCGGATATGCAGGAAACCGACACGACAAAGAAAAAAGAAATAAAAATAAAACCTGCGCGAAGTTGGCATGAGAGATAGAGTGGCTAGTATAACGTATAACGAACTTGCTTTTTCCTCTACCAGTTCTCTCGTGTGAAAAAAGCTTATTTCCAAGCTGTTCTGCTTGGCACAGAAACTCGGGGGGGAAGGGGCGCAGAGGGTGTATGTGGGGGGGGGGGGGGGAGGGGGGGTCCGAGCGAAGAGCATTAGACCAAGGCGATGGGCTGCAGTGCTGAGCGCGCACGCTATCCCGCTTCGGGCGCCAATCAATCGAAACTCGCACGTGCCGCAAAATCGAGCGCAGCGCGCGACCGCCCCCGCACACGGCCGCTCCGAGCGTGTGCAGCTTGTTTTCCCACGTATCGAAGCGGAACGCGTTTTCACCACTCGGGTCCAGATGGCGCGCTTGTACCAACCGCCGTTTTAAAGGGACACGTCAAAGTGCGCAGGCCGTTCCCGTGAAAGGCTCTTTAACATATTATGCCTCTTCTGGCTTTAACTACCGACGCGAGTTGTCCTAATATGAGGAGTTGCATTTCTCAATATTTTTCGTATTCATATACACAGTAAGCAACAAATGAGTGTACGTATTATTTGTGTGTATATGTGATCATTGAATATACCTGTCCTATACCACAGTCAACACCCGACGCCTGAAGTAGCAGTCCAGGCGATGAAACAGGCCAATATCTCCTGTGTAATCATTATACAATTGCTATCTATTTTTTGTAAGGATAATTGTTTCCAGAGGGGGGTTCGTTTCCTTGTTAGACACAACCACATGCATCCGAACAGACAATTAAAATTAAGCCAAGCAGGAAGGTATATAAGACATTATTTGTTGTCTTTTTAACAGTATACTTGAATAAATTATGACGTATTTGAAAGGAATTAAATTGGACGAAAAATCACCCTTTCCGTCGGTGGGGTACGAACCGTCAAGGCTTGTAGGTTGGGATCTCATCGACGCAAAGGGATACTTTTTCGTCCCCCCCTCAATTCCTTTCCACTGAGTTATTACGCTACACTTAAACAAAATAAATCATGTACCACATGCTTGTCTTGGCTTACTTTTCTGTTGGATTCATTTTGTACTGATCTTTATTTTGCAGACAGCTGCAGCCCTCAAAAGCAAAATATCAAAGTGGGGAGGAGGTGAAGGAGGGTACAAAAATTAACATGCCACTTGAGAAAGCTTGTGCCAGTCGATTACACTTCGATACTACCAGAAACACCACGCTGACCGCGACATGACGCTTGGGAAGAGAAAGAAGAACGAGTGAAAACACTACGCCTTGGAAGTTCCCGCGAAAGCTCGCGTGACGTCATCGATTCTGACGGCCTCTAATGTGGCTTATGTCATTCTTGATTCTGTCTTTTTTTTATCAACCCCCGAAGGCAGCCAATCAATCGACATAAAAACACTTCCTGATACCTGCAAAAATCTCGCTTGACGGTTTTCAGTCCAGACGAGCTGCCTAACAACCTGAGGCCTCGCGGAGCGGCTCGACTCTGTGCGCGAGCTCGCCTTCGAGGGTAAACACAGTTTTCGAGCGTCGATAAGGACGTCAACCGAGTGGACGTTATTAGAGAGCACCCGATAAGATAAGTACGCGACTCTCTTATCATCGGCAGGGTAGTGGGTTCCCCCCCTCCTGTCTGCATTCTCGCAACTACGACACGGTCGTTCAACGCTTCCTATACAGTCACAATCGCAGCAGTGCAACGCAGCAGCTGTTCACGAGCACAGCTGTTTCGCGGCAGCTGCACTGTGACTGCATCACGGAAATTCTATGCACAGGGACTCACCTCAGCGGCGTCATGGAAAAAAAAGAAAGATGGAACAGCTACGTCATGACATCATGTGATAAAGTGGGCATTCTGTGGAGGCCTAGCAGTTAAATGCGTTGGTACTGCTTGGGATAACTCCACATCACTACCTAATCTCACACAGCATGTAAATTTATTAAAACGTGTTTTTGGGCAAGTTGGTTCATACTTGATACGGAACAAAGAAGTGCTTATGAAATGGGCACGCGGGCAAGACACGCGCCTGTCTTGTGTGTCTCATGCCCTGTGTGCCTCCTGTACTATAGGTGTCCCTTGTACTATGTGTCTCTTATGTGTCTCTTATGTGCCTCTTATCCTGCGTGCCGACCTTCTGCGATCGACGAGAATTCAAGAGCCTCGCATCACAGTTTTACGCGCATCACACCGAGTTGAACCACTATACCTCTCGGAAAGAGAAATCACAGACGCGGATTTTCTTTTCTTGGGCGTACTGCTACTAACACATTCGCATTGGGGCACTAAAAAGAAAGAAAAAAGGGAACTGAACAACGCTTAAGAAATACCTTCCGCGAAACTTTGCTCCAACCGAAGAATGTCAGAACAACATAAAAGTGAGCTTGTCAGGGAACAAATATAGATTCATAGAAAACGTTACACAACAGGGCAAGCTTTCTCCGAGACAAGATTGGTTGATCTTGGATCAAGCACCATTCGAAATATCCGAAGCGAGGGCGATGGAAAACTTTCATTTCGAACGGAGGTGGAGAGTAACACAGACTCGTATAGCCATGGGATTGTTGATACCGTAACATGAGAGACAGCTGTGAAAAAAAAAAAAAGAAAAGAAACCGAGAATGCGTCTGCAAAATGGCGCCAGCCGCCAGCGTAACCTAAAACGTGGGCGCTAGCTGTAGCTGCTTTTTCGATGAATCATATCAGGATGATAAACACATCAGGAGACCGGCGCGTTGTCAGAGCATGCGGAAAGCTGTGACGAAAGCAACGGCCACGTGCTCCACATCGCTGTCATTTTTTCGCGTCGCATATTTGTCAAAACCACAAGCAGCATGCCTATCAGTTGAATCATTGGTCGACAGATATGAATGCTTAATATCGTGTTGTTATGGAGTAGGTTACGATATTTCACGTGCCAAAACCTCGATATGATCAGTTGGCACGCTGTGTTGAGCGAATCTCAAGAACTTTCCGATGCGTTAGATAGACTTGATAATCGTCCTTTGTCGGAACAAAGTGTTCTGGGACACTGATTGAGTCCTTCCTCAGCACAGAATTAAGTCTTTGAAAGGATTATTGCGTTTCTTGCAGACAACTGGCCCTAGAGACAGACTTCAAGCAGTGTCGTATTCTCCTTTACTATTTTCCCTTTTCTTGTGTTGTTTTTTTTTTCTTTTTCTGAAAACTCTTTTCTACCATCGTTTATCTCCCCTGCCACTTCCTCCCAGCGTAGATCTAAGAACTGGCTAACCTCCCTGTCTTTCGGCTTCGTCCTTCCTTGGATTAATTTTTTTACCATCTGGGCTTCTTCATCGTGCACGTAAATCTAAATACAAGGATGTTTCTGCATTTCGCCTCCATTGAAATGCGGCTGTCGTATCTGGCAGAGGCGTAGCCAGAAATATATTCTTTTTCGGGGAGAGGGGGGGGGGGTCAGTCTTTCTTAATATATGTCCGCGAGTGTGTTTGTCTGCGTGCGCGTATATATACACACACGAAAAACTGAAAACTTTTGGAGGGTTTGAACCCCCGACCTCTCTCTTCAGACTGGTCTATCGATCAGATGAGCGCGAATGCTGCCCTTCGCTGGGAACCAGTACTCGCCTAAGTCGAAAGAAAACAAGCTTCGGGAAGCAATAAGCGACAGCACGGCAAACTAGGTTGCGGTCACTGTAAGTAAGCGACAGCCCGCCGCAGCCGCTGCAGTGAAGCAGAAAAACAAAAATCGTGCCAAAAAAAAGAAAAAAAATAATAGACAAAACGAAAGCAGTTGCGGACGGCTGCTCTCAGATGAGAGACCGCGCGCGCGTGTCCCAAAATAAGTTCGTATCAGCAGCGCGGCCGCAAAAGCGCGACCCGCTCGGCACGCGAGTCCTTCCCCAGAACCAATCTGCAGCACAGGGCCGCGTGTCCAAATTGAACGCTATGAGCGCGGGGACGTCAGGGAATCGGCGCTGTCTGCTTGCGCCGCACGCGCGCTGCGAATGCAAATAGGTGGGAAACGCACGATGTTTGCCCGACTGCGCTGGTATATTACCATAGCGCCACCGCACCTCCCCGCTTGCACTCCGCCCCTGTAATTGCATCCACACCGCTCGTATATCCCAGGTATAGTCGCGCTGGATTTCTCCCTCCATGCGGCTGCACAGAAGTCGACACGTGGACCATTTGTTCGATTGACGCAGTAAACATTCGGGACTCCATATTTCCACTACATTTGTTTACAATGGCGAGTTATATTTAGTTCTTTGCATAAGCCTGCGATCGCTCCTGTCGGAAGCCCCTATGCGCGTCATGTTTGTCTCTGAAATGCGCGCTCAGTTGGCATCTTACTCAAGAAGATTGGGTGTCTGCATTAAGTCGAGTAATCTTGCATCGAGAATCTGACGCGCCTTATTTCTAATCGAATGCAAAACGAAAAAAAAGAAAAAAAATTGGTGGCAAAAACAATTAAACGACGATTGTTTCACTTGTCTGCGCGTACAGCCACAGGGCGAGTAAACGAACTCTAAAAAGAACTTCAATAAAACTTCGGTTGGGCCTAGTTGGTACATCGCATTTTAGGTGAAAACTAAAAAGAAAGACGATTTTTTCTCGTATCAGTAAATTACTATATCACAAAATACAAAAATCACCGCGCTTGCCGGTAGAAGACGCCTGGTAAGTGAGCAAAATGCGCAGAAAGAAAATGTAGGGTGGCGACGCCACCTTCAGGTTCCCTCATCAATCGCTGTGACGTCATAGATTGTGAAGGCGTCTATAGACTATTTTACGGATAGGTTTTAGTGCCGCCATATTGGGCTGTTAACCTTTGTGTTTTGTATCTTTAACAACTGAACGACCAGTGTTATGGTATACGCATAAGCATGAAAACGGTTGGGGTTGGTGCATACGATGTTTCACGGCCTTATTCAATTCACATCGCGATATAAAAAAACAAGAAAACATCGGTTTAACAGCCCAAGATGGCGGCGTTAAGATGTATTACGGAAAATAGTCTATAGAGCCTGCGTAGTTCCTAATCAGCAAAGATAAAGTACATTGTTCCCTAAGGGAGGGGGGGGGGCCAGAGATTGGACATACCAAGTTTCAAGAAATTTTGTTGACCCTATGCCACCAAAATACAAAAAAAAAAAAAAGAAGCCGCTGAAATGCGTGACGCCGGCTCGTATTTAAAAGAGATTTCGGCGCCAATCTTAGAATTGAAACATTGACCTTGATTTTCTCTTCGATGAATAAATATACGATGTTGAAATTAACGACACTGAAAGGTTTTCAGAGTATAATTTATCAGTCGAAGATGATTGCTTGTTTCGCTTTAGTGTCCCTTTAAAAATATGTTAACTGCCATCGCATCGCCGTTTGTTGCACCCCTCACCACAAGTATGCGATGGTCGATATTAAAGTAGGATACATATTTATACATCATTAGCTTAGGCGAAGATGTGACCTGGTTCATCTCCTGTCCTTGACGAATCCATGTTCCAAACGTATGCTTTACCGCCGTGGTAGTGTAGCCGGTTAAGGTGCTCGGCTGCTGACCCGAAGGTCGCGGGTTCGATCCCGGCCGCGGAGGTCGCATTTCGGTGGAGGCGAAAATGCTAGAGGCCCGTGTGCTGTGCGATGTCAGCGCACGTTAAAAAACACCAGATGGTAAAAATTTCGGAGCCCTCCACTACGGCGTCTCTCATAATCATATCCTGGTTTTGGGACGTAAAACCCCAGATATTATTATTATTATTATTATTATTATTATTATTATTATTATTATTATTATTATTATTATTATTATTATTATTATTATTATTATTATTATTAAAAACGTATGCTTTACATCCGGCTCGTCTTGTAGGGTAATGTGAATGACGTCACTATATACGCAGAACTATTTTCCAACCCCCCCCCTGTAACACTGACATTCCATCCTCACGTTCACAGTACCGCATATGGCCTCATTTCTGATCAAAAGTGTTAACATTAATCAAAGTTGGACGTATACAGGGTGTAAATTTGTGGAGTGGGTGTTAGAGTTTCCCAATAATGGCAAGTCGTTCATATCAGTTGACTTTAACGTTATGGTAATTCCGTGAGTGTGTAAGCCTCATCATTATGTATTTCAGAACAAAAGAAAGATGATGCTATGAAGGAAAGGGGGCGGTGCGGTGGAGTAATACGTAGCCAATAATTTTCCTGTTACCGCGCCTATAAGTGTACGGCTGAAGGGGAAACGGGTGCCACACGAAAAAAAAATAGAAATAAATGCAATAAATGGAGGAAAAATAAGCATAGACATATGTTCGTCGCACTAGTGATAATGCTTCCGGAGCTCATAAATCGAAATCCGCGAGGAGCGCAGCGAATGCCGTTATATCTAAGAAACTCATTCGGGCGTTCTTTCTCTTTCGCTCGACGTCTCAGATCGCTCCAACGACCGCCGTTCGGAAAAACCGCGCCAGGGAAATCGGAGCCCCCCCATAACGCCTCGAATGGCGCCGCGCACGCTCGGAGCGTGCACAGAAGACACTTCGAGGGCGGAGAAAAGGCGATTTAAGAAAACCCATCGTCAAAGCAAAAGGAGACGCCGATCGACGTGCAGTCCCCGAAATCGGAAATGGTCCCATCAGAGTAACAGCTTTCTTCTTCTGTCCCTCCATATGCCTTCCTTACACATACATAGAAGAAAAAAAAAGAGGGGGGGGGGGGGGGGGGGGAGCGGGGAAGATCCTGCAATAACGGCGTATTCAGCAGCAACGTGTTACATGCATGCATCATTTAAGAATGATAAAAATGAGTTACAATGGAACGAAAAAGAAAGAAAGAAAGAAAGAAAGAAAGAAAGAAAGAAAGAAAGAAAGAAAGAAAGAAAGAAAGAAAGAAAGAAAGAAAGAAAGAAAGAAAGAACGAAAGACGGAGTCACGTCAGATGCTCGTAGCCTGCGACTCACCGCACGGCAGGCACTGTGTAGTTTGGTAAGGGTATAAAAAAAATGGAGTATAAATTCGGGAAACGTGCCACCGAAATGCGTAAGAGACCGCAGCTATATAGCGCTGAATGGGAGTTGAGGCTGTAGCGAGGCGGATGCAGCGCCGGCACGCGTTACGAGGTGATCACGCACCGCCGCCGCCGCACGGCCGAAGATTCCTGTGCGCGGGAAATTGAATCGAGGTTTTCGTTCCCCATCCTCTTTATTTTTTATTTTTTTATCGGCAAAGTCTCCCCGTTCGCTGGCGCGCGTGATTTCACTAAGCGACCGAGGCGTTCGCGCGCACTCGAATGGCCGAACGTTATAGCCGCCGTATTCAAATTCCTTGGAAGTGCCACTTTCCCGCACAGACGAAAATGTTGCGACCAACCGAAACGGCGTTAATTTGCGGCACTGCGTTCGCGCCATTTGCCGATTAACGGCTACGTGAGAGGAGCTGAAGAGATAGATAGGAACGGGAGGGACAGCAAGCGTGGTGGCGTCAAATTGTGTGGTCGCACCTTCCGTCTGCTATTTTAGCGCAATTAGCACTCTTAGCATCATCATCATCATTATCATCATCACCATTATCATCATCATCCTGGCTCCCAGGGTGTCGGAACGAAATGTTTTTCGTTTCGGTTTTAGTTTCGTTCCACCGCAAAAAGTTCCGTTCCGTTTCTGTTCCAGAAAAAAAATGTTCCGTAACGATTCGTAACGTTATTTATTTGTATGCGAAAATTTGAAGTTAGAGTTACGATAAAAATATACGTTTTGTCGTATAGTTACTCACGCTAATAATAAGAAAGTGGGACAGGGGTAGGACACGTTCTTCCCACGTTCTTAAGAGGAACACAATTAACTGTGCCACAAGTTCCTCCAAATCAGCGCAAACCAGTGCCCTTCTAAGTTATGGAAGACTTTCTCATAAGTCAATTACGAATATTTTTAGCAGGCTCAATGCTTTGTGTCAAGGTAGTGAGCATCATCTCAGCAGCAGCCCGTCATCGAGCGTACCTCTCATATACAAAACCGCTGTTCATATAAAACAAACTTCCGCGCCGAGAATGCTTTCTCCACGCTGACATGTGCCACAACGAAAGTCCACACGAAAGTCCACTTGAGCTAATACAACGATTTCTGGTTGCCACTGTTTTCGTTTTTCGCATAATTTCAACACATCTTTACTTTGGAATTCCTGGCTGGGATACGGGCTAGTACTGCACTCTGAGATGTGCATTACTGCTCACATTGCTTGACCTCGGTTGTTCCGGATCGCCAAGTTTCCGCGTGAACTGAAAAAAGATAATCAAAATTTTCGGTTTCCCTCCGGAACGAAATAATAGATAACGTTTCGGTTACGTTTTCGTTCCGGTCAAAAATATCGTTTTTTTTTTTTCGTTTTTCGTTTTCGGTTTGCGTTTCGTTCCGATACACTGCTGACTACATGTACTGCAGGGAGAAGGCATCTCCCGTGTTTCGCCAATCGACCGGGTCCTGTGCGTGCTGCGGCTCCGCTATCCCCACAAACTTCGTAATCCCATCTGCCCACCTATATTTCTGCCTCCCCGTCGTGCCCATGCCCATTTATTCTTGATTTCGACTAAGATGTCTTTATCACCCGTAGAGGTCTGAGGTTCGAATGCCGGGCCGCGTAATTCCACTCAGCGTGCTGATGGAATTGCATAAAAAGGCCTGGGGTGCCACCTCATACCGGTGACCACAACCGGCAATGCAATGCCTCATGAGAAGCGGCGCTGCCTTCGCGGCAACTATAGTGGCACAGTTCGATCGGCCGCGCATGCGTGCGGAGTCTCGCACTCACCTCCGACTGCTTGCAGCATATGTTCAGCGTATACGACTTCATATTTCGCGTATCGAAAAAAAAATTGATTATGAATTTTTCAAGACGTTTTCCCTGTTATCATTCCGTGATCAGAAACTCTGGCCACTAAGCATTTCGTTGCGCTAAAGAAAACAGGCACCATAAGGATTTGAAGTGGCACGCGCGACAGATCGGGAAAACCACGCCATGTCGCTACGAATCTGTCCTCTGAAGATGATGTCTGTTCTGCTATTAAAAGACGCGCAATATTAAGCCACTGTGCAATGCACTAGAATCGAAAGTACGCGTAAATATTAACCTTTAATTGACGCGTTTTTCACGCGGCGAGCTCTGTGTTTATTTGACGACGACTTCGGTCATCGCAATCGCATGCATATGGCAATATTTGCCGCTCTTTGACGACAAGAAAAGCTTTAAAATTTCTTCCTAGCTGTAATCGAGCACGTCGCACGTGCACGTTCAGAAACCCTTGTACGAATTTACTAATTCGCAGCACGCACTTGAAGCTTCAGCCGCTGGGTGGCACAGCGCGACGCGAGGAAAGCGCCAGAGTGGAGCCAGGGTGCAGTGTATGCCTGATAGACGACGCGTCACAGCGGTAGCGTGTGGTTTGCCGCTTGATGGCTTCCGTATTTCACGGAAAAAACAGATTTTACTGACATTTTTTCCGCCGAAAGTATGCGCAGTCTTGGCCAGTCTGGACAAGCACGCCGGCGTTTCTTTTTTCTTTTTTTTTTCTTTTTTTTTACACCCGCGTGCCTCTCCAGTCCGGCCATAGTGCAGCTAGGCTACAACTACCGGTGTTTTTCAAATCTCCACCACGTTAGGTGATCTGGACTTAACCGCTATCGGTAACAGAGACGGAATTGGCAGTATAAAAATTACAGGAAATGAAAATTACGAGAAGGTTAATCATCTGTGAAGCCTTTATGCGAGTACATTTATCCCCAGATACAAAGCCTCGGGCCTTATAAAATTTAGTTTATGCACTCCTGTAGTTAACCTACGTATTGTCTGTAGACTTCATGTAGACCATAACGTTTGTATTGGCTTCTTATTGTTTAAGCGAAATGACATCCGCATTCTTTATGTCGGTGAATGTCGTAGAAACATAATTTTTTTTTGTTAAATTATTGTACGCGGTCTTCAACGCCGGCTCTATATATGATAAAATGTCAGGTCATAGCTCTACTGGCAATCAACAGACAAGACGGAATAATTGTTCATACAGCAGTAAAGCTTTTGAGCAATATCAAAATGTTAGAACTTGTGTTACTGGTTCCACTACCAGCGGCGACTCGCTGCCTTCGCTTGTTAGTTCTTTGTCTTCCTCAGCCGGCAACGAGAACAGTTAAAACTATTCACAACATTTCAATCCCTACGCTGCTTCCCACAGGCTTCACTGCAGGTTGACGGCTTTGATAGAACTATTTGACTTATCGATTCCGTCACAGATTATCATGACGAAATGTGTTTTCTTTTTAACCCTATGCATTTGATGTGCGTTTCATAAGCACGTGCTAGGTTGAAACAGTATATGGCATTGCAAAATGTTAAGCCGAGTGTTCGAAGTTTCAGATAGGTTAGAAAACAAGATCTACAATGTGTACATGAAATGGCTTCTTTTCTGAAAGAACGTGTTTCTTGTTTTCTCTACATAAACTCATAAGGAAACGTAAACGACATTGTTTCGCAAGCTCTCTAGGTTATAAAAGACCACACTGCAAAGGAAAAGCTGAAGCCCTTCGAAATTTTCGCGTGCGCAGCGAGCGGAAACGCGCATATTGTTGAGCGTGAGGCGTGAATTGTGAATAACAGCAGCACCGGCGAGACAACTTTGTTTACTCCAATGTCCCGCCACGTGGCGCAAAAATAGAGTTCAGCTTCGCTTAAGAAAAATAATATGTATACACCGTCGTAGCGACCTCCTATATTTCGCAGAATGGAGAATCACAAGGGCTTCATTTCTCGCGATATTGCCGAGCTCGCGTAGGCACTTCGCAAGTGCGCATTTGATGAAGAGGAAAAGATATGCATGTGGCTTCGGGTGTCTTGGATACATATAATAGGAAAGCGCCCGCGCGTTCGTGCTTGAAGGCACGTATGAGCGACCGGACGTCCTAAATAAAGATACAAAAGATACGCTCGCGGCAGCTGCCAGAAAAGCCTTCACCCGTCCAATACGTGTGTCACGCACCAAAGACGAACGATCGATAAGCGAGCGCACACGCGCGCGCGTGAAAGCGCGTGGCCCTGCAAAGTAAGCATGAAAGCAGTTAGTGGATTCGCTTTGTTTTGGACGTCTGTATAACTCGTTGTGCCAAAGAGAATGACGGCCACGCCGATGCTTTTAATGTGTGGCGCTTGTGCTGTAAAGAGTTACAAAATAAAGTGGCTTATCCACGCCCTTTACCTTGGAAACGAAGAGAAAACGTAGCTGTTTTTCTTAGAACACGATCGGCCGTCGCTACGACAGCGGTATTGACTGTGGCATGCGCTAGTTTTCTTTTTTTTCTTTTTTTTTCTTTTTTTTTTTTTTATGATGGCCACTAAGCCCGATTAGCACACTCCTACAGCTGGATTTGAGAACCACGCTCTCAATAACGATCTCGGAGCCTTCCTTCGTTAAGCTTGCTTTATTTACATGAATACGACGTGAGCGGATTGACTCAGAAGGCGAGTTCACACAGCTCGACCTGTGTCCGTGCGTCGGTGTCTGCACGCCCTGTGTTTTAGAATGACTCCAAAGAGAGTTCGCGTGGCACTTCAAAGAGAGTCATGCACGTGGAAACTGCGGGCTCACAGAAAAGTCAAGGGACTCTTTTTTTTATTATTGTTACAGTAACCCGGAACAAAGCGCTGCTCGTTGCTGGCCAAACCTACGACATACGAGAAGAAAGGGCTTAATCGTCACGCAGCGTACGTAAAGGTCCCACAGACTTTTTGACCGTTTTTATTAACAGAGGAATGGCGCTTTTTTTCTAACAGGGATTCACGCTCGCCCAAGGGCATCAACAGGAACAATGTTGCCGCTTTCAGCCAGTTAAACTTGCACCAGAAACACCAGCCTCTCTCAGCCTCGTGGCTCTCTTTTCTTGTTTTCTGTTTTTCTTTGCGAGAAGGAACTTTTCTGAATTGCCCACTTTTCGCGTGTGCATTGTCGTGGCAGAGAAAGATCCTTGCAATTTAACTGCCCATCCACTTCCCTTACCGGTTCTCGAGTGTACAATGGATTTCTTCCTCATAAAAAGAGGCGGCGTGAGAAAAGAAGGAAGGCACTTTAATTATAATCAGAGACCTCCAGCTGTCAGCGAGTGCGTAACCGGCGACATGTGATACCGCGTTTAGAGAGATTGTAGGCGACAGGGAGGCCCCCATTCGGGGAAGAGAGCGCGACAGGAGAACAAAAGAAGTGTGGGTGACGGTAAAAGATCACGCTCTGAAACTGCGACAATTAGGAAGAAGGAACACCTCAGACATTCCTCACAAGCCGGATGGCGGTTCATTCTAAGTGCAGTAACAAAACTTGCAACGTCGCAATTAGATCTATTAAGGGAAACTGTAGCCTCTTTTTGTATCCGTGTTGCAGCTTGCCACTGTTTTCTACATTTATTCCTCTCTCTTTTTAAACCCTCTGGTAAGCGACCTTGAAGGCAACAAAATTTCGAAAAAATTTTACCCCGAAGACACTGAACCTTACACGGTCAATGCTACACTAAGTTATACCTCACTGTATACTAACAGGAGAAAACTGTGCGTTGGCGTAACCTATAATAATTAACGGTCTCGTAGCGAAGGCTTGGAACTTTGTAATGGGTCGTCCTCTTCGGCTCCTTTCTGAGAGAACGCAGCTCGTGCTGGGAGTCCGTGCTCCGCCTTGACTGTAACCATTGCGCGTCGTCGCCGAGTCTGTCCAATAAACACCTTTACAGTTTAAACACCAGGTCTAGAAAAGTTCGCTGAATGAAATTGTTATGAGCCTGCTGGCAAGTGCATGCTGCGTGGTGAAAAGGCGAATCACCCCCCCCCCCCCCCCCCCCAGTCTCTCTCTCTCTTTCTTTTAGTCATTTGACACTAGTAGCTGCTTCGTGCACACGCACCGTTGTTAACTACGTAAGTATGACACGTTGCAGGGTTACTTAAAGGAACAAGGTGGCTATGGAACGAACTAGAACCGAGCTTACTTAATGCAGAAAGACGTATTACCTTCACATATTGATTTTTACTGAGTGATTACTCCTTGTTTTATTCCTTTGTTGACCGATGCGATCGATACTGCTCAGTGTGAATAAATGAAAGAACTGTGCAGCTGATACGCATCGATAAGTCCTTCCTGATGAGTTGTCAACGGAGCTACTTCTGGAGAAATTCACATACTCAGTAACTGAGACGTTTTCTTTGGATGTCTGTTCAGGTACAGTACGTCTCGCAGCATAAGCTGTTGAGTGGGTCATAATAGGCAAGGAAACAGCATAGTGAGTGGAGGAACGGAATATGGCTTCCGAATTCCTGATCATCCATTAAAGCCATTGCTTTATCGTTCATCCCCCCCCCGAAAATGCCCCAGTCAGGCGTACCACTATAATATCAGACACCGTCTTGCGAGGAAACCCAGCACCAGAGTCGCCACCTTTGAGCACGGCCCCCCATCAGACGTCAAAAACTGCCCATGCAGCCGTACTTAACTGCACGCATTGAAACCGCAATCGGCGCAGCATGACGGCGTCCCGTTGACCCCACGACAATGCTTCTTCTATTTGTGCCGCTGCTGCAATATATGCACTGCGCCGCAGCGGCAGTCATTCCAAGCACCGCTCGGTGCCGTTCGTACAGTCAGCGCCAATAAAGCGGCGCAGTGCCGTTTTAAGGACCAGGCAGTCGGAGCTTGCGGGAGGCCTGTTAAGTGCTGCCTCCGCACTGCACGCCGCAGATATGGACTAAAGTGGGAAGGAAAAAAAAACGCAATAAAATAAACGGACACACGGCAGCCATTGTTCGATACGGATCTCTCCCTCGCTCTGCCTTCGAGCGGCACGGACACACAACAACCTAGCGGGGGCTCTCTCATGCAGCCCCATTTAATCTACAAGGCTCGCCTCGACCGACCGGCGCGAACAAAAGCGCATCAGGCGGCCGCGGCGTCGGCGACGTCGTATAGAAGTCGCGAGCGGTCGTTCCTGTCTTGACGAGGACAAAATACGGCCGCCCTCTGGGCTTCCTATAGGTCAGCGCGAGACGCGTCCGAGTCGTGCCGTTATATACCGGCGCTCCTAATGCGCGGCAGTCGGCAGTGTACACGTCAGCTATTTTTGTGGTCGTGCACGCGCGGTCGCCGAGCCGCTGTGAACGCCCATGCACTTCGCCTCTGCCGGCAGACGTTGTGTAAGAGACGTTTGTGGAGTGGACTGCTGGCGAGGTGGGGTGAGGGAAGAGGAGAGGTCAACGACGAGCAAACCACATGCGGCGTCGCCCGACGTCGTTCGACGCGCCAAACCGGCGCCGCTTCCTTCGACGTCGCCTCTGAAAATACGAGGGCGCCCACTTCGCGTAGTGAGTCTTTAAGAGCGCTACACGAGACTGGGGCTGCCACTTAGCTTTGAGATAAAACGAAGAAAATGGTCCGCGGACAATGCCTGACAGCACGACTCAATTCGAAAAAAAAAAAAAAAGACTTCAGGTGCATATGTAATAACGGTAAGCAACATGACAACACGAAAGAAGAAGAAGAAGAAGATAAAGAAGAAGGAGAAGAAGAAAAGGAGCTTGAAAGAAGCTGGAACTCATGCCGCCACTTCTGTTTAGTACAGTGAATCAAACTTAGAGCAGTAGAAACACAAGCACGAAGGAAAACAGTACTACAGAGCCCTTTTGATGTTGAGGTTGCAGCAAGTGTTGAGGCAACGCACATAACATACGCAACCACATATGAACGCAACTTCAACATCGCGCGACTTCAACATTGCGTGCATTGCGTGCGAAAGTTGAGGTTGCGTGCATGCCGCTCACTATGTGCTGTCAGCGACGCTCACGTGAGCGAGCAGGGCCAGAGAGGTACACGCAGTGGTTAAAGCAGTCCAATGAACTTTGAATACTGCACGTGTCCTAATCGCCCAACGGCGCACAAAAGCAGTAAGCAGGGCTACGCATATGAGTATCCACCAACGGACAGGAACGAAAAGCCGTCAAAGGTGGTACACTTCATGTTAAGCAAATTCATCCAAAACGCTAATGACTGCATCTAGAGAGAGAGAAAGAGAAGTAAAAGCTTCCTCGTGTATGCTCGGAAGGTTTCGTTGGCGATGCATCAAGCACGCTGCACGACAAGAGAGGATTGATGAGACATGAAACGAGAGACTGCATGTCACAGGCGCGCGACATGTACATAAAGCACACCACAACGCGCCATATACAATGAAGCTCGTCCGCGCTGCACTTTCAAGAAACCCTCATGTTTCCGACAATTTGCAAAATTAGGCATCTGCGGAGCCTTTTTCTCTATATCAACCGCAACCAACCTCCTCGTTCTTCTCCTCATTCTAATGACAAGAGAAAGACCCAGTTTGAATATGTTTCGGGAAGCTCAGAACTGTCTTCGTTGATCGGGAAGCACGGACCACCTAAGTACAGTACTCATGGATTCGGCACTCACGCAATGTACTAACTTGCGTTTCCAGCGTCTATAGTTCGTGTCATTGCGTAATTTTTCCTCGAACACTTACGTCAGAGCCAACATTACCTTTAGCGGCCGGATTCGCAGCGACTTGGCGTGGTTTTCACGAGCAATTATTCGCAGAAGTTGTGATATTTAAGAAAGAACGATGTCGCGTTTCAGTGCGTGAGTACAAGCATACATGCAAGCACTGAATATCTGTCGTAGCTCGCCCTCGCTCCGCCACATGGGGCGGAGAGAGGGCGAGCTTGGTGGTCCTTTTCGCTATTTTTAAGGGTGCACCCTTAGAAATAGCGAAAAAGTCCACCATTCGTACCATGATCGTACAAGTGTACAAGGTTCCCACGTATTTCAAATCAGCCTTTGAGTCGAGTCTCGCGCGTGTCAAAGCGCAGATAAACGTGTCCGGCGACTGCATATGATCCCGAACGCTATCTCTTAGTCTAAAAGCTTCCCTTTCAGAAAGAACCTTAAGCGTTCGCTTTTTTTTTTCCTCCACTCGTATATATCTGGAACATCTGAGTGTCGGCCCATGAAAGGAGGCTTTCCTGGCATATTCGTTCGGGTCAGGTGTCTGGAAGGCCTTATACACATTTGCGCCCGCACGTGTACCAACCGGTGGCCTGTTGCGTGCGCGTCGCGTCAAAAACTTGATTGCTCCCATTTTACGAGCCGAGGGCCCCCCTGACACGTTCCGCTGGGCCTCCGCGCACGTTCGTTATTATTAGCGGGACGACGCATATAAGCGGTACTACAGGTGGCGCTGAACGATAACCCCGCATACGGACCTGCAAGATTGACGTTCGCCTCTGCAGCGCCCCTACATGCAACAGTATATCATGCTCATTCTTCTTTTTTTTTTCTCGAAGCGAGGTCTGCCCACTATACGAGAGGCAAGCAATAGATTCGCCACGCATCTCTCACGCTCATCGCGCGCGGTCTTTTGTCTTCCCTATAAATAGGCACTCACGACACTGACCTCCCCCCCCCCCCCCCTTCTCCTCACTATTCGAATTGAGGTTCAGAGCTTAGTTGGGCGGTAATCGCAAGCGTCACAGCGCATTGAGAACGTGCACGAAGTCTTGTGTGCACCGAACGGCAGCTGTCCCGATATCGCGTACACAGAGAATGCCTGCGTTTATAAACAGGAAAACAATTGAGCGGCGGCACACTGCGGCGGGCAGAACAAAGAAAGCGCGATAAGCTTCAAAATAACCGGAGCGCCCCTGGTGACTACGGCGATGACTGAACTAAGCCGCAGCGTACACGTTCAATCACGCGTCACGATTTGCGATAGGCTAGCCCAGCATCGGGCTATACAATCTGACGTGGGTCAGATTGGATAGCTTGATGTTGCTGAATTCGGTTTATACGAATCAGTCTGATGATACAATCTGACGTGGGTCAGATTGTATCACCTGATGCGGTTGACCGCGCTTTATGCGCGTATAAGTCTGATGACCACAGTGCACGGAGTTCGGTGATGCATGCGTCTACTATACCGACCGCAGCCTGACACGGCGCGAGATTGAGCAGCCCGATGTCGGTGACGTTGAACGCGTGCAATCTGCGCAATCTGACTGAAGGGTCAGGCCACACAGACTCCAGGCGTGCTGCATGGGGTTCTCTTGTTTCGCTGTACTTTGCGTGACAAACCCATGTGCCGGAGGCGGCAGCGCTTAAATAGTTTTATTGTTCTGAATATCATGACCATGGTTGACATACTTAAACAACAACGCAAAAGACAAAAACAAGGCTAGGTTAGTATCACATCACGACCCTTTATATGACTTAGTTCTCTTTTCCCGTTAAGTTTTCCCGTTAATTAAGTTTGCATATGACTATTCTTTTTTTTTTTTTTACATTTGAAGTACAGCGCGCGTATTTGTACGTTTGTCAGCTTCAGTGTCGAAAAGTGTTGTCTTTAGCACTTGTGTAAGTCATATACATATTGTAGTCTACATTGCATTAGTGAGCACGACGAATGCGGAAACTTATAAAGCATTGTGTGCGGGCTCTTGGTTTGGTGCCTTGTATATACATTCATTGTATCTCTGCCAACCGAGCACAAGCTCAGTTGCAGTTAGTAATTATACCTCCTTGCATTCGATATCCAACGATACGCAAGATAAGAATCTTGCGGAAGATAGGATGGATTGCTGCGTGCGTTCACAAAGACCTGGTGAACCTGAAAAGTTCTGGCTCATGCCTTAAAAGGGCATGAGCTGTATACTTGTCACTGTGCTCTCAGCGCAAAGTGCGCATATGGCGCTATATAGTGGACGGAGAATGCCGCTGTGAGTGACAGCCTAGAGCGCGGGGCCGTTTTAAATTTAGAAAAGATGGGAGCGGATTTGACATCTGCCCCCCCCCCCCCCCCCCAATGCTTCTTGCGTCTGAGATAGCCCACAGTACCGAGCCTCTGAGTTTGGATGTGAACAGAACAAAAGAACAGTGAAGTCAACTTGACGCAAGTCAGGCTCGCTTCACTGTAGGATGGTGCGAGTGCCTGATGAAGGATGAAGAGACAGTAACAAAGGCGAGAGAACGCTGAGTGCGACTGAATTGCGAGAGCCTGCATGTTATGTAGGAAAGAAACAAGCCTGCCCGCAGTTCGCGTTTTAAAAAAAATGGTCATGTTTTCAACATAACCACGAAAGTGGGAAACCGGACGGTGCAATGGTCGGCATATCTCTCAAGACCAGGTCCACCTGCAACCTACAACATCCCCCTCCTGCTCCTTCTGCTCAGATCATCCAACTTGTACGAAGCTGAACGTTGTACGGAGCTGCTCTTACCGTTCCATCTGTCAATGACTGTCTATGCTGGAACGGTTGAAGAGCTTACGTTCAAGGAGGAGGTTCAACCAGCAGTTTAGTTGGCTGGGCCCAGGCCTCCTACGTGCGGACGTCGAGGTCTTGTCTCTTCGCCGCCTCGCGGGCTTGCTGGGTAGCCCAAAGCTGGTCGTAAAGGTGGGAGCTGCGCAGGGCGGCGTTCCATCTCGACGAGAGGGTCTCGGTGTCAATGGACGGGTATTGGGGATTTACATTCCCACTACATATGCGGGAGCGAGGCTACCTGGGTCTTGCAGATCTTACAACTGTGGTCAGGATAAATGCCTGGGTATATTTAGTGGTATCGATACAGTGACGGGTACGTGTTTGTCTGTAAAAGGCGGAGGATGGTTGTCTGTGCTCTGTTTAGCTTTTGATGAGGTTTGGGGAAGGTTCTTTCAAGAAATAAATATTTATTAGTAATGTAAAATAAAATACAAACTAGGCTGAGTGCGAGAGGTGCAAGAGAGGGCAGCCAGACGGAGCTCTCAACCAAACACCGCGACATCCGTGTAATTTGTTCTATTTAAAGACTTCACGAGGGATCTCCATATTCGAGTCCCCGGAACCGTCATACTCGTGAAGCGTATAACCCTGCAGGCATATCATCTTTAATTGCGTCGTTGCGAGCGCGTTGCCCCCCGTGCGGGGGGCCATTCCACGACGTCGCCTTCATCAAAACACCGAGTAGTAGTTCAACAAGTGTGACATCACCATTTAAACGTGTCCATGCGTCGGTTCGCCGGATCGCATTGGTACAAGGCTCAAGATGCTAAGGCGGCGTCTCGGTACGTTGCCTCTGTGACGGCAGACAAAAAAAAAAGCAAAAAAAAAACATTCTTCTGAATTATACACCATAGTTATATACATCTAATGCATAAATTTATGTACATCAATGAATGAGAAAGGCAATCGATCGAATAACCTGTTTTTGTTAGAGTGAGAGAACGTACGAGGCCACGTTAATAAAAATTAAGGTAGTGTGAAACGACAGTGTTACAAAAGATTACAGCATGTAATGAGGTCAATAAAAGGATATGCAAACGTTATTTGTCTTTAATTTTTATTTACTGAGTTGTAGAAAAGATAGGAAAAGCAAAATTAAAGTGTGCGAAAAAACAACAACATGACACTGGTGGAAGTCCAACCCATGACCTCCGCACCACGCGGTGGTCATAATTTATGTACGCCTATATGTCCTGCTAGTCTTCGAACCATACAATTGGCTTATTTCTCTATCTCTTTCTCTCTTTCGGATTTAGTCTCAGTGTCTGAAGAATGCGGTAAGAAATTGACGAAGAGGAATGGTCCTATTTGATGTAAGTATAATGGTGAGTTGAATTAATCATATGGGCTAGTCAGTTGCTAACATCATGGAACACGGTGTTTTCGGCGCCTAATAGATCGACACTGAACAAGGAAGGCAGCGTTCGTCCTCCCTTCTTGTGTCCCGTCCAATTACACGCCGCGAGAACCATGTTCCATAAAGAGAGTCGAGTTAACTGGAGCTGAAGCGACGAGCGTTGGCCCGGCTTAGAAGAGCCCGGGCAGTGACAGAGGCTTGTGGAACTTCACGCTCCAAACGCAGATGGGCTCCTCGTGCTGTCATGCATGCATTATAGGAGCGCGCAGCCGGAGAGCGCGGGTGGTCTCTCCGCTCCTTGCCCCCTCTTGCTCAGCATTCGCCGAACCAACGGCCTGCGGTGAGCCGTGACCCACGTCTTGACCCCTCGACAAGCGGCAACGACAACGACTCGTGATGGGCAAAGAAGGCCCCGCGCATTCGCAGCCAAAGTAGAAACGAGGAAAAAACGAAAGACGGCGCGCGCGAAACGCAGCAGCGGCGCGATGTGTGTCGGAAGTGGCTGCTGCTGCTTCTGCGCACGCGCCACGCGGCATCACGCCACGCCGGATGACTTCTATAATGGCAGGCAGGCAGGCAGGCAGGCCCGCTTGCCTATAATAAAGGGGGGGTCCCGGGTCCTGTGCACCCTTGCACGTGCATGACACGTACCAGAAAAGGAAACCTTGTTGGGCCGCTGGAAAGGTTGCGCGCATGTTTCGGTGCCTTCAGCCGCGCTGTTTTCGAAGCGGCGTAGTTAGGAATTCATACGTACTCGACCAGTTGTAAACAGTGTACGCGACGCGCGACGCTGATGTTTTGGCATATCTTGTATACGAGAGTTATTATATGAGTTCTGTAAGAATGAGGGTTCAAGAAAAAGCAGGCTGTCCTCAAGTTACCTTGGAACGACTTGCATCCTGTCATCACATCCTGGACGACTCAGAGAGAGAGAATATGAGAGAGGAGGAGGCAGAGAGACGGAGAGAGGGGCAAGGCAAAGACAGGCAACGAGCTTAACGAGACTGCACCTCATTGAAAGCCGAATGCATTCAGTGAGGACGTTTACCGATACTTTCATATACATCGATAAGGGGTAACTGCCCTGCAGGCGCTCGCAAAGCAAATTATTGTGAACTCCCGATGCCATGCTGTAACAAACATTCCGTACTTCGACGAGCAATATGTACGCTCAAAACGAAAACAATGTCTCCGTTTCAAGAAATATAGTAACTTCCTCCCTAAAATAACGGAGCGGCTTATTACGTGATTGTACGGAATCTTCCTGTCCTTCCCTCTTTCTCTTGCTCCTTAAGCATAAGGCTTTCTGCAAGTGAGTGTAGGATGCACTAGTAGTTTCTTCTGCGGCTTCTATTTAACAAGCTGTCCGTTATACGGGATTCTTCTTAAATTACGAAGACATGCTTTGTCACAGATTACCAGCAGACTTTACCGTAAAGCATGGTATCCTGTTTTTTTTTTTTTACAGTTACTCCACGTAAATTGATTTGATTGACGCGTTTTGAAGGTGCGAGGGCATCTTTGGCCGAAGAGCTCAGTAATTACCGATAAGTACAACGGCTCGAAGGAAACAGCACGGGCTGATAAAGTACGGTAGGGATTGAGGTAGAGTGCAGTATATACACTAGTTAGAACTAGTACAGGAACGTTCTATTAATCTACCTAGAATAATGACATTTCTGTTCAAATTTCAATGGTGTCTATATAATTATGAATGACAACTTACTGTCTCGAACCACTCGTATACTCTACGTAAATGGTTTGGGCACTTGAAATCTTAGAAATTCAGCTATCCACGTCAATGGCACATGCATGGCTTATGGGTAGGCCGCGAACAGCGGGAATCTGATAGGTCAGAGTCAGGGCACCGGAGGGGACACGCAACCGCTTCGAAGTGATGTCACGCGCGAATTCAAGCGCCTGACGCGCTAACGTTTACCGCCTCGCGCGTTAAACTTCGACCAGAGAGGTTATACCGTACGCCACGTAGGGGTTATACGTTTCTTGGTCATCAGCGGATATACGCAACACCACTTCGCAGCAGCTGCGTCGCTCGTAGCGCGTACAGGCATATCGGAGCGTCCCATATCACGTGTGCCGGGTCGAGCACCTCATGTCGCGTCCCCAATGACCCGCGCGCGCGATACGCGCAGTTTGATCGGGGTCGCGACGCGACTACAACGCGACTGCGTGCGGGTAGGCATACGTGACCGTCCCCCCCCAAGCGGTGCTGTCTCGCGCGTCCGTGCAACGGCATTGACACGGCTGCCAGGCAGGTGTAGTCAGCGTGCGGCGGCGGCGGTGGTGGTGGATGTCGCGCAATCAAGAGCGAAAAGCGACGAGTGTATACTGTGTGCCCTGCGACAGCAACAACGAAAATAATACAACAATGCAAAAAGCGACAGCTTGAGCTTCTGGGCATCCACAACGGAAGCTCCTATGTACTGCACAAGGGTTCTTAGTTCGGCTAGTTGTTTCATGGACATTATGGATAGAACAATGCAAAGAGAACGGGACAGTAAACACACGGGACACAGCGTTGATTATCAACTCAGTTGATAGAGTTGATAGTCAGAAGTGACAGTCAGAGCTGATAAACAGAAGTGATAGTCAGAACTGATAGTCAGCGTTGTGTCCTGTGGGCTCATTGTCCCGTTTTTCTTGCACTGTTCCGCTATGAAGTCCCGTGTACTAATATGAGAGAAAGAGAGAGAGAGAGTTTAAAGAAATAAAAGGCGCGGGGTCAGCCAGAATAAGCATCGGTTTTCTGCTCTAAACTGAGCGTGGGCTGAGGGGAGAGGTGCCGAAGATAAGAGAGGGAGATACAGATAGATGGAACCATCGTAAACATATGATATGGGAATGTTTGCGCAGTGCGCTTTTCGGAAGAGAGGTGAGACGCTCTCTCTTTGAGAGCAGAAAATTTTTCGCAGCGAGCGGATAGCATCGCAGAGTCGCAGCACGCCGATCACGCGCCGAGTGTATAAAGCTTTTGCGAAACGTACATGCTGTTATATGTGTACCGAGCAGCGCAACACGCCACTAGTGAACTGGCCTACTGACTTAGTAATGAAATTGCGGGGAGCATTTTGTAGGGGTTATGAAGTGATTTCTGGCAGCGGGTAGAAATAAATATACAGATAAAACAAGTTTTCAAGCAATCTAGTAAAAACTAGCTGGGTTCGTTTTGTGCAGGTTCCGAAGCAACCTCAGGAACTATAGAAACTGCATTTGACACTTTAACAGTCGCTGTGTATCCCGGCAAGCTGACACACAACTCGACAACCGTCACTTTCAGACATTAACAGTTATAAAGGACACCAGCTGTGGGAAATGCACGTTCTCGTACAGTAGCCTGTGGGCTGACCAAATGTCATTGCTCAAGGAAACGCGTTCTTTGATTAACTATATTGAGCCGTCAGTATAGCAATACAATGTTTTGTAGTGTAGTCTAATCCCGGGAGCAAACGGGGGATAGCGGATATTCGGGGGATAGCGGAGTTGAAATCAAGCGAAATAAATGCACCTGGGCTGATCACGTAACGCGTATACATAGGGCAGACACCAGGCAGAACAGTAAGAGCAACACCAAGGGATGGGAAATGGAGTCGAGGAAGGTGGAGAATCAGATGGAGAGACGAAATTAAGAAGCTAAGCATTCTACGTAAAGAAAGAACGATGACAAGTGCATTAGCCGGCCTTCTATCACGCTCTATGACATCGAATAGCACTTCTGGACTTCGGGTGAGCAGAAAAAGGACTGACACGTGGCAACTATTTCTAATCTTTTACTTTCGTAACAGTTTGCAAGTATGTATACGTCGCGGTTAACTGAGCGCAGGTGCGCAAGTTTGGCTTTCCCTGTACAGACACATTTCTTGAATAAAACAATTTCACTTGATAGTCAGCGCTGTGTCCTGTCGTATGTGTGTCTTAGCTTTTTCCTCGTTCTTGACGCTCTGTAACTTAATGAATCAGTAGCAACTAGCCCAGTTCACTTAACTCCTAAGCTTGCAAGATTAAGTGAAATCAGCCGGCGCAGGATAGGATATAAGCTGGAGATAATTGGGAAAGGCCTTCGTCCTGCCGTAGACGTAAGTGGACTGAAAATGATGATAATAATGTTGTTGTTGAATATGATGATGATGATGACGACGATGATGATGATGATGAAACCGAGCCGCTTTGTTTCGCACAAATTCTAAAGCGTGCGCGTCAACCCACACGTGCGTCTGGTTAGCATCCCTGTGTTTCCTTGCTCTCTCTCTGGCGTGATCACTTGTACTAGAAACCGCGCTAAAGCTTTTGGAACAGCCGGCGCCGTATCCAGGCAAGCTGACAGACACACACACACTCGTCAGCCGGTTATAGAAGGGGCGCTGCAGCGCGCGAGGCCACGCTTGTCGCAGCCTGCGAGGGAGGGCGGCGGCGTCAACGGCACAGCGCTCGGCTGCAAGGACTCCGCGGGGGTCGTTGGCTGCGGAATGGGCCATGGACTCGCGAGGCGGCGGCACACAAACAGCGCGAACCCCGCCGTCGAGTGCCGCTTTTGCCTTTCTCTTCTTCCTCCTGCGGAGGCCACGCGAGAAAACACACCACGCCACTTGTGTCCTTTTGTTGTATAGCGTCATCGATTGAACCGCGAGTCCCAGAAAAGGACTTGGCGGAGGAGAAAGCTGTTAAAGGTCTTTTGAAGAAAGCCATGAACCATTGTCCCCTTTTTTGTTGTTGTTGTAACAGCGGTAACTGTTACGAGCGCTTCCTTACAGAGTAACAACGAACGAGGGTCATTATCTCGAAGCGAGAATATCATTTGCCCAAATATACGGGTCTAAGTGCGAAGCGTTTCTCGGCGAACCCAAGGCACTTTGACAATTTCCGCCGCTGTTTCTGTCTCCCACGTCGTGATAGCATCACGGACCTCATAATGCTAGAGACTGGCGTAGCCGGTTGGAGGGGGGTTATACCCTACCAGAAATTTTTCAAGTTTCCGTGTGTATACACGCATGCATACAAACGTACGCACATCGTAATTAAAAATATGGTTGAACCCCCCCTCCCCATCCCCTTAAAACGTTTCTGGCTACGCCCCTGACACAAGAGGCCCGTGTGCTTAGATTCAGGTGCAAATTCAAGAACCCCAGACGGTCGAAATTTTCGGAGCCTTTCACTACGGCGTCTCTCATGATCATATTGTGGTTTTAGGTCGTAAAAACCCAGCAGTTATTGTTACATTAGTACGTGTCATTATGTGCACCTCACCAAGCATCTATAGCAAAGACGATTGATATGAGCAGCCTAGATATAAGCCGTCGAGGTGGTTTCCTTCGTCTGGTACGTACAAGAATGTGCATGGCACTACACGCATCTATGGAAAGGATAAATGACAAGTCATGACACCAATAGCATGATATGCACGGGCAGGCAACGCTAGTCCATGAGCCCAAGTGCACGTTGTCTTCATAGTCTTCCACGAAACACATTAAACAATCATTTACAATAGCACCCGATTAGACATTAAATATAACACGCCAATTGCATAATTTAATGCACGGCGTCATCGATCGCTTTTCTTTCCAGCGGCAACTGAAGCAGCTCTAAAGCAACTCTCACCGGCGTAACAAAAATCAAGAATTGTTTCGTGGAAGTCGGATCTTCATTATAAAAGAAGCAAATATGTACGAACGTGTACACAAGCGAGGAGAGCACAACAACCCAAACGCTTTGTTCTGTTCGCTTCTCTTGTGTTCGTGTCGGTACGCCCTGCCGTCTTTTATGACGTATCCTGACCCACTAGGTCAAATTTCGGTCGTCTTAAAGAACTAATTCTCTGCTTAAAAATAGAGATCGACGTTGGACTTCAATCAAGCTTAAAACAACGTTGAAGGTCTCAATGTCACCGGTCTCCACATAAAAAACAGCGGGAAAAGACGGAGGACCAGAGAAAGTCTCATTAGCTTTGGCACTGCCAACGTGAGTTCACATACCAGCTAGCTAGTAAAGCAGCGCACCCTTATACAACGTATCCGCTCCATAACAGCTTAAACAAAGCCTTCTTTATTTCGAATCAAGCGTGAGTGCATATCTAACATATTCTCGTGGCCACGGTCACGATAATATTCGATTGCTCGGCTGTCGAACGCACGTTGCACGGAGACACCACTGCGAGCAGTGGCGTAGCCAGGGGTGGTACACCGGGCCCGTGCCCCCCCCCCCCCCCTCCTGAAATATTTTTTCGCCATGGCATACAGAGCGAAAAATGAACATTTCAAGGAGGTGCCCCCCCGAAAAAAATTTCTGGCTACGCCCCTGACTGCGAGGGTCGCTTCACCGCACGGCGGCATTTTTGTGTATCATGTCCTGATAACTGACTGACGAGGTTGAGTTGCTCATGGCCGCCAACAGAATTTTTCCAACATCGTATCCCAAATTGATAACGAAAAGCTCCCTCTTCTTTTTTCTCTCTTCTTTGCTCAACGAATGTCGCGTCCACATCGTCGAGTGCGGGTGCGTTTCAGCAGGCGTTTTACGGCTACCGCGCTATTTTAGGGCAGGTCCCCTCTACTACGCATGGGCATCTCCACTTATACCAAAGAATCACAATCAGAATCACGTTTTTTCAGTGTCAGAATGAGAAATACAGATGTTGAGAGTCATGAGGTAAAGTATAGTCATATCCCGGTTACTTCGTCATAACGAGGGCCCATTCTAAACGAATAGTTTATCGGTATTCTACGCCGGATAGCGCTTCGCAAGTCGTAACAGAAGTCTTCTACTACGGTGCCCTATAATACCGTATTTAGTCGATTGTAACGCGATCAC
Organism: Rhipicephalus appendiculatus; assembly: GCA_030522465.1. Lineage (NCBI taxonomy): Eukaryota > Metazoa > Arthropoda > Arachnida > Ixodida > Ixodidae > Rhipicephalus > Rhipicephalus appendiculatus. The sequence goes on along the minus strand of JALIZH010033007.1, from coordinate 1,249,272 downwards.
GATTGTAACGCGAGGGGCGACTTTTCATTGTGTCCAGGAAGAAAAAATTGAATATGTGGGAATTTCAGCGTTCGATTGTAGGTGAGTGTCGAAAACATAATCGCGTTACATTCGAGTAAATACGGTACTCATTGCGGAGACATTGTCTTTATCGTTATCCTAGTCTCATCGCATATCCAGGCCAGCCTTCCACCGTTGTTATTACGGACATCTCACCCAGCTCATTTTAACTGCCTTTCCTCTAAGTGCGTTGCTTTATACAGTTGCGTAGCAGCTATAGCATACAATAACACTGGCGCCCCGTGCTTTGCCAGCGAAGTAAATAGGTCGCCTGACAAACACACGCTTAGGCAATCCTTACGCGACAATTATTAAGCAGTTAGTGGCGACACAACAGTAGCTGACCGATGGGCGGCCGGCGCAATCACTGTCGTGTCATCGCGCGAAGTAATGATCGAAGACTGCACTGAGGAGTTCGACGGCGAGACACCGTCAGTCAGACTAGAGAAGCAAAATGTGATAGCATTAACCAGCGGTGAGCGTCGCAGGGGCGTCGACGAAAGCCTCAATGCATCAAACACGAGCAGCCGAGCTCACTCGACGACAACGCGGCTTCCGATCGGGAGTTCAACGTCCGGAACGCGTCGCCCCCGGGAGTTTTCGACTGACGGAGATGACGATTGATGACCGTGCGCAATCGGGCAGTATGTACCTTCCTTATTTTCTGTCTGTACGTACACTACACCGCTGCAGTGTCTCTCTTCCTTTCCCGCGTTGTTGTTTTCGTTTTGCTCGACTGTCTTCGGTTCTTCCTTCGGAGCCTCGCCGCCATCTCCGCAAACACCCGGACTTTTTCTTTTCCCTGCGGGAGGTCACACGTGCGGAAGGCCTTAGTCCATTTTTTGTCAATGCGACGGCGACGAGGGCGAGTCGACGAAGACGTTGACGGACTGCGGTGACCAGTCATGAGGTGTCGTCGAGGGCCGAGAGGCCAGAACGCCTCCCCCACATGTTTCCTCTCGACTTATACGTCTCGGTCCCCGACGGAATGGCGACGACTGACCAAAGGAAGACGCAGAAAGCGCCGTCACCGAAGAAGCAGGAAAAGGCTTCGCTGTATACACCCTTCCGTCATCCGCTTTGAAACAAGCAGAGACGCCTAGTCCAGGCGGCGCTGTGTCGATGCACAGGCGGGCACGCTGACGCTCAAAACAAACGACACGCAGGAAACTCGCACTTTGGGTGCAGCGAAAGGGCGATAAGTATTCCCCGGATACGTGAGTGGAGAATCTTGCGCAAGTGAGAACCGCGCTTCCTCGAATCGGATGAAGGAATTGAGTGATTTACAGCATAGTGGAGCGCGTTCTACTTTCTCGTTCGTCGTAAATCGTGCGCGTCCTTGGTCGAGAAGTGACGGGTGCTTTTAAGACTCATGATTTTTTTTCCACCCACTGATTACCTCTTTCCGAGAGGTTGTGCTTCTCGACGCGACCAGGCCCACCGTGCTTTATTGACTTTTATGGACCAAACGGACCTTGCCACCCGTTTATAGACGTTTTTTTTTTCGTGTTTATTTATGCTTGTCTAAGTGTTCGTCAATTTTTCTTATACTTCCCTCCCTTCTTCCCTCTTTCTCTCCTCCTATCTCCCTCTCCTCTATCTCTTCCCTCCTCCCGAAAGAGTAAGCGGGCGTTGTGCCCCTCCAGGTGGCAGTTGCCAGCTTGCTCTCTCCCTCTTTCCTCTGTGTCCTTGTGTATCTATGTATGCAAATCAAATAATAATAAATTCCGTATCAAGGTTACGGCAACGTCCGGTAATGGTATTTGATGACCTAATTGAACTGTCACATTTACTCGCATACAGCCAGCACTGAATAACTGTCCGCTAACGTTGGATTTGAGAGAGAGAGAGAGAGAAACGCAAACGAAAGGCAGGGAGGTTAACCAGCTTGTGCCCGGTTTGCTACCCTACGCGGGGGGAAGGGAAGGTTGGATTATATGAGGAGTAACGTGGGCCAGTGTTACGGCGAATGTAAGAGACTGTGGGTCATGCCCTGTCATGACAGTGACATTGTATTCAGTAGGCAATTGAACTGTCTACTTGAGTTTTCTTTTTTTTTTTTTTTTTGTTCTTTCCACAACCAATAGATTCGTGCGTTTTAATGGACAAGGCAAGCTACTGAGTATGGATGTTTCCTTGCGGGGGGGATGGCCTTCGGTAACGGTAAGAAAATATGCGAAATCACTTAATGAAGCGAGACAAATGTACAGTAGTGTACTTGAGTAAGAGCAGGTATCCAATATTAGCCCACAATAGCTAATAGTACGCCAACACTAGCCAAGATTAACCAGTGCTCGTGTCCTGCGAGTAAGAATAGTGGCCTGCACACAAACTATACACGCTCTTTTCCACAATGTAGATTTATTTTTAAAATTTATATTTCACCTTAATTATACTTTTATATGTTAGTTCGTATGTTCCGCTTTACATCACCAAAATTTTAGAAGCTCGGTAACTTTTTCATTAGTCTGATCCAGTAACTAGTTCAGAAACTAACTACAATTTACTTCCAAAGAATAATTTGCATTGTAACAAGCATGGATGCGTGGCTGTATAAGTAGGGCTGCCGAGCAACCCAAATTCTTTGCGTTGCAAAGTTGTAAAAACCAGCTGTTCCACGTTAGCAGCGAATGCCGAACATTCTTTTGGCCACGGCGCTAGACAAACGATCGACATCGGAATGCAGGAACAAACAGTGGTGTGCGCATTTTCTGCGCATCCTTCTGTCATCGTCAGTTCCGGGCTGCCACCCAAAGAATGTTCAGCCAATTACTGACTAGGGCAAAGTATTTTGTTGCATATGAACCTTCGCCTGCATGGTTAGTAAGATTGTTATTCGATCTCAGAACTCTGTACCGAAAATGCAGCTCACTCATTCTGTTTATCTGCTCCCAACTACGAATCTATAAGAGCTTGCCCAATTTTCTTTTAGATCGAACAATCAATTGCTCGCTCAATCAATCGATGATTCACTCTGTCAATCAATCAATAAATCAATCAATCAATCAATCAATCAATCAATCATTCAATCAATCACCGACTCACTCACTCACTCACTCACTCACTCACTCACTCACTCACTCACTCACTCACTCACTCACTCACTCACTCACTCACTCTCACCTAATCAGTCAGTATATCAACCAATCACCGAAATTTAATAGCTAACTACTACTATGGAAGACTAAAAACACAATTTTATAAGTAAAACAGAAGATAGGTGCCCCGTGTGTTGCTTACACGTATGCAAGCCTAAATACGCCTATTTCTGTCGGCATCAATAGCATATATCTTAATGGACGTGCTATTCTCTGTGAACGGCAAACGCAAATACCCGCGGCCTCACTTAAACTCTGCCTATGCATCCGGGTATCCAAGCCCGCACCCCGGAGTACCAGCGCAAACACTCCGACACAGGCCGACTGCACACAGTGCCGTCGCAAACAACTTCACGGCCCCGTGATAAGCTGACCCGGGTTAGAAGTGCTTCGCCGAGCAGGCCAGATTCCTCCCAACGCGCAGTTATCCCGGGACTTCGTCCAGCGTCCCAAACGCAATGAAATTTATATATAGCAATTCGCGAGGCACACGTGGCAGGCCTTGGCATTGCAGTTTTCGTTATGCCAGAAAGCCAAGTTGGCCTCGGACACAGCGGAAGAGACTCGTGGATAACATCCACTGTTTGTGCTTCTCTGTTATGAGTTTTGTGTTGAGTTTCTGTCGAGCGGATAAATCGGGAACATTCGACGCCACGTGGACGACACAGAAGCAAAAAATAAAAAAGCTCCACATGAAACAGCTTTATTTCAGAGTTTTTATATACACAACCTGGAGTGGCATGCATGCAGCTTTCTATATGTGTCACTTTAACTTGACATAATTGGCGCAGCTTCTTTATGTTCATTTTGTTCCACTTCGCCAGTAATTTGGCAGCAAGCTACACACCTTAGCGCGGAGCAAGCAGGCAGAAATTTCGCGAGACTGCAAAATCACCTTAAAACGTTACCGTCTCTACAACTGTTCTGTCAGCTGTAAACATCTTTGTCATGTACAACATGACAAAGATGTGAGCCTAATTCCTCATGAGTCTGTGTGGGCCTAAGTGGGCCTAAGGAGAGTGGGCCGAATTCCTCAGGTGTGTGAGGGGGGGAGGGGGGAGGTGCCAATAACTTTATACTGTAATGTCCCTTATCTTGCAAGCACCAAATGGAACCTCGTATGTGAAATGACTACGAAGAGCACTGAAAATGATCTATATCAAATGCGTAAATGGTGCAGCAAATACCAGCCTCGCTTGTAGCAATGCAGATGCTGCAAAAATATGGAATTTGAAATTCATATTTCAGTAGAATGAAACCCCGTAGTTTGTGCATGTGTGCTTTGCGTGTTTTATGTGTATGTGTGCATGAGACATACACCAAATACGAAAGGGGGCAAGGGGGGTGGGGTGGGGCACCACCAGACTTAACGTCTTTTAGGGCGTAAAATGAAAAGCCTCCTCCACTGATAGAAACGGTGTGCATACCACGAGGCTTCATAAACTCCAAGTCTCTTTAAGATTGCTTCTCTGAGAAGCGGCATCGCCCCGATTTTCATACGAACGGCGTGCAACGTGAATCAGCATAAATCCGTAAATCTCGAGCCACGTTCGGTCCGCGAGAAAGAGGCCGCGCACCATATACAAATCTAGAGAAGACGTCGTTTGAGTCGCACCGTCCGCGCCTTGTTTCTTCGAAAATCTACCGCGTGGAAGGTACCGGGCCGTGGTTTTCGTCGCTGCGAAACCCAACGAAGCGTAATACTCTGTATTCACTTCTGTACGGCTATAGCTGCGTCGTCTTCGCGAGAGTGCTTGTCGTCACCGCTCCATGCAGCCTTTGAGAGCGCGCTCATCAAGAATGCCATTCACGCTCGAGATCCTTTCACCGCGTCACAGCCCCGGAGTCAAAACACGCGCGCCTCGGCGCGTGTACAAATGGGAAAGGTTGCAGACCTCTGCAGCCTTTGAGAACGCCGAGCACGGACGTTGTATGTGCCAGGAAAGCAGCTTTATGTGGGGGGCTTATGGTCAGTGGGTGGAAACCAGAGGCGAGAAAGATATCTCGGCATACCGTAGCAACGCGGATATAACGCGTCGCGCCGAGTGTAAATCGAAGCGGCAGTTTTGCTGTCGCGGGAAGAATGAAAAAGAAGAAAACTTCAGAAACCTTGAGTACTGTTTTTTTCCTCCCTCTCTTCGTCGTCTTGATTAGATTAGAAACCTGGCAAGCTTAATTGGCTAGCTTGAAACGCTGGCTGAACAACAACAAAAACAATAAACGCGATGAAAACGCAAAGCGGTCTTGGAAGTCTAAGCATGGATTTAATTGAGAATAAAAACGGTGTCTAGGGAATTTGGAGGCAATAGGAAAGAGAAATGGACAGGTTCTGAAACTGCCACAACCCAAGTATAAACAAATCATGAGAACATGTAATAACTTAAAGGTATTCGCATGAACGCAAGCGAAGCTTGAACTTTCAACTTCTATTTCAATAAGAAAGTCTTTTTTTTTCTTTCTTCATAAACCGTCAGTGGTATACTTGGACCACGCCCACTCGATAAAAAATGAAGGAGAGGGGGGTGCTGGAACTATCGGACACCAAAAGCGTTACGTGATACCAGAAACAAATAGTAGCCTACATGAAAGGAGTTGGGCGGCGTTTGGGACATAAGACACAGCCGATTTTTTTTTTCGATATTATTAAGGCGAAAGGCTTAGATGCCTCATCAAGCGCGAAAATCGACCCTCGAGCGACTCACGGCGTCAACGCGAGTGATGCAAAAAAATCAGTCGCGGAAGGACGTCACCACATATGACGTCATCCATATGGTGACGTCATCGTGATGACGTCACCATATGACAACATCACGACGTCACAGATCACCGAAATTTGTGACGGCATCATTACGTCATCATTACTTCGCTATGATGTCCCATGATGGCGTCATCACGCGACACCGTCGCTTTGTCAAAAGTGGGCCTATCACGGAGAGACTGCAAAACCAAGTGAGGCACAGAAAGCCTTTGGAGGGGGCGGGGGAGGGTCAATACGTCAAGCGAGAAGAAAAGGAAGATTCCTTTCGCCTTCCAGTCGTCTTAGGCGAAAACATAAGGAACCGTAGGAGTTTTCATTTTCAGGCTCAACTTAAGCTCCAAGAAAGTTACAGCAGTGGAGACGGTACACCACCATCACTAACGGCGCAAGTGGGCGAAATAGGACAAACCTACCACCATTATGCTTCGCAGGCTCGTAGCCAGGAACTTTTTTTTGGAGGGGGGAGGGGGGGGGGGAGGGGGGAGGGGGGCACTTGTTAAAGGCCTTGAAAAACCCCTATTTTTATTATTTGTCATCGGTAAAACACCCCCCTTCATCCAGATTTCGGAGGGGGGAGGGGGGGGAGGCTAGGGCACCCTGCTGGCTACGGGCCTGATGCTTTGTATGAAACTCTGCGGACAAAACTGCCTGCCATGCAGGTTCCGCGCGGCGCAGCCATCTCAAGCTCGCCGCTGCTGCTATCACAAGTGGTACTTGTTTGATCTCTCTCGTGCGCCGTCAGAAACACTGCCGGCGCATTGAAGGGTCTGGAGAGATAACCTCAATGATGCCACAGAACTTCCACGGCTAAATAGACTGCCACTTCTGGGGAAGCAGTATTTCCGAGAAAAATAGAGATATTCCCGATCCTATAACGGCTAGCACAGATGTATTAGGATAGCAAACAGAACGAGTCGGTTGCAACCGGTCTTTGGGTTGATCTTTCCAATGTTTGCTCTATACAAAAGACGACCGCAAGAGAGAGACAGAAAAAAAAAGAAAGACGACAGGACAGGTTAGATATAGGAGTAAAAAAGAGCTATGTTCCATATTATACGGCTGCTGCCCTAAATGACGCAAGTGACACGCGGGCACAACCTATTCAAGCAGAAGAAATTGCGGTCAACTGAAGAAAAGGAAGAGATGAAAACACAAAGGGTGATTAAGAGTAGCCGTCAATGCGGCTCCTCTGTTTTGGAGGATGGAGCCGAAAAATTCAACGAGAAATGTGGATGTTGTTTTCTTTCGGCACAAACACAGGGAAGAGGAATCACAGTGGATAGTCTTTCAGAAAGTTCACATGCTTAAAAAAAACAATGCTTTTAAATGTACTCCGGGTCACATTGGTAGGAATCAACTAAGATCCAGTGACTACTTTCCTAACATGCAGGTCTGTGAAGTTTGAAAGATGAGCTACATCTTCGTGACAGGTTGAAGCATACGTCTAGGTAAGACACTTAATTTGTGTTGTAATTAGTAATTTATTCCGTAAACGACCTATAAGTACAACCTCCTTGCATCGTGTAAAAAGCGCGACCATAGGATAAGTGTTACGCCTGCTGTGCCGTAAACACTAATTTCGAGGTGTCGAACTTACACGCATACAGCATAAATAGCACAAAGGGAATTACCAACATCGTACGAGTATATAAACAGGTTCTAAATATTACGCATACTATAATCCGTAAAACACGGTGCCATGCAAAGCAAAATAGTTCGACTTCATTTTGCTTCAGTGCAAGCCCGTTTGTAAGGCGATGCTTTGCGGCGAAGCACCCTTGCACTTTTGCTGGTCACTTGATTCCGAAGCCTGTTTTCAAAAGACGTTGCAATTTTTTTTTAATTTCTTGCTTAGAGCGTCTTTCTTTGCTTCTTTTTTGCTTGGCTTTGTCTTTCCTTTCATGCCGGTGGAGTCTCAGAGAAGTGTTTTCACGAGTGAATTCCCCCGGAGATTCTTACATGCTGCATTTTCAAAAGACGAGCCATTCAATGAGCCCGCAGATTTTTTGAAAAGCGTACGGCTTCGCATTACTTTAACGAGTGTTGCTTCACTGCGCACTACAGAAAGCAAATGCGACGCTTTTTATTTCTTCACTTCTTTTCAAATGTAGATGGACGTGAGCGAAGACGGCATCCTTTGGAAAACGATATTCAGACGGGAAAGGTTTTCAGCATTCATGAAGGACACAACTGACAACAACTTTTCATCCGACGAGCCAGCCAACCCTTCTATGAACGAATGGTGGGTTCACATGGATCGACGCACTGAATTTCGGGAAGCATAAAAGCCTTTCCCTTTCTATAGCTCGCATGTTTATCTGAAATTTGAGTGTTCGATGACTCGTGATATTACTGCGTATGAGAACCAAACGTTTTGCAAGAACGAGATAAACGTGCTCTCAGAAACCGGTGGCGCGCGAAGCAGACGCACCATAGATTCTTGTACGAATATTACTAGAGAGAACTCTGACCTTGAAATTTTTCAGTTACCCTAAGAATGTATAGAGCAACGGGTTCGTATAATAATCGTACACATGAGCCTTCAGCTTGTGCCTTCACTTTCGCGCATACTCTCGCGTACACTTGTCCCCGCACTAGTCCCCACGTACACTTGTCCGACACTTGTGCGTACACTTGTTCTTGTTTCTAGAACAAAACTGTGCGCATTTGTGATTATTGTGAAGTGCTGCTTTTGTGCAACCTATTGTTCAACCTATTGTTCAACCTGTTGTCGAAGCTGATCTAATTGTGAAGTCTCAAGGCCGTTCGAAGGCATGTAGATGGAACGAAGTTCAGGCAAAACCGCTTTATTACAAATCCTTCCCACGCTGCGTGGACCATCGTACTCGAAACTGCCGTTGACAATAGGGCCAGCACTCAACCTACAGTAATTCTTGTAGGAAACTCCATGCAAGGCGCTAGTCAAAAAGGTCGACGCTTTCCGATCGGAATGCCACGAACACACTTCCGCGAAACAACTACAGTCGATTTCTCGCGGATATTGCCGAAGTGAAATCATTGACGTAAAGCATTCTATAGGCCTCGGCGCAGAACGCAGAAGCTCCTAAGTGGCTTATGCCCGGCAAGGCCGACAACTGGGCTAGTTGGTATGGTTCCAGTTTAGATTGAAGCAGCGCAAACAACGAAGACGAAGTTAGACTGGCTTAACAAGCGCTTGTTATGCCCGGCTAACTTCGTCTTTGTCGTTTTCGCTGCTTCAATGTAAAATTGAACATACGCCTGGTCTGTCACCTCACCAGATGTTCCAAGGAAAAAGAAAACACGTCATAGACACAGAAGATACACGCTAGAACTTCCAAAATCAACGTCTGTGCGCCATTCTCCTCCGAGTTCGTTCTGCACACGCATCACGAAAAAGATAACAACAACAACGCCTCGGGAGATTCACCAATGCCAAAAGACGGTTCGACACGTATACACCACACTCCGCCAGTTCAGCGTGAAGTTTATGATGACGAACTCTGTCCTCTGGCTGTTGTTTTGTGTCATTGCGTGCGTAGCGAAGTCTCCGACGTCTGCAACCGTTTGTTTCTCCGACACCGGGGTGGTTTCCTTCAGGATTTCCTCACAATGCGTCTCGTCTAACGATGTTCCCAGCGACGCGTAGACATACGAACGCGAGCCTCTTGAGAAATCAGGGCACGTTGTCGTGTCTCTTTGTTTCTGCATGCAGGTTACGTGTTTCAGCAATCCCTCTGCCGGAAGCCCCTATATTCGGAACGGCTCGGAAAAAACGTTACACACATAAGCACCTAATAGAGACCGTCGTTGCGACATGACCCGCGAAGCCGATCGAGGCGTGCACGCTACACAACCCTCTAAGTGCTGGACACACCTGGTTTCGAACGCGCGCTGCCGCCCTTGTTGCCTACAGCTACAAGAGTGCTGCGCGAGTCGTATATGTGTAATATATCTGTAATAGGCAAGTCCCCGCACGCACACAGGATATGGCTTGCAAGCGGCTGTATACCCTACGTATAGAAGTAATCGCGATCTCGAGCGGCTAAGTCGCGTTCGCACGCACGTATGTAACATGGCTCTCTCTCTCTCTCTCTCTATCTCTCTCTCTCTCTCGAATATGTCTCGAGGCAATGCGTGCCGTCAAGGGCGAAAAACAAAAACGAGGTCCACGTCGTCCTTTCTACGCGTCGCGAGGACGCCTCGGCGTTCGGAGCTCTCACGTATACATGAGAAACCTTACTTCCAACCTTCGAAGGGCAAAAACATGAACACATGCGTGTAAACAACGACAAGCTTCGGCGTCGCGGGCACGCGCTATGCTATATATCAGCACGCTCCTATCTTACCGGGGCTGGAAGATGCGTGATCTTCGAGGCGTACGCTCGAATATCACAACATCGCAGCGAGCTACTATACTAAACGTGTTTTCTACACTGTGAGAAGCACGACGAAAAACAAAAGTACGCTATCGGAACAGGTATGCAGCCTTCATCGCACACGTGCGCAGGAGGACATTTAATTAACTTTTTTTATCAGTCCATACGATCGAGGCGCGCTGATAGGAAGACGAAACAGAAAGAAAAGCGACAGTCCGCTCCTTTTCCTTCAAAACATTCTGAAGGTCTTATTACCCGATTTTCAGGAAAACAAGCTTAATGCGCACATGAAATTCCCGGTGTTCTTAATATAGACGGAATGTAGGTCACGATTTGGCTTATGGACGAAGTTCAGCGACGAAATTTAACGGGGGTTATTTCCTTTTGTGATGAAGACAAAAGGAAATGTATCCAGTGACACACGAAAGAATGAAGTCCATTACGACCGGCCAAATGTCAGAGCTATTCAAAAGTTTCAGGCTACCAGCGACACGTGTACATCCTTGCGGAGCTGCGCTGCGGTAAGAGAAAACCTTAATAGAGCATAACACGAACCCTCCCCTGACGCGCTTGAATGGAACGCCAGATGAGGGCTGAAAGAAAATAACAAAAAAAAAAAAGAAAAGCTGGGGTAAGGGGAAGTGTTTTGTTCTCCGCAGCAAATCGGCAGACAAAAATTGTCACGGAACACGGCACCGACAATTGAGAGCAGTCATTCAGTCGGCGGGGGTATTCACTAACGACGTGGTCCGACCGCCGTGTCCAAGGGGACCCGTAACCTGAACCGAGGCGCTGCCTGACCGCACTGTGCGCGTGCGCAACTGTGCTTCACAATGGGCGCGGAGCTGCAGCGCTCGAGAGCGGCCATAGCGACAAGAGACAAGGACACCGGCCGTTTAAACTCATTATGGCGAGCCATTGTTTCCAGTAACGCCGTTCAGCCTCTGTATGCCGACGGTCTCAATGCTTATTACCCTCCCTTCCTAACATTTCTTTTTTCTTGTTTTTTTTTTCGTGTTATCGGTTTGGGAAGTTTCCGTTTTCACGACACGTTCTACCGACTATTTCGGTGCCGTCATATTGGGCTGTTAACGTTGCCGTTCTGTATCTTTAACAACTAAACGAACAATGCTACGGCAGATGAATACGTATGAAAACGGAATGTTGGAACCTTGTTAATTCATGTCATTACGTACAAAAGTAAGGAAACATTCATTTAACAGCGCAAAGTGGTGGCGTCCATGTGTCGAATGTAAAATAATATATAGGAATATGGTCAAGAGATGTACTGCCCAGAGTAGCGTGGTCCCTTCTTCAGGTTAATAGGGTCTCTTTTACTGTGGTGCTGGTTTAGCGCACAGTAATGGTAAGTACGGCAGTACCGAAACATCGTGACCGCTACGACGTTTCGTCGTGAGGGCTCCCTGGAGTCAGGGAACATCCACCATGTGCTTATAGTTGAACTTGTTTTAACGTTAGTGGTAAGCGTAGACGTGTTCAGCATAAGCGTGTTCTGACGTTCTCACGGTCACGCTAATACATCTTTAACGACGCTTATAGGCGTGATTTTTATGCAACCAAGAATAAAGGTAGCCGTCAGCACTCATGATGCTAACAGCTACCCCACAAAAAGAGGAAAGTTTCACAGAGGGAAAAAATAAAAGACACTATTCGCTTCTTCCCGATGCAGGGACCACGGCTCGATTCTGATAAGAGAGAAGAAAGAAGGGAGAGAAAGGGAAGAATAGAAAGAATCGGCTGACGCTTCCCTGTCCCGCGGGCAGCAATAATATAAGTAGGCAAGACGCGGGCCTTACAGAGACTGCACGACAGCCTGGTTGCCCTCAGGAACCCTGAACGTGAGCTCTCAAGAAGGAGCCCCTGTATCACAAACACACCTAATACGGGAAAGGCGAACGAGAGAGAAAGCAATGCCACAAATTATCTGGGGAATTTCTCGGAAAGAACTGCCAGAGCGGAAGGACCTCGGTACTTTCACGATAAGAGGTCTCGGATGAGAGTTAACGCCGGCGACCTTACTTTGCGGGGCCGCGCAATGCAAATCGGCGGCCCGATTTGGAGCTCGCACTCTCGAAAGCACGATAAGGTGCAGTTGCATAACTTAAACACGCGCCGCGTGACAAACAAATAAAGAAAAGCAAAACTAAAAGCCGACGACGGGGACCCCCTTTGCCTCTGGAACAGCCTTCGACGTTATCTCCATTGGGTCGTGTGTCGCCTTTATCGGACTCTCTGCAGAGCCTGCACAGCGCGGTCTCGCCCGTCCTTGCGCAGCCTGTTTGCGCTCGTGCATAACAAGGCCGTCGCCAATCGGCAGTTAACACTCCCCCCCTCCACCCCCCCTCCGCCGACTACGTCACTGGCGGATTGCGAGTCATGCATCCGGGGCCGGAACCAACCGCTCCCGCTTGCGTACACGTCGCATGCTTTTGATTACAAGTCGCGAGATAAGCTTGTTGGCATGACGAGCGTATCGTATCGATGGCTTCTCTTACTGACCCACAGATGTGGGTGGATTATACGCTGCGCCGCTTACGAGCACGGGGTTGTACAGCTCGATACGCGGCCGCCGCGACGGTATACTTCGAAGGCTTCGGAACCGATCGTGGGCTTAGACTTGTGAGAACGTTAGAGAATTGTAGGAGGCGAGAATGACCTCCCGAACTCTCCTTAGTAAGCCGCGACTGCAGCGCCATAGTTGCTTTGGGACACTTTCTCTTTAATAAGCGTTTATTTAAATGTAAGGAAGAAACTGTGACCCACAGGCTCTCTTTCTTTAACCTAATATTAATAACACGAAAGGTGTCGCAGAAGAAGAAGGAATGCCACATGTTCGGAACATATATTTAGAGTGGCATCAGAAGGCAGGATAAATGATCAACTCAGTGTGTTGACCGCATGTGGTCTACACACTGAGTTAATACTGCACAGGCAACGTATCGATGAACTGATAACATTGAGTTAATACCGTACATATTTAAATGTTTTGGTACACCCCTAGTGGCAGCTGACCGGGTGGTGTAACTTTTTAGCAAGCTTGAGAGCACGGATTCAACGTCTGCAGCCACGGCGGCCGCATATCGATGGGGTCGAAATGTAAATAAAAAAGAAAAGAAAAAAAATTGGCTGCGTGCTTCGCTGCAAATGTCGTCGAAAGACGATAGTCTTGTGCCGGCCGTACTACTATGTTTTGCCTTGCCTGAGACAGCTCCTACTCCATGTTGAATCGGCCGCAGCTGGTTGGAATTGATAAAATAGAGAAGGCGCTGCGTGAGATGGAACCCAGGGCCACTGCCAGTGGCAGCATCATATCGTCGGCAGAAGGCTTTTTCGTGCAAAGCGTCGCGGTTCGTGTACAGCGTCGCATTTTCGGCTCAGCCTAACAAACACTAGGGTCTTTAGAATTACGTATCTATGTATTTTCTAATAAAGGAACACATGACCTGATAATTATGTATTGATGTTGCACCTCAGATTGCGTAATATTTGCTTTTTAAACGAAAATGTTCACAAGTATGAACGCCAACACCAGTTCAAGATGGCTGGGCGTTCAGCAACTAGTTAACTTTTGGCCGGGTGGCTGAATCGAGGGACAGACAGACAGACCAAAATTTCTGCGTTAAAGTACCCAAGAAAGACTATCGTCTTTAATACGTTAGAGAACCCCATGTGGTGAAAACCGAATCCTCACTGTGCGCGCGCCTCATAATCATACCGTGGTTTTGGGCACGTGGAACCCTGGACCTTTTTTGTTGTTGTTTATCGACGTATATGAGCGATATTGTTTTTTGTTAGATGGTGCTTAAACGGGACACAGAAAAGAACCACACAACACATGCACTGTATGGTGTGGTTATTTTCCTACGTCCCACTTATGCATTGCTCAAGCAACTATGCGTACGTACCAATAATCCCTCATAACCGCCATTTTAGAGCATTTTTGCCTAACCACCTCCGTGCATGCGGCTACCTTGTGAAACATTCGGCCTCATGCTAAGCAGCAGAAAGCCATACTCGTTCAATCCACTGTAGTGGCTATGAATAGCGTTGTATTTTAGCGAGCCCATTGCGAAAGGAAACGGTTTGCATGTTGTAGTACCGGACAGAGTTCTGTTTTTTTTTTTAATTCTTTTTTTTCCTTTCCTCTTTGTTTTATATCATATAACTGATCTGCTTGCTATAAGCTACTGAACGATCAGTGAAAATGGGTGCCGCATCTCCAGGCCGACTCGGGGATAGTTTGAACGAGGCATTTTATTGCAGCGGATTGGCGATCAAGACTCGCCAGCCGATATTCCTCACAGCTGGTTAGTTTCCTATACACGTATAGCGCGCCTCCTTATATAGAAGAGCCCACGAGCTCCTGTGTTTTCCTGGACGAGTGCCCGGCGCTCGTGCTACGTGCTGGTGGGCACGGCCGGACATAGCGAGGCAGGAATATGCCGCCGCAAACAACGAGACACGCGATGTGATAGCGCTAAACGGAGTCAAGCGGCCAGATATGAGCGCAGGAGTCGCTCTCCACGAGGAGGTATTCGGACAGTTCAAATGGAGGGGAAGTGCACCGCTTAAAGGGGGGGCTAAAATGAAGAGACGAATACTCTTAGATCGACAGAAAGTTGAACCAGTCGGTATGGCACGGTATGGTATGGTATGGTATGGTATGGTATGGTATGGTATGGCATGGCATGGCATGGCATGGCATGGCATGGCATGGCATGGCATGGCATGCTATGCTATGCTATGCTATGCTATGCTATGCTATGCTATGCTATGCTATGCTATGCTATGGTATGGTATGGTATGGTATGGTATGCTATGGCACGGTATGATATGGCACGGTATGGTATGGCAAAATTTAATTGGGTCATGCAGCTCAGCCAAGGGCTGATGCGGGCCGCTACCACTCTGCGACGGATAGGCTAAGCCATAACTCCCACGATCGTAAGCTAAGCGCGGCACTGAAGTGACGAGGACGGGACAGGGAGAACACACACTTAACTTACGATCATGTTACACCAACAAGGCCAACAGTCTACCCTTGATAACTCCCACGTCGTGGACCCTGTGGACGGCCCTGAGTTGATCTTGAAGTGAGTCGCTGTGTAGTGTCTGCTGCCACCATCTTCGTTCTTATGTATGGATTCATCATTTAAGGAGGTAAGGCACGGATAAACGGAAACGAGAGAGCAGAGTTTCCGTTAGGGCTTGTTGATACAACATATCCCAAATATGTCGTAATGTGTTTAGTATAAGTAGCTGTGTACATGCAAAATAAACATTGTGTTGAAAGTCAGCGCTGCGTTTGTCTAGCTTGCGCCTTTCTTCGTCCTCGTCGTTAACTGCGATGATTCCTTCGAAACGTAAGAAGAGGATAAGACCACACAAACGCCGTTTATACGTTTCTGCCAAAAAAAAAAAAGAAAAGTCTAAAGCGAGTGATTCAGCCTTCTATACGAAGTTATGTGTTGGTCCATATTCTGTGTGTGGAACTTGGACAGAAACGTGTGCGTGTGAACTTTCTATTGCAAAGTAAATTCCTGCAAGCGAACTGTCCATTGCCACGTTACTTTCTTCATTGATTCAGTCTGCTGTGGGTTTTCCCTTTACTTATTCATTATTGTTTTCAGGTTGCTTTTCTTTTTTCTTTTTTGCATGGCGGAACTTATAGAAATGATGTAGCCGAGGAAATATAAGCCTCAACCTCTTCAAAGCAAGCCAGTTAGAACAGAACAGAAAAATCATGAGAAAATGAATTCAGGTGCATGAACGAGAAAGCAACTCGTCGCCTGTGAGGCGCAAACCCACAACGTTCACACTATACCTTGTGATGATCTCACCAACTAAGCTTCATTGCAGAGTATCCAATTCTGACAAACGCTTTCACTCCGACAAACGCCTCCGTTTTTTTTTTCGATTTTTCATATCTCTGTTTCCTGTATCTTACTGCCTCACTAATTAATAAGCCCCCCAACCCCCCCCCCCCTTCTTAATCCGCCTCCCCGTTCGTGCAGTAGACCTAAAAAAGGGGTTTTGAGAGTACTTATCAGCAGCAGCATCATCATCATCATCAACCTGACTACACATACTGCAGGGAGAACGCCTCGCCCATGTTTCGCCACTTAACCAAGGTACTACGCTTGCTGCTGCCCCGTTATACCCGCAAATTCTTAGTCTGAACTGCCGACATAACTTTCTGCCTCCCCTTCGCGTGTTTGTCTTCTCTTGAAATTCAATCTGCTACTCTGAAACGCGCTCTAACAGGGCCGTAACTAGGGGGGAGTTGAGGGGGGTTCTGACACCCCCCGAAATTTTTTCATGCTTTAACTTTTCAGGTGATACTAGAGTATTTAAACTCCTTCACATCGACCACCAGTTGATAGAGTTAACTGTCCTACACATAAACACCCCCCTTAAAAAAAATTGGCCGCGTATCTGTGTGCTTCGCTGCAAACGTCGTCGAAAGACGATAGTCTTGTGCCGGCCGTACTACTATGTTTTGCATTGCCTGAGACAGCCTAAAAAACACTGGGGTCTTTAGAATTGCGTACCTATGTATTTTCTAATAAAGAACACGCGTAATGACACTTACATATTAATGTTGCGCCTCAGGAATTCGTAGTATTTGCTTTTTGATCGAATATGTTCAGAAATATGAACGCGAACACCAGTTCAAGATGGCTGGGCGTTCAGAAAGAAGTTAAACTTTGGCCGAGTAGCCGAAACGGGTAACCGACAGACAAACAGAAGGACAGCCAGACCAAAATTATTGCGTTTAAGTATCCCAAGAAAGACTATCGTCTTTAAAAATTCCTGGGTACCACCCTGGCTCTAAACATAAATGAATGTCAAGAACCAACGCCTCTGACAAATGCGGAAAGCTTATTAACTGCGCTGCCGACACGCAGTTGCGGCGGTGATACCATATATCACAGCGATGCCTTCTTCCCTGGCACATATGCCCTGCTCTTACAGACTGTGCCCCTGGAACGAGGCGGAAGCGAAGAAAGCTCGCTTCCGTGCATCACTCAGTCGCACGCGCCAGCGATGTGGCACGCATCCTGCGCCGGGGCTACACAGAAGCAGCGTGCAACCGCGCGAGGACACCGCGAACAGCGTTCGCCGTTTCCGACGTTGACGGCATTGACCGCAAGGCTCGATAAAGGCCGGGCACCAGAGAGAGAGAGGGTAAAGGGGGGGGGGGGGGGGGGGGATGGACGATTTATACAAAGGACTAGGAATGTACGAATAGGGATTTTTCAGAGACCATCAAGTTCGAAAAGTGCCAGAAGCGATTCGAACACCGAATACACTTTTTCGAGTATTGGACAGCGATTTCTGCCGTTCATTCTCTCTCCCCTTTTCCCCCGATTCGGTGGTTCTTGCGTCTTTACTTATTGTATTGTAAATTTCTAAGCTTTAACGCAATCGCAGTTTTAACTCAATGCGCAAAGGTTACTAAGCTTTTGTTCTCATGTTTTTCTTGCGTACAGGCATAAGCTTGCGCTCAGGGGGGTTAGGGGGGGGGGGGGGGAATGGGGGGCAGAGCCAGTGTGGTGGCTGGCTTAGCAGACAGCTGACCCAATAACAGCTTGAGCAGAGTGTGTGCGGACGCAGACAAGTTCTACCTTGCGTATGCGGTATCAGGGCATGCCCATTCTTGGCAAATTCATCAGACTGAATGTGTCAAGGCAACACAACGGGTATGAGGCCCGTATCGGTGTGATATATCGGCTTGATAGCACTCCATAATCCAAGAGCCTGATACTTGTCGAGTGTGGCATATTGATGGATATGGTAGTCAACGTGCTGATGCCATAATACATACCAAGGATGGCTGGGGTTCGCTACAGAGTTTCAGCTTGTTTGTGGTGGGACATGACTTCGCATTGTCGTTGGCAGCGAGACTGGCCCTCCGCGAGTGTGCTGATGGTTCGTGGATTGCATAAGTATAAGCAGCGAATTTCACAAAACTATCGCAAACCGACTACGCCTTCATTGATGGCATCCACCACGGCAATTCAAAGACATTACGTCGTCACTTCTGGTCTCTCCACTATCTCTATGGTCGACATCTGAGATGGCGAGGCTGTCTGATGAAGCTACGGTTATGAAGCTGCTTACGATAAGAGAGACTAACAGGAACAGGCAGATTAACGCGACATAAATGATGTTAACATGCGCAGCAATAACCGTAAGAACAATGCCTGAGTGTTTTGATGGGCAATGGCTTGGAACCCTAGCAACAGGGCTTGCTTGAAGATGAGGGTTGTGGTGGGGGGTGGGATCGCAACCGAAAAAAAAAGTGATGGGCATGAGAAAATAGAGAGAGATTTTTTTTAAGAGAAAGAAGTCCCGGCTCTGGAAAGCAGCTTGCTCTGTCTCTTCCAGCAGCAGCAACGGGGGCGCCTGGCGGCACAGGCGAGAATAACGAGCACACACACAGAACTGCAGCGCCCGACATAACACAACAAACCGGCCCAGTGGCAGCATGCGAGGCTCCGCCGCTTCTGTTGCTGCTGGTTCTCCCCTTCGCACGGCTGCTGCTGCTGCTGCATGAGGGTTCAAGGACGGGCCTGCCTAGATGGGTGACGCGTTCGCTTCTTTAGCTTCTTTACTGTCAGGAGCAAAAAAAATCATACGGGGCGAAGGGAGACTGTCGGATATAGGAGACCGAGGGCCGACTTTTGTGTATTACTCTGCCTGCAGGGTTTCTGGCGACGTGCAGTGTTCGGTTGCCCTGCATACACTGCCAACAGCGGAGGGTTGCGAGCCCTTCCGAAATGCTCCCGTTCCGTCCCCGGCCAGCTGCATCTGGGTGCGCCCTATGACTCCGAGTTCCTTTGTAGGCTGCTTGCCGCCCCTGGCGCTGTTAATTCTGCACGGTTGTTGGCAGAGCGGATGCGCGTACCCGAGTGAAATGACTGTCGTAAAAATTGAGCGCTTTACCTGGGGGGATAAGAAGCGCGGGGTGCGGCGGCAGTCGGCATTGTTGGGCCAGGAAATGGCTTGTAGCAGCGCGCTGTGGATTGCAGTGCGCAGTCAAAAGGCGGAAAGGAGAGGCACAATCGACGTTTCAGATATTCGTAAAAGAGTGTCGGTTTCGGAACTGAATGGGACTTCCTTTGAAGTGGCAATGAAGGGGGCTGTAGCTTAGTCACTAATTTTGTGTTATTAAATGAAACAAAACAATGAAAAGAACAGAAACGTAACAGGCAAGTGTAGGTTGAATCACATTATTTTCTGGTGCTACGCTACACGAGTGCAGCAGCTTGTTTTCGAGTCGTTCTGTCGTCGCAGCGATCTTACCTGCCAACTTTTCATTTGTTACTGCTTTTGCGCCAATAAACTGAGTTTCGCGAAACGTTCTGAATTCTTTTGACATTGGTGGTTGTACATTTGCAGCGAGAAAGAAAACCACTGAGCTTTGTTCTGTTACTGTACACAGTTGCTACGGGCACCCTTTTCTTAAGATGTACAGCTGGGTTATAACTAAACAATACGTCAAATGAATTCAGTGGTACAATATTAGGCCATTAAAATCCACGATGGGAAGGCAATCGAAAGGGTAATAGCGTCTTGCTTTCACTCGAAGCTTAACTACAGAAATCATTCCATGGTCTTCAAAGTTAGGCGTATTAAGCGTGAATACGGGACATCGTACGCTTACTTTGCCTGGTAACGTTTATTAGTTTGATTTCGCAGATACCTGCCGCTATTAACTCTGTCCCCTCCGCCAGCTCTCTTTCTTTGTACGTACAGTCGGAATCACAGTTGTCTAGAGCGCCCAGCCGGCTGCTGCAGCTGCCGTTTTCTGAAGAAATATGCAAAGACCGGCGCCGTAATGATACCAAACATGGCCCTACCGCATGCTAGGCCTTTTTGCTATAATTCAAGCATGAACGGAAGCTTGTAGCTAACGCGAGGTAGAAGCTGCGGCCAACAACAGCGTCGACAGCCACGCGCTCCGCTGCTCTAGACAAGTGTGATTCTATCCGTACACGTACTCATTAGCTGAAGAAGCGAAGACCGAACTAACATTATGAAACACAGTAAGCTCCCTCGTTTGCTGGTATTCGTATTTAGAGTGAAGGCAAGAAGTCAGGTTTCTACGGGGTAAAGCAGTCTATCCACCCTGCGCCGGTTTTTATTCTGCAGCCCTTTTCGAGTTAGCCCCCACCAAGTGGAGACGGAGGCCTTATATTGGCTTCGTTTCACTACCACGCCACCCGGCAGCTCCTAAGGTTTCTCTATGTGACCTGAATTATAAATTACTCGGCCAACTGCATAACGAACAAGATCAAAAGCCTCCTCGGTTTCCTTTTCATCCGTCTCCATCGAAAGCAACGCCCACACCATCGAGACGCAAAGCTTCGCTCGCATCCGGCTTCCCCCATCCCCCCCCTCCCCCTTTCTTTTTATCAACGTTCCCGCCGACGCGAGCACGCATTTTTGAGCACGTGCATATGATGCAGGCGGCAACTGTGGCTTCCTTCCAAGTAAGACAGGTCGAAACCTTTCAAGAAACACTGCAAGATGTGACGTCAAGAAGCAGACGTGCAGTAGCTTTCCTTTTTTTTTTTTTTTTTTGCTGAAGGAGGGGGGGGGGGGGGAGGGGGTGACGCCATCTGGAATGACGTATCCTCTCCAGAACGGACGTTTTTGTATTTAATTTTGGAAATTGACGAGGAGGTTACCATCGGCCGGGCGGCTTTCTCTAATAATAGGCCCAGCGTCCCTATTGGCTTGCACCTGCTCATATGAACTTTGCACCTTTGCAACGAGAGCTTCTTGGGTGCCGCAATACTGCGCTTCATGGGTGACCCCCAAAAAACACACTACAAAGACAGGAACGTCAGCCCTTGCACTCCCGTGCAACAGACAAGAAACAACGTCAAGAAAAGCTTGACTGTAAGGGTCGTAACCATCCTGGGTGCTTCACACTACTTCTGCAGTGTCCGCCACTTGGAGAATATGAATAAACGAACACGAAACATTGTTACACTAAAAATTCACAGCACAAACACCCAAGACGCCCCACATAGAAAAGAAGACACACACGAGCGCTGTTGATTGATTAATGTAACATTGATTAATGTAAGTTCGTAGTCATCAGATATCTTGCGCACCGCTTGTCTACCCTGCTTTCGCAAAGAGCCTGACAATGGAATAGTAATCTAACCAGCAACACATGCTCTTGTCGCAGGCACTCGACTAATGGGCCGTACACCTCGCAAAGAGCCCATTTCATCATCCGTTCTTGTCTTATACGCCACGCCGACTGGCTCATCCCAGTTGGGAACGATACGTATACGGCGCGTTGTCCAAGTCGCTTAAGAAAGGCGAGTGTAATGGCAAAAGCAACTTTTCATTACGTAATGTGCAGCCCCCTCTCGTTCACGGTATCGGTCAATTCACATGCTGACACATAGTCTGTGTCCTTACCGTTACTATTTTTACCTGAAGGCACGTAACTTTGATTCAGCTGCCAGTAGTTGCAATATGCGCCGGTAAAGAAATGCAGCTGCTTTCGTTTTCGTATTCGCTCACGTCAGGGCTTACAAAAGGCACCGTGGACGATATTTAACCGAAAAATATGGGTCTGGTCTGCTAAGTTAACAAGGAAATAAAAGCTGGGCAATTGCGAAATCGCGTGACGAAAAGTCGTGTTCTACCACTTTTCGGACGTGCATGCACGCGGTTTTAAGTACTCCAGCTGACACACGTTCGCTTCGTAGGAAAAAGCCCTTCAAATCAGGACTTCCTGCCCCCCTCTACAGATAGCCGGGCACGTAGGCACGCACGCGCAAAGAGAACAACAACAGCCCCCCTATGAGTGGACTATAATTATAACCTCGCAAGGGAGGGAGAGGGAGTAAAGCAGGGTCGGAGGCAATGCACGTCTTGTACTGCGTGGTGGCAAAAGCGGCAATGGCGAGGGCCTGCTTTGAGAGCTCGCTGGGCGAGCCGAGGATGCGGCATAATCCCGGCCGACTTTCTTAAATTACGGCCGTTTATGTCGTTCCTCCAACTCCCCACCGTTCTTCTCTTCAGCGTCACGTGATCACACCAGCTTACCTTGATGTGATTGCTGCGGGTCGCCCCTCCTCCATGCTCCCATCGAGGTGGCACTGCTTGGATTCTGCTCGAAGAAGCCCTTGTTCCTTCCCACCGCCCTATTGGCGCTTCTATTTAGTGCTTGCGAAGCTGCAGCCGCAGTCAGGGCCCGAATTTTACGAATATACTTTCACGTCTCAAAGTCTCTTTGCCCTTCTCGTCGTCTTGCTGGAAGCCGAGCGCGTAGCACTGACGAAGGAATCGGACACTCGATTTACAAGTTAGCGGCGCGGACTAGAATTCGTGGGCCGCAGCCAGCGTTTTGCAGTGAACTGCGGAAACCGACTGATCGGGCGGCCGAGATTAAGATCAGACGGTTCCTTTCGCATGCTTGCCGCTTCTGTTCGCTGCAGTCGTGGCTTCGTCGCCAGAATCGCCCCGTCATCGAACCCGCAGCATGCCCGCAGTTTCAGCGCTCGTTGTCCCGATAGCCCGCAATCGGGGTCGAGACAAAACTCTTTAATTCAGAAACGCCGCTAAACTTACATCCTCTACCACGGTGTAAGATACATTTTGTCTTTAGGTGAGGACGCTCGCGAGATGCGATCGACCGGATATACGAGCAACGGCACTCGCCGACGGTCCGATGACGGATGCTGATGACGGCAGCAGTTTTTCGTTCGCGAGAAATGTGCCATGCGGTTCCAGCATTAGTCGTTGGCATTACGTATCCCCGTTTGCTGACTAGGCAAATGAAGCGCCGGTTGCCATAGCAATGCCTTTTCTGTATCGAAGTTGCGTCGTCCCGCCCGTTGCCGACTCCGCAGCGACGGGTACTCGTCGCTGCCAGTGCTTCATCTGGTCGAATGCGCCTCGCAAGTAAACCGAGAAGGGTTCCCAAAGGACATGTATCTTACACCGTGGCCTCGACCATGGCCTCGACGTAGCCTGAGCGTCTTAAAAATCGCGCAGAGCAACACAAGGGCAAATGGAGACAACGGGACGGGCGCTGTATCTCCCTTTGTCCCTCCCTTTGTCCTTGTGTTACTGCGCTGTTTGTAAGGTCATTCCTAAGCTGTTTATAAGGTCATTCCTAACCAACTCGCCCAGTTGTGTGTCTGCTAAATAGCCTGACCACCTAAGGTCGTCGTAAGGCCTCTATTTAGTGTGCCCCGATGAGTGCGCCGCACAAAGTGCGCATCAAGGCACCTTATACCTCTATTGAACCCGCCCAAGAAGCGTTTTGAGCGTCATGGGAACGTTACTTTAGCCGGACGTGACCAACTACAGTGACTTTAAGTTAGAGAGGATATATAGGTACGCATACAAGGGATAAACAAATATTCTTGCTCTAAATACGGGCACGGGTGTAAAACGAAAGTTAATAACTGCTGAGGGTTTTCACGAGCCAAAACCACGACATGATTTACGAGACCCGCCGTAGTGGAGGGCTCTGGAAATTTCGACCATCAGGTGTCCTTTAACGTGCACTGATATCGCGTAGTACCAGGGGCTCTACCATTTCGCCTCCATTGAAATGCGACCGCCGCGGCTGGGATCTAACCCGCCATCTTCGGATCAGCAGCGAAAATGCTTGAGGCCCGTGCACTTAGGTCCACGTTAATGAATCCCAGGAGGTAAAAATTTCCGGAGCCCACCACTACGGTTCCCTAAAAATCATGTGCTCATTGTTCATTTTGGGTAACATTTTTGTTTGTTTGTTTGTTTGTTTGTTCGCTGCAGAACTCATAGATATGGAATAGCCGAGGTAATATGAACCTCAACCTCTCCACAGCAAGACATATACAACAGAACAGAACATATTGTGAGTTTGGGACGCTGAACTCCAACAATTATTATTAAGAAAGAGAGAGAAATATCCGAGGACGCGATGAAGCTAGCCGGGTTTGACGCCTGGCTTGCTATCTTTGGTTTGTGTTTTGAGTGTGCAGTTCTGTTATCGATTGGACATTTTAAATGAGAATGCGAATGGTTTTTGTGACATCGGTTCTCGGCTGCTGAGACCACGGGTTTCGAAGGGGCCAAAGCGCGATCGTTTCCTGTGAATCTAATTAGATACGTTTCCTGTGAATCTAATTAGATACACGTTGGAGAAACCAAAGCGATCAGAAAGAAGAGCGGGGACCTCCAGAATAAGGGCCCCTCCTCGGAGCATCTGTGTTAGGGACACTAAACAACGTAACACAATCGAATAGATTTTTTCGCTGTCTCCAAGCTTCCACGTTCTTTCACTCGTTTCTGCCGACGCCATACGATTCACTGCCCATATCTCTTTGCATGCGCATTCACAGGCGTGTTCACGGGGGGAACAGGAGTGGGAGGGGCGTCCCCCCCCACTAATAATATGAGGGGCGGGGGCGCCATGGCAGCCCCGTATCTTTGTTCATTCGGCACTGTACAGTCATTGTTTGGTGTACAGGGCTATGGAAATGCATATTTTGGGCGATAGTGGCAGCCAAGGACTCCTGATACTGCATTTCAAAAACGGTTTACTTCCAACTTTTATCCCTCAATGCCGGGTTCCAAACGCAGGCCGTTGTGAGCAGTCCGTCATTGCGTCCTTTTTTATTTTTGCATGCATTGCAAAGGCTGTTGTTTTTCTTACTCGTCCAACGGGTGGGGCCGCGGGGGGAACGAGGGGGGGAGGGGGGGGGGGGGGTAGCAGACCGTGAACCATGCAACACAGCCGTCGTTCGGTTGCACGTCATAATGAAATGAGTGTCATACAGTGCAACCTGGACAGGAAGTCTCTCCAAAGGTTCCTCTGAATCACTGTGTATATACAAAAGCAGGTGTCGGGAATGAAGACGCAGAGAATTATCTTTTACTCAGCCAGCAGGATGCTAGGAAGGAGGATGGCGAGCATAACAGTTAGTAGGTGAGGAAATGAAAGTCTGGAGGCAGCCATGCGTCAAAGAGGGTGAGGAAAAGTGGTTTTGTTCCTAAAAGCCCGTCGCCGATACGGTGGCTGCCTGGCTGCCTGTCCGGCTGGTGGTCCGGCCGGATAACGTCCGCCCAGCAACAACGGCTTGGCTATCCTGCCGCATCCGGGGCAAAGTATGCCTGCGAGCTCACAGAACGTAGCCGCGGCAATGGAAAAATGAGCCGGCCAGGGGATCCCCATATACCTACGTGTGTAAGCTGCCCCTGGCGTCACACGAGGACGTGTGGGAGGGTGATTCTCTTTGTTAGCGCACGGCGGCAACCGCTCGGAGCTGCGGAGGTGGACGAGCGTCCCTCCCTCTTAACCGCTCCCAATTTCCACACCAGCCAGACGGAACCAAAACAAAGCCCCACGACACAACAACGCGTAGGACCAAGCGTCGCGCCGTTTTCCCATGCCCTCCCTCTCTGGCTGAAGAGAAGCACAACGCGCTGCGTGGCTCGCAAGCCAGGGTGCGCGGCGCAGGAAATACGCCGAGCGTTGCTGTTGCTGCTGTAGTCCCCGGCTTGGCCCGCTCGGCCGACCGAACACGCAGAAACGACGTCCTGCCGCCGCGGCTGCGTGGCGTCCAGGCGGGTTGCGTGCAGCCCCGCCGAGGCCTTCGGCTTTGTGTGTCCCAAAAGCTGACAGGAAAAGCAGCGGCGCAATGCGAGCCGATCAGCGGATGAAGAACCAGGGAACATTCGAATATACTCTGCTGGAAGAAGCTTCGAGGTCTGATTCTTTTAGCGAAAGTGCCACTTTTTCGCGATTCCCAGATCGACAGGGGCCTGGAAAGTGCGGCTGTGTCATCAAAGCCACCATTACGACCAGGGCTTCACTACCGCTGCCAACGCCGACTGCACGGAACTAGTCACGCCGCAGTGCATAAGCACGTCATACATCAAGCACAGAGGCTCTCCTGGACCGATGCAAGGAGGAAACGACTTCAAACGAGCCCCAGCGCGGCAGTAGGCGGCAGGGGATCCCAGCCGTCGTTGTGCACGGTTTTCGCTCTCTCTCTCTTACCGCCCATCATCCCAGTTCCCGGACAAGAGAGAGAGAGAGGGGCGGACGCGCCGACGCATTTGCTGCAAAGCAGCAGCAGCCCCAGCAAGCCACGGCCCCATGCATGAAGCACTGCCGCCGCCGCTGCTGCCTTCTATCTGCGCCCGCAGTGCCTGGCCTCTCCATGCACGGGCGGACAGACCGCCATCATCAGCTGCGGAGCGCTGTTGCGTTGCCGAGCCAGTCGTTCCGTCGTATAAGCGCCGCTTCGCCCTTGAACCCTGCCCTTGACATCCTCCCATTTTCGACCGGGCCCGCCATACGCTATCTCTCCGCGCAACAACCCTCCTCCTTCTCCCCATCGCTTCTCATTCTTTCTTTCTTTTTGTCATTCTACCACAGCCTAATGTTGATGCTTCCCTTTCTACCCACCCTTCTTTCCGGAGTGCCCTGCTAAACATCTCTCCTCCACTTCACTTGGCTGTTTGTTTCGCAACGGAGACCATGCGAAGGAGAGAGAGAGATAAGTTCGTTTCACGTTTTGCCCTATCGCGGTCGACGCGAACTTCCTTTCTCACAGGCTCTAACTTGCGAGGCTGAGCCACATTTTGCCCCAACAAGTCGCGCAGTTTGTCGCCGTTTCCTCGTTAGCCCGGCACCGCGGTGATGACGACACGCCGACGGTTCTGGCAGTTCTCGGGTACAGGAAGCCTTCGGGACAACCGTCAACGCCGTATAATAATTGTTCATTTATCTCGCGGGGTGCGCGAAGAAACCACCACACTTCTCCACCCGACTACGTAACAAACACACTCGAAGATAGTTCATTGTTGGCGGGGGGGGGGGGGGTCCACAGGATTTTTCGCTTCGCACGGTCTTTGTGGAAGCGGCCCCCCTGCATCCGCTTTTGCCTTGGTTTCTGTCACGAATAAATGTATCGAGATTGCCATGGGACGAGTGATCTCGAGGGGACTCAGGCCTGTGAATCAACCACCCATTCGGTCTTTGTCCGAGCGTCCTCTAAGAGAGCGACATTTCTTCCGTCTGCGTGTCAGCCGGCTAATCTCTGGCGCATCGAGAATGGACGTCAGACATTCAGGGATCAACTCGGAGGCTAACTAAAGTGAAGTGGACCTCATGGCCAAACTACTTAGAACGCAGTTCGGAATGTTTCCGTCAAGCCAACTCCACTCGTGCTCTCTCAGCTGCATTGGTACAGAACTCTGAAGGTTGTAGTCAATGCGTTTGGCAGACAATACTTAAACCAATCTTATGGCACTCCACTTCAAGCATTCACCCTTCCTATTTGTTCTTTTTATTGCTTAAGAGGTTTAACAATTCCATCCGATAGACCCAGAACAAAGAAAGTGTGGACGTGAACCATGTGCTGTTGCTTTCAAAAGCGCGACGGGTGATCGTAGAGTGCGCAATCCTTATCATGCAGCTCGAGAACCATCGTGATTCTTTGCAGGCGGCGTTCGTTATCACAGACCCCCAGAGGCTTGTTTGTAGAAAGTATGCGTGCCCGAATACACAAGCTCATACCGCCGTAGATGCGTCTGACTCGGCGAAAAAATTCGGTTGCTTCCGCCGCATGAGCAGCTCGTGTACCTTCGAATCGGAACGGAAAGCGGCGCCAGCCTTATCTTTCTGGGTCAACGAATTACTCTAATTACAGACCCGCACATGCCGCAGATGTAAAATGCTTTAGCCTCTTTCCGTGACGTTTTGTAGTGAGGTGTACCCACATGGCAAGGTGCAAAGAAACGCTTTGTCGGCATATGCAAACTATAACGAAGAAGAAATAGTAGAGAAAGAACGGCAGGTAGTCAACCAGTTCAGGACAACCGATTTGCTACCCTACACGTGGAAACCGAATGGGGGAGATTGAAAAATTGAGAGGAAAGAGAGAGAAACAGCACATAACGCAGCAAACACACGCAGTCGTCACAGTCCGTCACTCTGGCGTGGTACGCGACAGCACTGTCACAGCCTCTTGTCCAAGTTCATTTTATATGCGGAGCACTTTAGGGGGCCGGGCTGTCGTATTTTGTCGTATGCTGTCGTGCTATCATCGTAGATTGGCGTAACGCAGGCAAAGCTACATATAACATAGCCAGCTGTAACATATTGAGCACGCGCTCGTGCCAAGGAGAAGTCTTCTTCCTGTTGTTCTTCAAGCGCCTTGATGATAATATTAACGCAGGTCTTCTTCATCTTGGTCCCTGAGCGCCTTGATGATGATCTTAACGTAGGCGAAACCACATATAGGAATAGTAAACTGTAGCATATTGAGCGCACGCTCGCGTGATCGGCTGAAAATGTCAAAGTAATTTAGTGGGTGTTTCACGAAAGCATAGGCTTTCGACTGCGCTCTCTTTAGAAGCCCCAGAAGAAATATCAGCCACATCAGGACGCAGAAGTGACAATGTGAGAATCCTGTCGACTCTGAATGTAGAGGGTCGTCCCCCCTGTAATGTTAACACCTCATTAGTATTCAAGACCTCATTGAAGCGGATACTTAATGTATAATTCGAAAAATATTATTGTTTTCATGGACAGCATGATTAGACGTCATATAACGAACATTTTCCTCGTGTTGTGGAATAAAAATTCTAGTTTAACCGGCTTCAATGCCAATGAGGTCTCCACCTTATAGCGTGACCGACTCTGTGCAACTACACCACCGCGCCGAAATGTCCAGCAAGGTGAAGCATCCAAGTCCGTCCCATTATCGAACTCGACTTCATATCTGGGCCCCACTGTACCTTTGTCTCGTTCGATATTTCAGCAGAGCTCATCTAGTGCTTGAGCTTTCCGCATTTATCGCGCGTCTCGGAAGTCACCAACCGTCTTTCGCTACGAGCTTCCCACACTGATACACCCTACGTCTTTGTTTTGCGTCTGCTGTGAACCACTGCTTCAGACTTCGTGTTGATGGCCTGGCATAATCAGAAGGAAAGTTGAGGGGTTTGAACGCCCGGCCGAATTTTTTCAAGTTTACATGTGTGTACGCACACATGCAAACGCACGCACCAACATACGTAAGGTATGGTTACACGCACCTCAACCCCTAACCACCCCCCTCCCCCCCCCGCTAAAAAGTTCTGGCTACGCCCCTGATGTCCTATCACCCGCTCGCCTTCACATCCAGACCCCGTTTCCAACGGCTCCAACTCTCAACCTGCGGCCGTGAGCCAGCGAGAAACGCGAGGCATGGGAAGAAAATGAACAGTCACGTCTCGACAAACCGATTCGTCTCCTCGAAGCGACAGGCGTTTGACTTCTCAAGAGAAAGCAGTAACGAACGAAGGCTCCCCTCGCCTATCTAGCGGCCGAATCTTCGCCAGTTCTTTCAGCCTCCTGAACCCTCCTAAGAACGCGTTACCTCCCACACCCTCTCCCTCTTCTCTTTGCACGTTATCTTTTCTTCTCTCTTTCGTAGTCTATGCCAGGGCCATCTCGTAACCTCCTCGATTTAAAGGTCCGAGAACAAATTACGCCCAGCCGCTCCCGAGAGAGGATCGGTGCGCGGCGGACAGGTTCGAACCATTTGCCAGCCCCTTGCCAGCCCCTCCTTCCTCAACACCGACCTTACTTCGCCCTCAACCGCCTGCTCTCGTAGTAACTAAATGCGTGCGAGGCAGCTCATCCTGTAACCAATTGGGATCCGGGTTTCCCAAACCTGTTTCATAGATAAGTGTATATAGTTTTGCGCGCTCAAAGGGACAATTAACGAACACAATCTGCATGATTGACCGGTGAGTGATATTGCCTGGAAGTTCGTTTGTACTGCGCTGCTGCATATGAAGGCGATCGCACGCGAAGCAGACTGCCAATAACACTACGTACACAAGCAACGTATAGAGAGGGGCAGGGTGACTTGCGCGGTGGCAATTGACGCAACCTCCAAACCTTATAAGTGCGGAGCACTTGAAAGGTTTCGAGGTCGCGCACCCTATAGTGCGAAGGTGCCTTAACTTTTTTTTTCTTTTTTCTATCACTTCAACAAATGTTATCATCATCATCCAGTCGAGATAGGCGAAACGAATGTGAAGGGCTGCAGGACTTTGGCTCACGGATCACATGAAACCACAGCCGTCCCCCGAGTCAGATCTGCCAGGTTTATCGTTGATAATCATGACGATGCTAATTGTGACGATTATGGCAGTTTTAGTGGTCTGTGGTTATTGTCTGTGGTTGTAGTAGAATAGTCGTAAGCGTTGTTGGGGGGCTGGTACTCACTGCACCTACACTCTATACAGTAAGCGTGGCCTCGTCACCCTCGTGTTGTTGTGATGGCGATCTCAAAACGTGTCTCACTCCTGCCCTCTTCAACCTTCATCGCCTCTTCATCTTCCTCTTCTTCCACTGAGTGTACCTTGATGCGGACGTAGATTGGAAAGAGCGTCAAACAAACCAACGGCACGCCGAAGATTTAGTCAGCTTTGCCCGGAGATGCCCGAGCTTACAGAGGAACTTTTTATTAATGCCTCCGGGCTTCTTCTTACACCCGCACTTGCTCGATGCCGAAGAGAGATACGACAGACACGTTCAGGAGACGTGGGCTGCCTCGCCTAGCCGCACTCCCGGGACGCCGTGTTCTCCCGCGGCGTGCGCACCAGGCAAAGCCCGATTGACTGCGGGGGCCCGCATCGCGGCAAAAACACGAGAGTGTGTACGGAGAGACCAAGACGGCCAAGGACCCGCCTATTGAGACCGAGAGGGACGCGCTATCTGTCGCAGTGGCAGATAGGATGTGTGGTCATGCTTGAGGATGACGGGAGGGGGCTGTCTTGCCCGGCAAAGAGGGAGATAGAAGAGGGTATATGCCCGCTACCCTCAGTGCGGAATTGTCGCACGCATCGCGGACTTCGCGGCAGTAGGATCGTAGCAGTAGTCCCTATCTGCGTGCGCCTTCTTCGGGAGACGGTGGAATGAAAACACGGGTGAAAAGAAAACGGCCTACAGCCGCGACACGGGAACACGCAGGGGACGGAAAAAGAAAAAAAAAAAAAAGAACGAAAACGACTTGGCGTTCACGCTCTCTCTCATCACATACACGCACACAGAGAGAGAGAGAGAGAGCTTAGAGATAGGATTTTCGCTGTCGTTAGTTCTTACGCTTCTCTTTTATGTATTTCCTTGTACTTTTTTATATCGATATATCTTCCTGTCGCTCTGTTTGTACGTCCGTTTTCCTCTGCAGGACGAGATATATTTCCCGTCGGTGGGCTGTTGAGGTCGGGGAGGAGGAGTTGCAGGGTAGGGGTAGGGGCAAGGAGAGGGGAAGCGGCTTTTATGCCGGAGCCGAGAGTATCGAACAAAATAAAACGCATGGCGGAAGAGAAGTGTATCATGCTTACTGCTCTTTTGCTGAAGGTATTTGGCGTTTACCGAAGTTTGTACAACAGTGTTCCCTCGCGTCCCGCCACCAGTGACCCCGGTCAATTTACATTTGTTCATTTTGCACAACTTTCGTTTCCCTCCCCATGAGCTGCAGGATGTTGATCGTTTCTTGTTCCTCACTACACACCATAGAGCGTCGGTTTTCTTTAGTTTCTTGCGGGGAATCGACGTTGACAGTTTGTTTTCTTGAATGAGACGACATTGTGCAGCCAATGTTTGCTCGGCAGTACAGTGGAGCCCTTCTGTGCGACTCTTCAGAGTTTCCGGAAGATTTGATATGTTTGCGGCTATCAAAAAGAATCTATGCGTTGTACTGATGAAGCGCAGTCTTCCTTTAGGGGCTGTGTCTTGCATCTCGCTCCACCTAGTCAACAGAACCGACTAGGTCCACAGGACGATAAATAGTTCAATGGGTCAACTGTGGTCAAACAGAGGAAGCCTAAAGCCGCAGGTAGCATTTTGCCTAGAGACTTGCCCTCGTCCCTGTCCATCCACTAGGAATGATGGGGACAAACGGTGGCTCGAAATATAGGCGGTCATTAATGCGTCTCATACAAGTACATATGTGTGTGCATGAATGTGTACGTGGGTGTATCTAAACAAAGGATATCCAGTTTGCGGAATGCCATGAGTGCTCGGTAAGCCCAGCTGAATTAAATTCAGCCGCTTTTGATCACGTGACGGAACAAAGATGGTTAAACGAATTCAGCACATCACATCGCCGCTTGAAACAACACACTGGACCCCCCTAAATCTTAGTCTCCAGATATGCTAACTACACCGGAGCCCGAGGCCCCGTTGAAAGATTTGGCTGACTTTTTTGGCCCTATACGTCTTTATCATTCTGGTAGCAAGGGCAAGTTTATGACGACCCTGCGTGCATGCACGTCGGTGTAATATGTTTCCGCAACATGCTTCTTGCTCAGGCGTGCGAGAAGAAGATACAGGGCATTGAATAATGGTTCTGCCGTAAGTAGTGGGTCAGTTAGCACAGGCAGACGGCCGTGATAAGCTTCCAAGCGATGTTGATTCGCTATTGCCTCAAGGTATGCGCGCGTAAGTGTTTACGTGACCGCTTGATCAGCTATCCCGCGCGGGAATTCTGTCCACTCTGGGGAGTAGACAATGTCAAGCACGGCACACCTGACGTCGAGTAGCCGAGAAACACCGCAGCTGGCAATGGTCCAGCGCGTCAACGCCGAGAAGCCAGACAGGGCCGGCGAGATTGGCCGTGTTTTTCCTCACTCGTGGCGTATCTCTATTGCAGGCGGCGCGGCACCCACAAGGGACGTGAACACAACAGATACATTCGCCGACCACTGTCCTTCATGCGGGCAAGGCGTACGACGATGGCCGGAAAGGGCATCTATTACCGCGTGATAAAAAGCAACTGGGTCGCGTCGGGATCAAACAAAGGCAATTCCTGACGATATGGAGTCTCCGTGTCGAAACGTACATGCCGTAGACGCTTTAAAGGGACACTAAAAATTTAAAAAAAAACATTTTGATCGACTAAATTACTCCTTCACAATTCCAAAATTACCACGTTTGCCGCGAGAAGGCGCTTGGTAAGTGAGAAAACGAGCAAAAAGAAAATGCTGTTGGCAACGCCACCTTGAGGTCCCCGCACCAAGAACCATGACGTCATAGATTATGACGACATCTAATAGGGTTCCTACGTAGTTCCTATTCAGTAAAAATAAAGTACATTGTCCTCTGAAAGGGCAACAGAGTTAACATACCAAGTTTCAGGAAATTTTATGCAACCGACGATGAGAAAGTACGAAAAATACACTTTGACATCAGGGCCGTCACGCGGGGAGATTTCAGCGCGAACTTAAAAAAAAAAAAATGAAAATTTCACCTTGATTTTCTCCTCCATTAATAGACTTATGATGGTGAAATTAATGATATTGGGGTTCTCATAGTACAATATATTAATCTAAACCGATTCATTGTTTCGCTTCAATGGCCCTTTAAGCGAATAGCGGCTGTGCTGATGTGATGTGCTAAGTGAATTGCTGATGCTGATGTGTTATGTGATGTGGCACGTGAATAATTCATCTATGCACATGTTTTTAGATATTTATTTATTTATTTATTTATGTTACCCTCGGGGTACGCAGTAAATTTCAGAGGGGGGATGGGCAACGCACAATAAAAAACAAGGAACACAAAGCACATGTCATACAAATATAGGAACTGATTGAGGCACAAATATGAATACTGCTAACT
Organism: Rhipicephalus appendiculatus; assembly: GCA_030522465.1. Classification (NCBI taxonomy): domain Eukaryota; kingdom Metazoa; phylum Arthropoda; class Arachnida; order Ixodida; family Ixodidae; genus Rhipicephalus; species Rhipicephalus appendiculatus. The sequence goes on along the minus strand of JALIZH010033007.1, from coordinate 1,215,324 downwards.
TCGTAAAACGTCATAATAAAGCAAATGATGAACAATAATTTTATTTTTATTAGATGGTGAAGGCAATAAGCAAAATAAATTATTTGTTGAACAAAACATAAAGTGGTAATTAGGTAATCATTGTTTTAAGGATATTCTTAAATTGAATGGAGTCAGTGACGCTTGTTAACGATGCAGGCAGGGAATTCTATTCATTTCAAGTTCTTGGGAGACATGATTGGGCACATGTTACTGTGTTGCAATGGGGAACTGCGACCTTTTGTTGGTGATTACAGCGAAGAGAAATGAAGGGAGCAGGTTAGATTAATCGGGAACGCAGTATCAGGATTATGATAAAAAATATTTATGAAACAGGACAAATGCGAATGTGCGCATAATTCCCGTTGCTCCTGCGCATGACGTGTCTATGCGTGTCGACAGGATAATCAAATTCATAATCGCCCAGCCCGTGCTTAGCTGATTGCATTGTTACGTGGTCTTATCATTTCGCCCCCCATTATTGTGCCTCATTTCTCCTTTACTTGCAGCGCGAAGGAGCCGGCCAGAGGCACGCTTGGCCAAAAAGCTTTTCGCCTTTTCCTTCAATAAGCTTTCCTTAATTATCCTCTGTTTCTCTCTCTTATTATCTCCAGGTGCTATGGCTTTCCGTGTTCTACCCCTATCAGTCATCATCACCCTCATCATCGCTCTAGTCCCTGGCATGTCTCACGTGGGTTTCCAATTACACCACCTATCTTTTATTTTCTCTTGGTAGCCGTTCTGTAAACTGAACACGGTTACGTCACTTTTTCGTTGCGCATACGCGAAATTGTACTGTTTGTTCTCCGTTGCAGCCTGAAGTTCAGAACTTCGGCTATGCTCGGTCGCCCTCTGATCTGTACCGCTGTCTGCCTGTATACCTTCAAAGGTTACGTATGCCTATTACTTTCATTTCCACCATTCGTTGCGCGACTATTACGTACAGCTTCTTCTCCTCGAGCTCATCGTTAATGTAGAAGTTTTCGCCCTCATGAAAGTAGCGATCGAATTTTGTCGATCGCAAGTCTCCAACTTCAATGGTTACATTTGTCATGATCAAAATACTGCGCAAGTAATAACAGCGAAAATGGCGAACGGGAGAGGAAGGAAATGGGGAACCCAAGGGGGAGAAACTGCGTTTTTTAACAGCAGAAAAGGTGCGAGGGCATAGGGAAACGCTGGAGAAGAGATGTAAGCAGTGGGCACGTATTGGGGAAACACGTCACCTGTACAAACTGCAAGCCAGCACAAATGTGTCATGTTGTACACAATTGATTGATTGATTGATTGATTGATTGATTGATTGATTGATTGATTGATTGATTGATTGATTGATTGATTGATTGATTGATTGATTGATTGATTGAGAAAATAAGTGGCCAAATAAGTGAATGAACTAAAGGATCAGTGGGCGAGGGAATGAGTAATCGAGTAACGTAACGTACTAATAATAAGTGAGTGAGTGAGTGAGTGAGTGAGTGAGTGAGTGAGTGAGTGAGTGAGTGAGTGAGGAGTGAGTGAGTGAGTGAGTGAGTGAGTGAGTGAGTGAGTGAGTGAGTGAGTGAGTGAGTGAGTGAGTGAGTGAGTGAGTGGTGAGTGAGTGAGTGAGTGAGTGAGTGATGAAACCTACTACTCATTTTTCTTTTTTTCGTTTCGCGCGTGTCACAAGGCATTTGGCACGCTTTTCATTCGTAATAATCTTTAAAGCAGGTTGTGCGCAAACACCACGCCAGCAATGACCTTTTAAACATACAATAATACTGAAACTTTCTCTCACCGGTTTTCCTGAATGTACGTGCACCAGCTCGACCTAAAAAAAGCCAAGCTAGAAGAGTCCCGTTTCCTGCCACTTTTTTCGTACGAGTTGCGAAAACAGCGTGCATTCAGCGACGCCTGACTAGCAGCCGCTTTACCTGCGGAATAACAACGAGCGCGTAACGCACGTAACCACGATTCAACATGTAACTGGGACGTGTACGCCCCGTTGCCAGGCCAACGCTCGTATATGGCGCGCTTGCGGAAACGTCATTAACTTGTGACGCGTTACACTTACAGCGCGGGGTTGTTACAGGCCGGCGTCCTCTTCTCTGGTGACGACACCGTACCATAAGTCAGTGAATGCTTGCGTATACAGCTATATTCGCGCCGTTTATGGCGGCGTTGCTTTACGATCGTGCCGCAACACGAAAGCGAGGCGGATGCAGGCACAAACGCGGATTGAGCAAACAGCCTACGCGCGCGGCTGCGTACAAAAAAAAAAAAAAAGAGAGAGAGAGAGATAGAGAATGAAACAAGAAAAACGGGGTCACAGGCGCAAACGAGCCATCCGAAGTGTGTTTGCAGCGTCCACGCAGCCTTTGCCGAAAGAGCTTGCCCATAACTATAAGACCAAGCGCAAACAGGATGCTTACGCCGGGCAACTGCACAAGTGCTCATATTGCCCAGTTTCATAGGGTTCATAGCCATACAATAAAAAAAAAACAGCACGTGCTCAAGTCCTGCAACACAACAGTTCGAAGACTGTCGTGCACTGGAAGGGCGACTAGCCACACAGAAACAAATTGATACATTGTGTTTAGATTGGACTGTAAAATGTGAACATTAAGTCAACTTGTGTTGCTGAAGTTCAGTAATAAAAAAGGCTGCCAGGCTCCGGCCTTGGTAATCTTGAAGGCTTTCAAAGACGAGACCAGTAACGATGCTGCATGCTCTGGAGTTTTCGCACCAAATTACTGTGAAGTCGGGAATTTCGACAGCGTCTATATTCGGGCCTTGAGGATTGTTTATCTGGAAGAAACTAAGCAACATCCGAATTTTCTTAAAAAGGCCGAGGTCGCGATCAAGTTTTACTCTTTTTCTCATAACTAAGATACACAAGAGTATTCAAATTGCAAGTCTGTGACGTCAAATTACGTTACTGTATCCCAGGCCTTGGTTGGAAATTTAAAAAAAAAAATGAAAGTTCGACACTTATTTTCACCAGTAATCACCAGCCTTTCTCCACCGAATGATCGAAAGCATAAAGCTTCAGAAACCTAGGCCAACACTTGGCAACACGACCTCTCAATACAAATATAAGATAACCACGCTTATAAGAAGGGACGTTTGTGACAACCTCCTCAACGGTGACATTCGTACAGCGCCCATCTTTGAGTGCGGAGTGGTCCTCAATTAAATATTTTTAACCTGTTCCTATCAGACATCGACTCCACTTGTTGCAATCAAAACTGCAGTCATTCTTCATTCTCAAATATCGAATCCGGCTACACATTGCCTAGAACAGCAGTCACGCACCTGCGAATGGAACCACGACGACAGATGTAAGGCTTGATTTCTACGCTTGGCTGTTCCATTCTCATCTTTCGCGAATATTTTTTACACTCCTTCTTTGTTTATTTCACTGGCCCCATTTCTCCCGTACACATATATATGGGTGTCCTCAATTCAACGCGTCAGGCAAACACACACGCACACAATAAAGGACTAGCGGAGCCATCGGTTATCAAGTGCCGAAGTTGACCATCGCTACGTATGTACACACCGAGCACTCTCAAGCCACACCACTACGTACGCCACCAATAGGTCAATCTCTTTTGTGTTCTTTGTCCGTTCATTTTGTCTAAGCCCGATTCCACTCTTTTTATTCCTTCCCAATCGCCGTGCCGAATCTATTTACGCCGCTGAGTGGGTTGCATGTATAGGCACCCATGGAGAATGCAGTCTGATTGGGTCGCCTCGCGTTATTTTTTTTTTTATGTCCCTCGCTGACCCTTGTCAAGAAGGAGCCTTGCTGCGCGTTTTTGTGACCCCGATAGCGTCATCGGTCAAAGCATTGCGCGGTCAGTGCGCGCGGCGCCGTCCCGTCGCGTACACGTATGCAGCCACGGCTGTATACTATGTTGGCGCGCGGCGCGCCTTCACTCGGTCTTCGCGTCGTATTATAGCTCGCCGTACCGCAAATGTTGACCAACAAAAGCACGCGCACGCGCGCGCCCACGGACGCAGAAGATGCATGGACGAGGTAAGCAGGAAGTCCCAAACAGGACCGCTGCCTCCAGCGGCTTTTCGGTCGTAACGAAACGCTCGAAGCCGATGCCCGATGACGTTTCGGCGAGAGATTAATGATGACGTCAGCTGTATTAGCATTTCCCTTTGAGTAGTGTAGCTTCAGGTTCCAAAGACGCTACGTGTTGACTTCAGGAGCCCTATACAGGCAGGAAAAGGAGAGGAGACCGAAGTGGGAGGATGAACGCGGTTGGTAGATGGATGGAGAGATATTAACCCCCCTGAAGCCATAGTTGTGCGAGTTCGTTCACTATGTGTAGGTGGAAGGTATCAGCGGACAAACGCGAACGCTGAACAGAACGCGACAGGTCAAGCGTTTGCCTCCTGTCCTGCTCTTCTTTGTGTCTCTGCAGTGATAATGATTTCGTGTATAATTTGGACATTGCCGTAATGACGTTGTAGTTCCGTCATTTGCCTCTCCTCCTCTCTCATTCTTTCACAGCCCTTTCCCCTTCCTAACTACAGGGTAGCCAACTAAAGGCCTCCTTTGGTTAACCTCCCCGCTTTTCCTTTGTCTTTCTCTCTCTCTCTCTCTGGTGTTTATTCGGCTATTGTCTTTCACCTACGTACCTGAAGCCACCGTGAACTAATATCTCAATATACCAGCGTCAGTGCGTGCTTTGGTGGTTTGTTTTGAGATGTCATCCTCTGTCCGCCGCCGTGGTGTAGCGGTTACGGTGCTCGGCTGCTGACCCAAAGGTCGCGGGTTCGATGAAGGTGAAATGGTAGAGGCCCGTGTAGTGTGCGATGTCTGTGCACGTTAAAGAACACTAGATGGTCTAAAATTTTCAGAGCCCTCCACTACGGCGTCCCTCACAATCACATCGTGGTTTTGGGACGTAAAACCCCAGATATTATTATTATTATTATTATTGTTGTTGTTGTTGTTGTTGTTGTTGTTGTTGTTGTTGTTGTTGTTGTTGTTGTAGTTTCATCCTCTACACGGTCACCTCAGAGTTGTTGTGAATGTTCAGTGCCAGGAGAGTGCCGAAACCATACAGGCGATAGGTTACAAGAAAAAAAAAACATCTTATAGTGTTTTGACGAGAATCCCGAACAACCTATAGATAGCTCGGGGAAAGGCAATTTAGCCGGGCGCACTTTCCTTTACACAATATGGCTTTGTTCACACGTGCCGCGATAATCAGCGTGCGTGCACACACACACAGACACACGCACACGTACTCGCAAACAACCAGCGTTTCAGGGCCAATGAGACCGCCTATAGATATTGACAAGTGAACGCCATGGGAAACTTCCCACCAGCCGTGATCGAAGAGACCTGCTTTCGACGGTCGCTCCTCAATAAAGGACAGCCAAGCATCGCCTGTTTTGATAGTCCTGTACACAGCAATCACTCACGCGCCAACATTAACAGCAAAAGGAAAGGAAAAACAAAGCAAACCCATTGACGTGGTCCTCGAATGGTGCGCTGGCATCCTCGGGCAACGCGGGTTGGATCTTTTTTCTGTTGCTTTACGCCGGCATAATAATAATAATAATAATAATAATAATAATAATAATAATAATTCCACCAGCTCCGCTTCGCGGACACCGACGAAACAGCCATAATAATAATAATATGTCCCAAAACCACGATATGATTATGAGAGACGCCGTAGTGGAGGACTCCGGAAATTTTGACCATCTGGTGTTCTTTAACGTGCATTGACATCGCACAGTACACGGGCCTCTACCATTTCGCCTCCATCGAAATGCGACCGCCGCGGCCGGGATCGAACCCGCGACCTTCGGGTCAGCAGCCGAGCACCCTAGTCACTGATCCACCGAGGCGGACTGACGAAACAGCCAAGCTGTTCTTGGTCGAGCCTTTCATGTCCGGGATCCGTGGTAACGCTTGTGGGTGTCATAAACGGGTATGCGCCATGGACATTGGGTAAATCCCACTATTCACCACTGGTGCACTATAAAAATTAAGTCAATAGTTAGCCAAACAAACGGGTTTGTGCCACAGAAATCTCTGCAGCCTATCATAAAACTATCATCATCATAACCGCGTATGTGCCACAGAAATTAGGCAAATTCCGCTACACACAACTTCCGCAAAAAAGGAAGAAGGCGACAGTTAGCCCAACAAATGGCGTGCCCGTTACCGTATAGTCACACCCCTGTCACGTGGTACTTTGTGGTTATAAAAGGTTGTAGCTCTACCACCACCTCAAAGCTTAACAAAGAGTGTTTAATAAAAAGCAGTGAAACAACATATCTGAAAGACTGGCAAAACATTAAAATGCGTTAGCCTGACGAAGGAAACGCCACCAGCTTCACTGTTTTATCGGTGTCCGCGAAGCGGAGCGGGTTGAATTTTTAGGGGCGAAGCTCCTTAGGGTGTAGGTCTGTCCCTCCTCTGTAGTAGTAGTAGTAGTAGTAGTAGTAGTAGTAGTAGTAGTAGTAGTAGTAGTAGTAGTAGCAGTAGCAGTAGTAGTAGTAGTAGTAGTAGTAGTAGTAGTAGTAATAGTAGTAGTAGGAGGAGGAGGAGGAGGAGGAGGAGGTAGGTAGGTAGGTAGGTAGGTAGGTAGGTAGGTAGGTAGGTTGCCACGTATATATTGTCCGCCTCGGTGGATCAGTGGCTAGGGTGTTCGGCTGCTGACCCGAGGGTCGCGGGTTCGATCCCGGCCGCGGCGGTCGCATTTCGATGGAGGCGAAATGGTAGAGGCCCGTGTACTGTGCGATGTCAGTGCACGTTAAAGAACACCAGATGGTCAAAATTTCCGGAGTCCTCCACTACGGCGTCTCTCATAATCATATCGTGGTTTTGGGACGTTAAACCCCACATATTATTATTATTATTATTGCCACGTATAGTGGAATGTACCCACTCCACGTGATAACGATGAAGTATAAGCGCGTTCCAGACCACACATTCTCTTTCTGCCATGGATGAAAACGATCGAGCTTCGCCCACTCATCATCATTCACTTCGTGGATATGGCGTGATTTTTTTCATGGTTAATTAATAGCTTTGAACTACACGCATGATTTGGGACGTATGGACTTCGAGCTAGGCTCTCTCATAGTATATCCAGACTAGGAGGCATTTGCATTTGATGTATCCGGCGTTTGATTTAATCGATTGAAAATAGTCGGCCAAGAAGTGGTATGTCTAAAATGTACCCTCGTTGAGAAACAGAGTCGTTGAATTCCTGCCGCTTGTCTGGGTCTAATGAGTATGTCTAGCGCCGCTGTCTCTACGGGCTGGTCTGCCATAACAAAACGCATATTCTATACTTAACCGGATGTGGACAATATAATATCAGGATAACAATAACACACTTGGCGGTTGGCTTATACACTAGTGATTTGGGAGAGGTTTATACAATTTGCGTATATGCAGACGCGTAACAGTTCGCAATGAGCCCTTAATTCTTGTGGCATCAAAATGGACAGTACGTATACCCTATTTTGTTTTTGTTGTTTCCCGTTTCATACCTAAGAAAGAGAGAGAGAAATCAAAGAGGACATTCCATACCTAACTTGTGCATTTTAATTTAAACATTTCACTAGGTCTCAGTTAAGGGCTTAAACGTTGTCAGCTCATGCTTCGTTTCGAAGGAAAAGAAAGAAAGAAAGAAAGAAAGAAAGAAAGAAAGAAAGAAAGAAAGAAAGAAAGAAAGAAAGAAAGAAAGAAAGAAAGAAAGACTATTCTGAACTATCTGGGGCCTGAATTACAAGGAGATAAGGTCGGAACATCCAGGACCATTGCTGGGAAGATGGGCCCATCGTCCGCAGCCATCGTCCAGGAAATCCATTTCAAGCATGTCTGCTGGGCGTTTTCCAACTCTCCGAAGGCTCCTGCCCTTCTCACGGGACCCAAGGCTGCCGGGATCAATACGACGATCGAGCACAAAGTTGAGGGTGTAGCGATAAATGGACTTCGGACTACATTACAAAATCCGGGCACATACCGGTTCCCGCGAGTGGACACCGCGTATTTACCGCGTGAAATATATTTTTTACTTCATTTCCTGCTGCGCAATTCTTGCTACTTCGAAATGCGCAGTCATGGTTGTAGCCCGAAGCTCGACTAAACCTATTTTTAAAAGCTCGTAGATATTACGATCATTTATCAAAAAAAAGAAAAGTATATAAAAAAGGAATGGAAGACCATTTGCGTGCTTTTATATCTAATTTTTATTTTGTGGCTTGACTGACTTTCGTGAACTGTCTTTAGGTGAGATTTTATCTGGTGTTTTTTTTTTTTTTTTTCGTGGCTGTGGCTTTCCCAGATTTTGTATTCTACAGAAATGAGTAGCCGGCGCTTTCTAAGGGTATCATCTCCCAAACAACTCATAATAAAAAAAAAAACAGAACTTTTCTTAACGTGAGCACGGATACCTTATCTCGGCTTTCAATGCGCTCTATGGACTATTTTACGAACGGTTTTTGGTGCCGCCACGCAGGGCTTTAGCACATGCCGTTTTTGTATGCTTAACAACTACACGAACAGTAATACGGTCGACGCTTACTCACGCGGGCGTTTGGGTTGGTGCATTCGACGCATCATGGCATTATTAATTCCCGTCGAGATATACAAAGACAAGGAAAACGCCCTTTTATAGCTCAAGGTGACGGCGCTTATGTGTCGAATGTAAAATAGTCTATAGGTCGTGGATTCAGTCTTTCACTGAAACGATTCCCGCAAGACGATGTTCTGCAACATCATGTGACAATATTCTTTGGCTACAGCGAGACACATCCTCCGGACGTGGTGAAATGCTTGTGGATAAAACGCTATCTGTGGCGCAGACTGCATCTATGTTCTTCGGCAGCGTAGGGTACAGAAACACCAACATCGATGAATGACCATTTTGCGTACGCGCGTGATATGTCTTAACTCCCACTCATTCAGTCAGCCAAGAACTTTAATGAAGGGTCCTGAGGAGTTTCAGCCGCAGGGCGATCAAAATAACAAATTAGAAAAAAACAGTCGACGAACTCTGAGGTCTTTTTCATGGGCTGTTAGGTCTCCTTAATTGCGCGCTTGCGAAGTGTTCGCGTTTGCGAGTTTGGGAATGTTCCTGTTACATGATTGCGAGTTTGCGTAGGTTGCGTGCTTTCGAATGTTCGCAAACATGCCTAAGACAGACAAAGGCATCCATCACATCGATCAAACATCAATCCGATGGATACTATCTCAGCCTGCAATACACCACGTTTACTTTGCCTATTCTAAACTGAGTCTATTCATTCCAATAAATGCTATATCCATCGAATAGTAGAACGCACGAGGGGATGGATGGTCTGGTCTGTTGTTTCATCCTCAGAACCAAAGTTTGCAGCTTTCACTGGAGACTTGATACCTTTTGAAAAGTATACTTCCGTTACCTGTTTATTACGTCACATGAAGTTCCGAGCGAATGATTGCCCGCCTCATTTATTTTAAACTGAAAGGAGCAGCGCCATTTCAATATGCTTAATTGTGTCGCTGTCTCGAATGCAGCAGCCCAACATTTTTAACATAATAAGTTACTCCCTACATCCTAACACAAAGCTTCTCGTCGCATTAGGGCAGGCTTTAGAGAATAACACAGCACTACGGACAAGTACAGTAGGTGCGTTTACGTAAACGCTCCTCGGTAATTCCCGCCACGAGTAATTGCTTCATTAACGCCGCTCTTGTCGACGTATGCTCACTACGCGTTCGCACGGTTTGATTACAAAATTTTAGCTTATGGGAAATGCCGTACGGTGTTAATGACATGCGGCAACTATAGTTCAGTGTAAAGGCAACTGTGCTTCGCTCATTAGTGTCGAATAGACGACTCAAGAATGGGGGGTGCCGTTGAATATCATGTTTATCATAATCACGCCTTACCTTTTTAGGGATCGTCTGGCAAAGGTCAAAGATCACATCCATTCCATCCATCCATCCATCCATGTATGAACGTATGTATGTATGTATGTATGTATGTATGTATGTATGTATGTATGTATGTATGTATGTATGTATGTATGTATGTATGTATGTATGTATGTATGTATGTATGTATGTATGTATGTATGTATGTATCAGTGGCGTAGCCAGGGGGTGGCACACCGGGCACGTGCCCCCCCCCCCCCCGAAATTTTTTTTTCGCCATGGCATACAGAGCGCAAAATGACCATTTCAAGGAGGTGCCCCACCCGAAATCTAGGTGGTGCCCCCCCCCCCCCCCGAAAAAAAATTCTGGCTACGCCCCTCTGGTATGTATGTATGTATGTATGTATGTATGTATGTATGTATGTATGTATGTATGTATGTATGTATGTATGTATGTATGTATGTATGTATGTATGTATGTATGTATGTATGTATGTATGTATGTATGTATGTATGTATGTATGTATGTATGTATGTAACTTTAATAGCAGTGATGTTTGAAGTGCCAAAAACCACGATATGATTAATACCACGCCTTATTTGTGGGCTCAGGATTAGTTTTGACCAGCTGCGGTCCTTTGACACGCATATAAACGTTATAAGTTACACCCATCGTCTTGAGTTTCGACAGCTGTATCTGGTTTAATGCGCTAAAAATAAACACATACCACGCACCGGAGAGAATGACTTTATATAGTAGCCGTGTCATTGCTGCATTATAGCTGTACCAGTACCAGTTGCTTAGTAAAACGTGATTTGGTTACCGTGAAAGTGCATTTCGTACGTTGGCATTTTTCTGTTTCCTTTTTTTTTTTTTCGTTCATAGCTATGAAGAATAAGAGAGCTAACATAAAAATCCACACTAACGAGAATACATATAACGACGTTAAGTCGGTTAACACATTACGCGCCGTGAAACCCGTTTAAAGTATCTCCATGCTTAAAACTGGTTTGACGCACAGATTCCAGGAAAGTAATTATTTTATTACTGTTATTTCCTTACCAGTAGTGCGAATAGTTTCTCGCCTCTGAGTTTATACGACGGCTTCCTCCCTTCTTTATTACCTCTTTCTTTATTTTCCACGTTCGCGCACGCTCGCCCGACTATAGTTCGAGCTGAGCCACGAGATATTGTCTCGCACTTACACTAGAAGCTGGCCTTCCTTTCCTGTAGGAGCGAATACACACGCAGGCCGATCTTTACGAGCACTTCCCGCTGCCCTTGTTGAGTTTCGCCAGCAAGCCGCAAACGGGCAGGCGCTCTGGCTATATTTACGGGATGCGCACGGCTTGTGTACACAATTACGGCACAGGGAAAAAAGTAAACAACACTCGCGAGATCACCGTGGTTGGGCGAACGGCGCAAAAGGGCTCGCTGGCTTCACTGGTTGGCGCTAGGTTTATACTGGGATCCCTTTAGCTCCTCAAGGAAATGGGCACCCCCCCCCCCCCCCTCCACCATGCCCCGCTTTCTAGCTTCTCAGATTATACGGTCCACAGAGGGCTCCCTTGTTCTAAAAGGAGGAACGACTGCTGTTATAGTATATATGCGTATGGGTCCTGTGAGGGTTCGGGTGGATCGCATACGCAAGCACACGGGATGCCTTTGTTTAGGCAGGCACGTACACAGTCAGCGTCGATGATAAGTGGTCGGGCGTTCGAGCGTGCGCGTTTGCTCATTAGGGTGCGTGCAAGTGGAAGAGAGTGCGATTATGTAGTTTCACGCGGAGAATACCAGGGGGTAAATGTGGCGCTGCTTTCGTTCTTTCCGCCGCGATGGAGTCTAATCTGGATGCTCATATTCCTCCGTACATTTTTTTTTTAAAGTTCGCCACCGTATTCTCGGTTGTGAGTGGCTCAGCAACACGCTTTTGCATAACCTCGAAACGGGAAGCACATAGCAAAAATATTCAGCGAGGATAGTTATTTTGTACGTGTTTCAGTCGCGAGACATCGCTATCGCACACACACACACACACACACACACACACACCTACGCGCACAGACTCACTCACTCACTCACTCACTCACTCACTCACTCACTCACTCACTCACTCACTCACTCACTCACTCACTCACTCACTCACTCACTACTAGAGATTTAGCGGAGGCTTAATAGTGTACACATAAACTTAAGAAACTAAGACAGCCGCTCAAACAATGAAAAGAAAGCGCCGGCCGATTCTCTCAGCCAATTTGTTCGTTAATGGTAAGTTGGCCGGCAAAGAAATACTATGCTCATTTGCACAGCACCCAAGAAGCTCGTTATGTTCTCATATTTAGTGATCCAGCCTCACAACATCATTAAGCCATGCTCTTATTTAACACCTTCACGTATACGTATTATGCAAATCACCGGCCGCTACCTCAGTGTACACAAAGGTCCACTTTGTCCCCAGAAGAAAAACAAGCCAGAAAAACAAGTGAACTGACGCAGTCCACCTTGTTGTGCTTATCGTGCGGCTTGACGTCACTAGTGATGCGATATTTTCTGTGTACATCTGACCTTTGTAGAGCTGCTGATGATAACACAATCTAAATAACTAGCATGTTGCGCTGTGCTTGCTGTTTAAGATTACGGTGGCCGCAGCGACGTCAACGTGTGCTTACCTTCGTGCGCAAAAAAAGAAAACAAAAACAAACTGAATATGAGTGCGTCATTCGCTTTGTATGCGGGTTCGAGTCAAGTGTGTACAGCTACGTGTTCACTGCTTCGTGTTTATAGTATTCGCCTTCGACCAAAAATAAGCGCTTCTTCCTCCTTTCAAATATAGAATTTCATGATAGTACACTAGCAGAAAATCCGGCGCGATGGGAGCTGCAACGAATGGTGCTTCCGACAGCATGGGAATGATGGGTAGTACGTGGATTTGCCTAAACATCGTTCTTTCGGCTCCGCGTGGCACGAAGACTAGGCACGAAGACTTTCGGCACGAAATCTAGGCAAACCCACGTACTACCAGTCATTCTCACTTAGGGTGAACGATCGCAGCGACACAGGTCCCTCTAGTAATTATTGCAAGAAACTTTATGTCTCCGAAGTCGGAGCTCGCGTTATCCGAAACCAAAATCAGGGACGGTATACATGTGTATACATACAGATTATCGAGCAGTAGTAACAAAAAAAAAAAAAAAGGTGAAGCTTGCGTTAAGCTGCGCAAGCCTTGAAACAGCGAAACTGGAAGATTCGGTACAATAATCTGGTTGCCTGGTTGCTTATAAGCAAATAGGTTGTTTCTGGAACTTAGCTATAGGTGATGCAGGTTGTTTCTAGGTTGCGTCGTTGCTAGGCTTTAGCTAGGTGATGCTAGATTGTTTCTATGTTGATTATCAGCGCACATAGGTTCGAGTTAAACCACGGACACTCGCCGACACAACACAGGCAAGTGGTCGTTGGCGTATAGCTTTCCATCGCTTCTGGGTCTTCTCGCAGCAGCCGTTGCCTTTCCCGTTCCTTAGCATTCTCTCGTTGCTCGTAGTCATCGGCTCACCGCCGTCACTTCGCAGCCATTTGTGGGGCTAACTGTTGCCTTCTTCATTTTGAGTGGACCAGTGGTGCGTTGTGGGATCTACCTAATTTCTGTGGCGCATACCCGTTTGTGATGACTAGAGACCGGATTATAGGCAAATGCCTATTTTTTTCCTTGCGTTCCTATCGCGCCACTTTGATATATGAGCATGAATTAGGGGTAAAGGAGGGCTTTTATAGTGTTTTTATAGTGCCTATAAATGCCTATTTTTGGGGTTTGTGCCTAAATGTCTATAAGTGCCCATAAATGCCTATTTTCAAAATTGGTGCCTATATGAACGCTATTTAGCCTCAAATTTTGCTTTCGAGTACAGTTTGAGACCGTAATTCATGTTACCGGTCAAAATTGACGTTCCGGAACTTTATGGGGTGCAACAACTTATAGTTCCCTAGTTCAACAAACATCCGGGAAGCAACCGATAGCAGCAGTGAAATTGGACGCGCCGGCCACTTTACCCCACCGCACTGACATGGCGCGAGCGGTTGGAACAGGGGAGAGGAAAGGACGCTATTTCTGCAACCCTAAATGGGAGCACGTCCCAGGCGGGAAGGCGGGAAGAGGAGAGGGGAAGAAGAGGATAGTGGCGTCTATAGCCTAGGACGTGGCGGGCGGCTTTTACCGCCAGTTTTCCAGTCCAGTGTTCCCATGGGATTGAAGTACCTCCTTGAAGACGAAGTACCTCCTTGGGCGTGGTGGGGGGGCAGAAAGCAGGAGGTGCCTGCGCGCAGCAGCAGGAATATGGAGAGCGAATGCGAAACCATGGAGTGCCGTCAGGGGAAAATAAAAAGTAGGTTAAAAAAAATCAGATGTGCACATGGCTTTTGTTTCGTTTGCAATTTACTCTTAAAGGGCGCTTCACCAGATCACATTAGAAATTTTAGTCACATACTGGAAGTGTTCGCGTGCCCAATGAAGGGCTTTGTACCACAAGAACTTTTTAATTGGTTCATTAGGAGCCGCGAAAGCATGATGCCGGTAGATGAGCTTGAAACCTTTGCCACTCGCAAGCCAAATTCCTTCCCTGCCCTCTTCGGTATCAGAGAAACTCGGAGCCGGAAGATCATACGGCGTTGACGCATCAACACGCCATGCGCACGCAAGATTACACTATGTGCACATGACATGCCCAAGCCAGGTCGTGCGCACAAGCGGTGTTGCATTGTTTCGGCGTTCGCTCTATAGTGTACTGCCTGTTTCTGTGGGATGGATCCCTCTATGCGTTTGGAGAGGCTGGCATGGATCCTGTATCCTTACCACGACACAGCGCGCCGCACAGCTGGAATTGCTGTAAGGAACGATGCACCAAAAACATGCTAAGCGTTGTCAGGGCTGGCACCGGCACGACGCGGGAACGGCTAGAACACGAACACAAAAGAAATATAGGCAGCTAAGTCTCGCATCGCTCTCGATTCGAAGAAAAAAACTAAAGAAAAGTGCACACACATTCCGTTTGTATGTTTTAATATTTCTATTAACTTTCATTCTTCTATGCAAGCAACAGTTGCACAAATTACACATGTAGCCTCGAATAATTCTCGCAGTTTCATGTACGACTGTGACATACACAGGACCATTCCTTGTTGAACTTCACCTCCACCACATTGGTGCGCGCGCCCGTGAGATAAAGGGCACGAGGCATTCATTCAGTCTGACATTTCACCTCCTTCCGGGGAGCGTAGCGTTGCAAATCTTGGCAGACGTGATCGTTAGCGCAATGCATGCATTACACTTCTAGCTCGAAACGCTCAAACCTGGTAAGGGGCCCTTTATGGTGTTCACACAAAGAGGAGAAATTGACTCTGCGCTATTAGACACGGCCAATACAAGGCTAACAGACCCTTCTGGCCTTTTAGCGGTCTGGCTATTGAATCCTGTGCTGCCCTTCGCAGCCATGCCGAAAAGAAGCAGAGCCAGGAGCGTGTTTATTCGACGGTGGACACTTAACTTACCATTCTGGACAATAAAAGGAGAGACCGTGTTCTGGAAACTATGCCGGAAAAGGCACCATTGCATGGCTATGTTAAATCATTGACGCCTTTGTACAATCATAAAATATAACATTTGTTTGCTTTCCTGTCGTAGACCAGGTCGCGCACGTCCTTATTCGAAAATTTGAGTTTTTGTAAAAATTTATTGTGCCTATATTTACGATTTTGGGGGCCTAAAACTGTGTTTTTCCTGCCTATTTTTGGCGCCTAAAACACGATTTTTTAGTGCCTAAAAATCCGGCCTCTAGTGATGACGATAGTTTTTTTGTATACGGGGTAAACAAGGAACAATTTGCTTAACAGCCAGCTGCGAAAAAAAATTTATACTAAAAATCTCTGTAACACCTTATGCCAGTCATGTTCGAAGTGTTGAACGCACTCGATAGGCTACACTTTTCTTTCAAATAAGTTCAGCTAACACGAGCTTTGACTGAACTCATGTTTAACGTGCACGTTATGCTACAAGAATGAGCGTCGTTCCACATGGCTGCTGTCGAAGTTCGGGTGCAGCCGCGACCTGGAAGCGAACCCGAGGCGTCGTGCTCTATATGGAGCGGGTTGGTAACGATCACTGCGGCGGGTGACGAGCTATTTTAAAAACGAACATCTGCCGGCTGCACGAGTACAAGCTGCATGAAATATATTTTTTCACGAGGGTAATTATTGCACGTAAAGAAAGAAGGGGGGGTAAATGGGGAATGTGAGAGCGGGAAGGGGGGCGGAAACACGTGCAAATCTACTTCCCTGTGCAATTATCTAAAGAAAAATATAAATCAATCTTCGTGTTCTTTAATTTGCTGTTGCCAGTAGTTGAGATACATACATCTCACATGCGCTTATTATACTTCATCGTCATTCTCTTCGACATTCTATGTCTCCACTGCAGAACGAAGGTCTCTCGTAATGATCTCCATTCTTCCAACCTACCTTATCTAGCGCGAGCTGACATCACTTTATTCCTGCGGATTTTACTTCATCGCCTAGGCCCTAGCCTAACCCCCCAGGCCTCCTCGGATGCGTTTCCAATCTCTTGGTATCCATATTGTTGCCTTTTCTGGCCACCCGTTATCTCTGCTGAAGACTACGTGCCTAGGCCAGGCACTTTTTTTTTTTTTTTGCTCTCTCAACGTCTACCATTACATATCGGCCACCCAGCTTTGCCCTCTGATCCCTTCTCCTGTCTTCCTATCTCTTAATGTCACTCCTGTCATTTTCCGCTGCCACCTTTTAGTGTTACTTTAGCGAGTACTCCGTAACGTTTAATGCAGAAGGTCCCTATAGGGCGTTCGGCAGTCGAACCCCACTGTGCGTGCGTTTAACTGTACCTTGTGTTTCTACAGTGTGATCCTCGAAAACTTGTTTAAAATTCTGATCCTTGTTGCCTGATTCTGATTGTTAGATATCACAAATGTAACAAAATATGAACGACCTGCATGAAAAAGTTCGTTCGGCAAACCGCCTGTTGTACCAGCCATAGGTCGGCAAAACTTGTGGAGCTCACTCAGACTCACTCATGAAATATAATTTGCGCTTATGACTCACTCGGACTCAGACTCACCAAAATCTTCCTCAACCGGACTCACTCAGACTCATACTCACGAAAATTTTCTTCAACCGGACTCACTCAGACTCAAACTCACCAAAGCATTACTCACCCGGACTCACTCAGACTCAGACTCACGACTCGATCTGAGTCTGAGTGAGTCCGAGTGAGTCGACTCATGAGTCCATTAGCCTAGAGTTAACTTCTTCGACCATGGTGTCAATTCACTTTAACACAAATATTTCACGTAATCGGTGCTCTGCTTGGCGCCTTTTCATGTAGTACGTTCGAATACGAGTTATGAGTGCTCGCAAACCAGTAAGGTCATTTTTATTGAAAGAGATGACAACATAAGATATATTTATCAAGAACGTCCCTGGAAGAGCCTGTGGGGGGGAGGTCAAGGCACCCCCCTACGTAATTCACGCCTTTGATCAATAAATATTGAAATGGTGTATGAACGATACTGCTTTGGAATACGTGTGAGTAGACGTGAGTACAAACTTGAATCCAGATAAGGCTGATAGTAAGGCTGAAGATTAGGGGATACGACCATAGGTCGGCAAGAAAAGTGGAACTCACTCAGACTCACTCAAGAAATATATCTTGCGCTTTGGACTCACTCGGACTCAGACTCATCAAAATTTTCCCGAGCTGGACTCACTCCGACTCACACTCACGAAAATTTTCTTCAGCCGGACTCACTCGGACTCTAACTCACCAGAATATTACTCACCCGGACTCACTCAGACTCAGACTCACGGCTTGATCTGAGTCTGAGTGAGTCCGAGTGAGTCGACTCATGAGTGAGTTCGCCGACCTATGGTACCAGCTTCTGCGTCGTATATATCTTGCATGAATATAAGAATAGAAAGTCAAATCGAGTGCGAGCCAAGATAATAATAACATGAGATCTGCTAGGAGAACAACGTGTTTTATGTGTGCTTTATATGAAAAAGCACTTATTAACCTTCCGTGAGTATACCCGGACAACGCTGAATATAGGAACCAAAAAAAAAAAAAACAGAAAGAAAGAAAGAAAGAGCATGTACCGCATTTAACATCTGAAAAACACAGAGATCGCGGCATGTGGACGCTGCATCTTCGCCTGTGGGTTTGTTTTGTCCATACTTTGCAGTCCTGTCGAACAATAGCTAAATGTCCTACAGTTAACTTCAGTATTGCCGTGCGGCTATCTTCGATTCCATGTGGCTGACACGAAAAATTGTGCGCGAGGTCTTGGGTGCGATAGGAGAACGTTTATTATATGGATATCTTCTATAGGAATTACGATCCGTATCTTAGGGCGGCGCTACTGCGTCCCTTGCATACCCAGGCAGCCCCTTTCGGAAAAGTCGGTTTTCTTAGCGAAAAGCCAGACCAGTATTGTCATTAAAAAGCGTTCATTTGACGTTAATAGGAGTATTAAGATGTCACGCCAGTAGAAGCCATTGCCTCAACGGAATCATTGGCATGGCTGCTGTCCCCACACACACACACACACACACACACACACACACACACACACACACACACACACACACACACACACACACACACACACACACACACACACACACACACACACACACGCACACGCACACGCACACGCACACGCACACGCACACACACACACACACACACACACACACACACACACACACACACACACATGCGTGCCGGCAAGTTGGTGCGCCATCTCGGAGGCCATGCTTTACAGACCCAGCGCCGCGGTGCGTCGACAGCGGACTCTACGTGAAGTGTCCCCTACGACGTTACGAGGAGTTACGCGACCATCATAGGAAGTATCGAAGGACCGTGATAACACTCAGAGTGGGAGAAGTTCAAGGGAAAACATCCACAGAAGTGAAATGTAAATGTTACAGAAAGAAGAAACGGTAGATGAGGCGGAAAGAAACAAAGAAATAAATGAACATAAGCTACGACAAAGCCAGCTGGAATAATAGGCTGCATAACAGAAATTTATAGTACACGTCCATACGGGAGTGCAGGTCTATTCATTTCGTCGCGCGATCGCAGGGCGTATGTGACATCTTTCAAAAAAAAAAGAAAACACAATTGACAGGAAATCACGCGCCCACGCACGCCCGTGTGCCCTGAAGCATGAGCAGTTGGTAGCAGCACAAAACATATACGCATAAAAATTCAGGCGTTTATCATCCGACAGCTGAGTAATTCTGTTTTTGCCGCTTCCTCAGCACTGCGAAAGAGATACCTAGAATCCGATCGAAAACGCCCGCCGGAAGCCTCAGGCCGACAAGTTGTGACGCCAGTCGGGGCGACAGGCGGTGAGGGTTGACAGAGAAACATTCTTTACCCCTCTTATCAGCGCTATGAAAAACGCGCACTTGCGGGTATTTTATTATTAATTTTTATTTTTGTTTCCCCTTTCCATATCTCTTGCGTTCTTTGTGTAAAATCTGTATTATCTTGTTGTTCCCGCGGGTGCTGCGATTGAGCGGGGAGGCACAGAAGAGCCGCGCTGCTGTAGCTGTCTACCTCTTGTCACAAGACGCGTTTATGGAATATCTGCCTTTGTGACAGCTGAGATGGTAAACAGAAAAAAAAAATCTAGAAAGCAAGAGAGAGGGTATCCGAGAATGACGTTGTCTGATAGCAGGTCAAGAGAAGTCACATCGTGATTATTATTGTTTTTATTCATTTGGTCCTTTCTTGCTATAAATAGACTTAACCCGTGGGAGACATCATGTGTGGCGCTCGTTGAACAAACAGGTTGGGTTCGATTATTTGGCTCGAGTTCAAAGAGATTGGAATACAGTCAGCCTGTACGTTCTTGGGCAACTCACTTAGTTGATAGAGCGCTTTCGTTTGTCGTTTTCTGTTCTCCTCACTGTGTCCTTGTCTTCGTCAAGTGCGCACAGAAGCACCGTATGCTCTACCACTCCACCATCACTGCGATGCCGTGCTAGAAAAGCAGCTCTTTTCAATCCGATATCTTTCTCGACTAACAGTCGCACGCGTTACCTTAATTCTCGTCCACCTCTTAGAGTGGACGGGACGCGACAGAATCTCCCCGAAGTTGAACTTACTTTATACGAAGCGTCACGGCGACGGCGTTGTGAAAGTTCGTGTGCAGTCTATGTATTATAGATACGAAATAGCACGTTCTCCTCCCTATATCTCTATCCTTCCCTCTCTCTCTCTCTCTCTGATGTGACCCAGATCGAGAGGAAATGGGTGCGTCTCCATTTGCAGATGCTGCCTTTAGCATCTTGCCGGGCCACTTAAAGGAGTACTTACAAGAATTCGAGGCATCGCAAGAGGAACATTTCTTTTTTTCGTTGGCATGCTGCGTTTACGCTCTCCACACACCTGAGCCAGACAACACGTATGAGCGATTTTAATTTCATTTTTAAGTTTTTTTCACCCGGCATCTGCATACCAGTCCCATCGCAATAGGCATTATCATGAGGAGTCAAGATACTTCGCTGGCTTTGCGAACTCTGCGTCCTGCATGCGGCCAAAATCGCTGTCGGATTCACTGGACGACAATTTGTTCATTCTTTACGTGCACCACGTGAAACTGCCTGCTAGCAGACGTTAAAGTTTCTGCTAGTACATTGATTGCTTGATTGATTGCTTTATTTGCTTCGTCACAGGACAGTGTAACAGGAGTACACATCACGAGTTATTGCCCCCACATGACTTAGACATACGTCAGACCGTGTTGACACGTCACTGTGAAACAGCAGCCTTAATTTCGAAGACGAAAGTTTATTTTTAAGTCAGTGGTATTTACAATATATTTAATGCATTCCGAGGCATCGCGACTCTCTTCTTAGGTTTCTCGACGCCAGTATTTTTTTTTAAAGCAACAAAAGAAAAATTCCCATAATTCATGTCAGTGCTCCTTTAAAAAGAAAATGGGTCGTTTTTCCACATTCGTTACGTAGGCGCTCACAGAGGACTAAAGTGACTTCGGAATCAAAAACGTCACTGGGACGAGGTTCTGGCCCCCCGGATCACTATAGTGCAACATTGTCTCCCAACGTAAAAGCGCATGAGCATGTCGTTCGTGACAGATCACACATTGAATCTCAGGTAATGCCATGTAAATCTGCTGTTTAGTGGCGCTTTGGTGCGGGCCCACATCCTCAATAACACAAGCCGAATTCATCCAAGAATCACATATAAGTTTATAACAGTGGCGTAACCAGGAGGGCACCCCCCCCCCCCCCCCCCCCGAAATTTTTTTTCGCCATAGCATACAGGGCGAAACATGACCATTTCATGGAGGTGCCCTCCCACCCCCGAAAAAAAATTTCTGGCTACGCCCCTGGTTTATAACGACGGGGTTGTAATGTGTGCGGCGCATTGGTCCCGACCGTAAATATTTTACTTGACGTACTAGATCATGGTTCCTAAAGCCCCGAAATTATTTACAGATGCATGTACATTCGTGCAGAAAATTGAAATAAATGAATAAAAAATTAGACCTAGCTGCGTACTCCAATGTCAAATGTGTTTTTTTTCTTCCAGCTGCTGCGCGGCCAGAAATATTTCGTTTGCACTCGGGAACGCAAAAACAAGTTTGACGTTAAGGCGGCGCACATCCGGCTTTTTGCAGCTGAGCCGCAGCTGCAAGCAGTGTAAACTGCACGGCGCACGTGGCTTACAATGTGTGCACGATGCAAAACAGTCGCCACTGAGGAACAAACGCTCGTATTAAACCACGCAAAGACTATTTTGCGATGCTGTGTATCACGCTGGCGCCATCAGCAAAAAGCTCACAGTCTCCCTTATGCATTCACCTAAGACGACTCGAAGGCGGCAGCTATCTTAATCTTCTTTTATTGCGATAGCAATTATATGAACACTCTCGGCTGCATTTTGCCGTCGGCGTCGCCATCGCCGTCATGTTTCTTCTCAGTCGATTTATCAATCATCCCCCGCCCCACTCCGAAAGCTTTCTACACCTAACGTGTTTTTGCATTGCCTCAAGAATCAGAGGCATGGCATACTTAGTGCACCTCACGTGATTTTTCACGGCCTCCGTGACCGGCCCCACCTTTGACCCAGCAACAATGTCAAGGGATTGTCATCATGTGACACCACGTTGTGTGACGTTATATTGACGTCATGACGACATCATCTTATGATGACGTCATATGGCGACGCCATCATGTGATGATGATGATCATATTGTACATCACTCATGTAGACACCGACGGCAAATTTTCGTGTTTGTTGAGGCACCTAGGGTTTTCGCCTTAATAAACTACATTCCGAGTGGTTTGTCCTCTTTCTCGCAAATCGCTGCAATCAACTGCTCAGCCGGCCGCCAAGACATGTGCACCCGATAATTGCGTCACTTACATATATTTCGAACGTTGCGCAGCCTTTATACGTCTATAAAGACAAGCCAGTCATACCTGACCGTTGGCGCCGCTGAGTAATGCATTTATAGCGTGTCCTGGAATTTTACCTGCTCACGTCAAGAGCAGGTGGTACATTTAATTACAATCATGTATGACAACTTCGCGGGCCTCTCCCCTACCGGAAAAGGGAGGCAAGTGAAGCTTGACTTGTACGCGCCTGACCTCCTGATTTTCTTTCTTTCTTTCTTTCTTTCTTTCTTTCTTTCTTTCTTTCTTTCTTTCTTTCTTTTTTTCTTCCTTTTTCCTTTCTTTTTTTCTATCTATCTCATTGCGCAAAGCTCCCTCCTAACTTTTCCCTTTCTCCACGCCGGAAATTGGACCTTCATCCACGTGCCTAGCAACGCCACATTACGGCGTGTCAGCAATAACGAAAAACAAGCATGCGTGCGCTCGTGCGCTTGTGACGAGCGCGATTGTTCGCAATGACATCAGTAGCCATGCTTAACCAATCCCGGAGCGCTAAACAAAAACAAATTGGCGATTAGAAAGCCATAGAAATCGCCTCAGTATTACCTTTAACAGCTGGTGTGCAAAACATGGCCACCATGGGGCGTTTCAAGCTCGCAAAGTTCAATTCGGCAGTTTGAAGCCGCAGCACACGAAAGTAGACTTCGAGTTAAGGGGTGGGTGGGAAAGGGGTTAGGAGCTGTCGTTTTGTGCTTGGGTTTGGACATTACCAATTAACGTATGGAGTTCCGACTATCTTCAATCACGCTGACAGCTAACCCTATCGAAACAGCAGCCATCACTAATTAATAGTTGCCGACACAAACCACTGCTGGGGAAAAAATAGGGAACGCACAGTTCAACGTAGGGCAACAGTTGTACACTAAGACCATTCAGCATTAACGAACGGCAGGCAACCCTGTAGAACGTTATACAACACCAGCGAATATCAGCCAACATTAGCCGACACGTATTGGTATTAAGCGACTAAACACGGTAACCATAAGTGGCGGTGGTCACGCGAGTGAATACGGTACACCTTGCGCAAACTACGTATACACCTTTCTGCCAGATTGTCCCTCGTAATGCGAACTGATAAAAGCAAGCGAGCTCTCGTTCTCGGCTCATGCGCAGACAGCGCAATTGTCTAGCGCGCTTGCCGCTCAGTCTGTCCGTCTCGCATGCGTGCCTATACGGCGTGGGTGCATGTTCCTCTGTGTATCTCGTCTCGCAAACAACGTCAAGGTCAAACGCCACTAACTTCCCTACGCTCACGTAGCTCAGCGTTCGCTTAACGCGCCGCAACGAACGCTGTTTAATTACGCCTCGCGCGCGGCAAATTGCTGAGCTGTGACGTCACGTACGCGTATAGAGCAGACCACCATTCTGTTTCTCCGTGTGATTGCACTGTAAAAGCAACGTGTGGAAAGAACACGTGTCGTGGTAATAGCTGGAGCGTTTACATTTTTACTATTTTGCTATCTTTAGTCCTTTGTTATATGTTGCAGCTCCGAGTGCGATGTTCCGGGAGTTACGCTGATGCGAAATGCTTATTACCTGCGTTAACTATCCACGCGCCGCGCTTGCCGTGGTTGCGCGGGCGTGATTTCAGCAACGTGCGCAAAGAGAAATAGAGAGAGCAAAAGACAAGACAATTGAATGGAAAAACCCTCCCTCTTCCATTCTACTCCTTTCCTTCATTCGAACCCACTCAGCAAACAAACAAGTTGATATTGCAGGGAATATTGTATAGCAAACTATCACAGTTGATAGCGAAGCAAGATAAGTGAGACAGTTTACGACAGCATATTATCAATGCAGGAATATGAAGTTGATAGAGTGATTCTAGAAGGATGAAGAAGGGGGTACAACCTTCTGCATATCCGTACTTCGCAGCGTAGAATGCATGGTTCAGACAACACTTAGTGTCTAAATCTACTGAAACTCCAACAAACACCGAAGCTTGAAAAAAATGTCTTTATGGGCCCCTTCCACTTCATTTCCTTATAGGGTCATATCGATGTCCGATAAGCATAAATTTGTGAGCGAACTTGAGTACATTATCTTCTCGCATACTTGCAGCACAGACCAATTTTTACCAGTGGTTCGACTATAGCACGGATACTGTTGGTTGTCCTCTGTTTTAAGAAGAACATTGTCTGCACTATCTATCTATCTATCTATCTATCTATCTATCTATCTATCTATCTATCTATCTATCTATCTATCTATCTATCTATCTATCTATCTATCTATCTATCTATCTATCTATCTATCTATCTATCTATCTATCTATCTATCTATCTATCTATCTATCTATCTATCTATCTATCTATCTATCTATCTATCTATCTATCTATCTATCTATCTATCTATCTAAGTTCTTCGTTTTATAGGCCGCCAACTTGGGCTATTAACCTTGCCGTCTAACATAGGAAAGAAGCAAATTAACGGTCCGTGAAACACGTTTAATGGACCGTCTTGATTTGACGTCACTGCCTACTAAGCTCCAGTTCACTCGTGTAAAAGCCTGAGATGGTGGAGCCACGGTTGGGAAATAAGATCGCCCATAGAAACATCATATCAATCAATGTTGCTGCGGCAGAGTGCGTCGTCTTTCTCTCAGAACGAGGTGTTCTTATTTCTTGATAGTGCCAAGCGTTCAGCAAAATGCCGGTCGAAATTTAGACGACGTCCTCAAATCAACTCCCGGAACACGACAGACGCGTGCAAAACATGTATTTGTCGAAGCGAACAGCGATTTCACTGTCGCAGCGAAGCACAGAGAACAAGAAAGAAATGAGAAAGAAAAATAGTTTTGAACGAATACACGAGGTTGATAATAAGGAAAGATTCAGTCGATCGCGAAAGTAGGTCGCCCGCGACATATGCAAGACCGAAAATAAAACAACGCAGCAGTCGCGTTGAAAAGTAGGAGCCGCTCAACGTTACTGATTCGTCTTCTTTCAAATCAATTCGTACTCTGAGGACATCGAAATGGGCGTCTTCACAAAGTGGCGCGGAAAAGAACTGATGACGAAGCATAGAATTGATTTATGTCAATATTCTAACCAGTTCTTTTTCTTTTCTTTTTTTTTCAGCGGAAAACTAACCAGTAGGAGGTTCTAATCATGCAATGATAACGTGGAGAACGCTGCGAAACATTTATAATCAAACTTTTCCATCTTCGCGACTTTTAAATCGTACACACACAACATATTCTGCAAGCAGTGGCAAGTGAGTGTGAGAGCGGTTCAGGATTGTGCGCATAAGACTGCTGCGCATGCTCGCATTCCGCGCGCATACGCCGCAGCTCGACATATTTCCTCACTTGCTACGAAGGCAGCGCCGCTTCTCAGCTTGCAACTTTTTTTACCTCGTAAGAGAGAGAGAACACAACTTTATTGCCGTCAAGCTTTATGGAGGCAGGTAGAAGAATAGAGCGGGGATGGATAATATTATACATACCATAATTTTGAGCACTATTTATGATGCCCATGAAAGCGTCAGACTACGTGCAGCAAAGTGAACTACTCCATAAACCAGCTTCAAGGCTCTTCCGCTAGGCTGCGCGACATAGCGGTATTTTGTGACTTTTAAAGGCGATTTAAAAATATAAATCTTACTCAGACCACAAAAACGCGATGCTTGAATTTATCACTATAATTCACGGTCTTTTCATTTCCCCCCAGGAGCAAATCACACGTTCTGTACAGTTGTCGGTCCTTTAGATAAACCATAATAATTTGTGACGACCAAATGATCGTTCTTCGAGAACCGTAGCCTTTGTTTTGCTGGAAACTGTTCCATATTGTTGTATAAAAAAAAAGGTTGATAAATGGAAAAGTTGTCGAAGCTTCACTCAAGAATTCCCGGAAAATGTCTTCATCGCGGCACCCTGATTTCGCTTGCATCCCCCCCTGTTACCCGCTTCGGAGAAGTCGAAAGGTATACTAGATTTCTGATTTAACGTATCATCATTCAATCATAGACTTTTTTACTGACAAAATTTAGGTTAACGTAGCAATGGAGAAGCACAGAATATATATATATATATATATATATATCCCATTCCGACCCAGCGACCAGTATACTGGACATGACGAAAAAAGCGGTGCAGAAAAGCAAGCAGAGCTACAATCTGAACCATAACCAGTTTGGCAGCTTCTGTAATAGTCCAGCAACAGGTTTTTAAATGTAGTTCCTCCTTCAGCCCCATTTTCTGATGGGGGGCGCCTCAGAGTAGTGGTGTCATCCACGCGGAAACACGCGCGCACGATGTGGTCAAGTATACAAAATTATTTTAGGAGCTCTCTTCGCGTAATTCAAATAATTTAAATCGTGCGTGCTGTCATATGTCTGCTTGATACATTGTTGCAAAAAGGTAGCGTTTGTAACTAGAAGTTTGCTGGCAATGCGAGAATGTATTCATGTCCAGTATACTGGACACCAGGATGCAATTGACGCACATCGTGCTAAACATAGAGCGCAAAAAAGAAAAAGAGAGGTAGTGTTACATGACAGTCTTGAAGCCCAGTCATAAAAAATGAAACTGGGGCATGCTGGGAATCTAAAAAGAGCTTGGAGCACGAGGAGGGAGCGTCGTCTGATGAGGTTGACTTCACGACGCTAGGCGCGCTCCCTCCTAGGTTTTTTTTTCCCCTTCGTGGTGGTGAACGCTATGTGGGACAGCTAACCATGAGAAACTTTTTCTTGGGTCAAAACGAATCGCTTTTGTGTTTTAGAGAATTGACCTTCTCACAGGGCCAAAAGCAACATTCTTTCAAGGAAGATAGCAGAATATGTGCACCCTTGTGTGCAACAAATTAATCCTAGTGTCCAGTTTAGTGGACATGGTTCTCCTGAGAAAACCATTGTACTTACAGTCTCCTTTATTTTTTTGCATGCTTTTCAATGGCCTCTTAGCTAGAAAAGAACATTAAAAAATTTTGTTCTACCCTAGAAAAAATTCGGGTCGGAAAGGGATATATATATATATATATATATATATATATATATATATATATATATATATATATATATATATATATATATATATATATATATATATATATACACATATATATATATATATATATACGATATTATTCAGAACTAACAGTCAATAATGCCAAAGAACGTATAGGGGATGTTATTTGTAGTAAATGTAATGTTAATATGAAGCAAGAAAGCAGAGCATCGTACGCGTTATTCGAAGGTTGCAGGTTCGGTCCCTGCCCACGGAAAGATATTTTTCGTCCACTTTTCTTCACATTTACATTACATTTACTACAACTAACATCACCTATACTTTCGTTGGCATTATTGTCTGTTAGTTATCACTGATAATATATATATATATATATATATATTAGCGCTTGTATATATATATATATATATATATATATATATATATATATATATATATATATATATATATATATATATATATATATATATTAGCGCTTGTCGATGCAGCCCACTTCTAGCTGAGTTTCTTGCGATAATGTATCTTGCATTTATCATGTATCTGCCTGGCAGTTTTTGATGATGCAATACACAAGAACAATAGGCGATTTGAGGGGCTCTCTTGAACGGGTAAACATGTGCACGTTCAATATATGGCTATTCCGTTCCTCCAGAGAAATTTTCAATTATTATAAGAGCACGAGAAGCATTATTTCTCTGAAAATAGGTGGTATAGCTTGTTTTTCCAAGGTCTAGATGTTTCCTTCTGTGACGCACACATGCGGGGCTTCTTTTTTAAAATGTTAGCCCATTGAAATGTCAGCAGTCCCCCCGTATATAAATATTTTTTTTCTTATTATAATTATTATTACTTCTCTACGAGGACACCTCGCAGAGAGCTCGTGTTGAACAGACGAAATCGTGCTCGCTTTTGTTTTGACTCGGTTAAAAAAAAAAACAGAAAAAAAAAGGAAAGGGGGTGATGCAAGTGGAAATACTGTGGGAGATTCCCAAGGTTTCTTGTATTAAAACAACTTTTTTTTTGGTTATTTTTTTACGGCAGGACATGCGAGAACGCCGGAATAACAAGAGTTGCAACGGCGCCACCGTGCCGACTGCTGTGTACTGCTTCCTCAATGTGCCCAGAGAGGGCGCACGCATCGCTTCCTGGCAGATCGCACAGAGTGCACGATGCTACAAGTATACACGGTGTCACTGAATGAATTGCCTGTCTACTTCAGCGCGTAAGGAAGGGTTGGGGGAGGAAAAAATAGGAGGGGTTGTGGAGGCGCCAGAACTCTGTTGATGTATGGTTCCTGTCTCTGCACTGGCACCAATTTTATGCAAAAGATATATATATATATTATACAGCTACGGCCAACAATTTACCGGCGCTATCCGCGTGCTCCATTTTCAGAGACGTTGCTACAATATGTGCGTCAAAAAGAGCCCACGCTGGTCGACCGATGCGCCAGTGTTCCGAGGAAAACAACGAAGCGACCATCGTCGTTGCGTATGCAAATTATACTCGCACTTTTCTGGTCGTACTTCCTCAACTTGCCACGCGCTTCTGATCGCGCGCTGGCAGTGTATCCGTGCTTTCAGTCGACGTCCGAAAAAACCACCGGGAAGCTGTGACTCACCCTCTCGTTGAAAATTGGGACGCGTATCTAAACTTTTCAACATTTTGTACGTGTTTATTTTGAGGGCTTTTCAATTGTTAACGGGGAAAAAAAGCCGGAATAGACCTCTTTGCTTGGTCGTCTTTGGAGTGCTGTAAACTTTACACGTGTTCTAACTAAAACTATTGCTAACGATTACGGCTGCTGTCCTACTGCGCTTACAGGATGTTCTCGTGCTGATAAATCGGACGGTTGGTCATTGATTGATTCATCGATTGATTTAGTTAGTTAGTTAGCTTATTAGTTAGTTAATTTGCTTAGTTAGCTGATTAGTGAGTTAGTTAATTTGTTTGTTTGTTTGTTTGTTTGTTTGTTTGTTTGTTTGTTTGTTTGTTTGTTTGTTTGTTTGTTTGTTTGTTTGTTTGTTTGTTTGTTTGTTTGTTTGTTTGTTTGTTTGTTGGTTGGTTGGTTGGTTGGTTGGTTGGTTGGTTGGTTGGTTGGTTGGTTGGTTGGTTGGTTGGTTGTTGGTTGGTAGGTCGGTCGGTCGGTCGGTCGGTCGGTCGGTCGGTCGGTCGGTCGGTCGGTCGGTCGGTCGGTCGGTCGGTTGATTGGTTGGTTGGTTGGTTGGTCGGTCGGTCGGTCGGTCGGTCGGTCGGTCGGTCGGTCGGTCGGTCGGTCGGTCGGTCGGTCGGTTGGTTGGTTGGTTGGTTGGTTGGTTGGTTGGTTGGTTGGTTGGTTTGTTTGTTTGTTTGTTTGTTTGTTTGTTTGTTTGTTTGTTTGTTTGTTTGTTTGTTTGTTAGCGAAAGGTGTCAAGCTGTTGCACTCAATAAACAAGTAGATCGGGCTAGTTGGTACAGATCCATCTTTGTAGGAAGCGCAGAAACTAAACACCGAAAGCAAGAAAGACGAGACACAAGCGCTTAACTTCAACTGAACGTTTATTACTCTCAAGTGTCGAACGAGAGCTAAAAGGGAGAAAGAGTGGCATCACGCTTGCTATTTTCAACGTGAAAGACGTAGAGACCTTTACGTAGCAGCCACCACATTCTCAGTTGAACGTCTAATTTGGCGCGCAATCTGTATATTCCGACGTGGACTGGCATTGAAGCGAAACAGACAACGATATATATTTTCAAGGTCGAGTTGACTCAGGCCACCGCCTACTTGTATAAAGCATAAAATAAAAAAAAAGAAACTGCGCCCCACTCTTGATGCAGTCTGCGTCACCAAGTTAACTCGAGCCTTATTTATTTAAAATGTTCTGACTTAACCAAGCAGTAAGCGCCTCGTGACGCTGTCGACAGGCCTGGTCCGAAAGACAGAATGGAGAGGAATAAACCAACGGCGTTGAAGACATAAAAAGAAAAGATGGAATAGTTTAGAGGATTGAAAAAAAATTAACGCAGAGAAGTCAAGTTACTTGACCGGTCAACCTGCTCCTTAGAGGACCGGAGAAGATGTTCTCGCTTTTCGTTCATCCATCATCGTCTCGTGCGTCCAATCCCTTGATTAAATCTGTGAAGAACGCAAGCACGAGCTGCTGAAAAGTTTACTTCTTTTAACTCTTATCATCAAGGCTCGAGCGAGTGCTGGGTTTCCCGCTTGCTCTGCTGGATAGGGTGTTCGTGATTGCCATTTCCACCGAATTTCGTTTCTTTCTTGCCTCTATATACCTTTCCCCATACAAGAACTCGCGTGCGTGCGTGCGTGCGTGCGTGCGTGCGTGCGTGCGTGCCTGTGTGCGTACGTGTGCTTTCTGTCTTTTTTGTTTTATTTTGTCCCCTTGTTCCTTCAGCATCATTTGTCACTGCGTCTAGTCTCGATGTTTCGCCAAGTAGCCTCCGCCGAAACATTACTGCGATTTGTTTGCTGGCTTGCCAGATTAATTCATTAATTGCTTTCTTTAATTATTTCTCGTTCTTGGTGTTGAAACATCGCGAACAGTTCAGCAGCAGTCCAAGAATTACGGGCTATTCGGCAAACAAGCAATACGCATTTAGGTTTTCTAGTATTTGCTAATTTTGTGAAGTTTAGGGTATATTTATAGTTGGAGTATTGAAATAAACCGCAACAGCATGGTTTCGATTAAATGAAAACCTAATGCGAAAAATTAATAAAAAGGAAAAAAAATCGTGTATTTAGGGTTTAGCTGCACCTTAATAAGCGCCGGGTGCACAAAATGAATCAGGAGTCCCCCCACTACGGCTCGCCTCATGAACGCAATTCTTGCATGTAAAACAGCAAAAATTCAATTATTTTAATCAACTGCAGGAACAATGTGAGAAAAGGGTTGTGAACGAAAAAAATAATGTTAATAACAATGAGCCAGCTAATAACACCGACTTAAATTAAATGTTAAGGTTCGCACTTCAATAAAGCCCGCGACGTGTTTTCACAGTAACTTTCAAAACACACGATACAAATTTGAAAAAAAAAATTGGTTCCGTCCGGGATCGAACCGGAGACCTTTCGCGTGTAAAGCGAACGTGATAACCACTACACTACGGAACCGGACAGTCTCCCCGCCGCGTAGTAGCGCTTCGCATCGCTCAACCGCCACCGCGATTGTTCCCTCACCGTCAAGATAGAAAAAGAAAGGGCCGCGGTTTCCAACAGCTGCTTTTTCCCACTTGCCCGCCGTGCTCGGTTCCGTAGTGTAGTGGTTATCACGTTCGCTTTACACGCGAAAGGTCTCCGGTTCGATCCCGGACGGAACCAATGCAATTTTTTTTTCGCGTATTTCTTTTTCTTTTTTATATGACACGTTACAGTGGAAATACCGGTGCTGTAAATGACTCTCATTGAAGAGTAACAGCGCATTTAGTTCACTCATAGCTCAATCACGTCTGTTGCTTAGATTATCTACGTTTTTATTATTATTTTTTTTTATTCTTGTCTTCGTATTACTTCACTCACGAGCGCGATAAGGGCTCGACACAGTCGTGTATTTCTTTCTTCCTTTCTTTCTTTCTTTCTTTCTTTCTTTCTTTCTTTCTTTCTTTCTTTCTTTCTTTCTTTCTTTCTTTCATCACGCTTCCTTGATATACTTCCTGCAAGTCTTCTTTCTCACTTCTTTTTTCGGACTGCTTATTTTCACCAGCCACCCATCTTCACACCCTCGTATAATCCACGCCGTCACTGCAGCGCCAGCGCCTCGAAACGTGCCTCATCTGAACTAATCGATCCCTCTCAGGGCTAATCTAACGTAATCTCTCAAACCGCAGCCAGCCTGAACAACCCGGAACAGGAAGATATTTATAGTTTACGGATTGTGGCGGCACCTAATGCATACAGGCGTGGGCAACACCCGCTTCTATAGCGTTTTAAAAACCACATCACCTAGCATCCCGTCTCAGAAGCACAAGTATGTGGTTCTCAGACACTGCGCACGCCCTCGTATTCATTCGTTCTCATAATACACAGAAAGAAGAAGAAGAGTAAGAATTAAAGGAGGCGAGGAAACGGAGCACTTCCCGTGTTCTCACGGAAGCACGGCAGAGCGTACCCTGCAATTGCAGCAGGGCGACATGGCGAGTGCACTGCTGCGCTGCTCGCATCTCTCGCATTTTCCCGTCCGCTTCCACCCCTAGTCCGACCACGTGCAGCAATAATGCCTTCCTTGCGTGGCCGCGTATGTTAGCAGGCGATGCGTATAAGTGCGCGTGCTACAGTATACAGTACAGCACAAGACGGCGCTCACAGGCAGCCAGCCGAGCAAGGCGCGCGTTTGCGGCGACCAGCTGTTCCTGCTGGGACCCAGATGTACCCTGCAGCGAGCGGCGTACTGCTGCATTTACTCGAACGTAGGCGACTCCGTGTTGTTAAAATCGCTAAGAGAGAACTCTGGTGCCGTGATCGTTTGGTTGTCATAGGAACGAAGGTTGATCTGTGTGTAATTTAGGGGTGGCACCGGGAATTTTTTTTAGGGGGGGGGGGAGGGTCGCACCCACGAGAATTGACGTCCCTCAAGGGGGGGGGGGGCAGGAAAGGCGGGGAACTTTTTGCGCTGTGTTTTGAACATTAATAAAGAAGGCTTGTACCTGGCAGCGCATTATAAGATGAAGGTTTTGAATATGTTTGGTCTTGGGGAGGGGGGGTGCATACGGGGGGGCAGGCGAAAATTTTAGGGTGTAGCTGCCCCCCCCCCCCCCTTCCATCCCTCGGGTGCCACCCCTGATGGCATTGGTGTAGCCGGGAGAGGGCGAGGAATTGAAACCCGCTCCCCTCCAAATATTTAAATTTTGTATTTACACGACCTTTTTTTTTGTATTTTGTATTTTACATTTACACGTCTTTTTTATTTGCTTGTCGGGCGATGTTTCCTCACTCACACAAGGTGTTTCCGAGAATGTGTCCCAATATAAAATACAAAAGACCAAACATTTTCCACTTTTTTGAGGAATTGTCTCGCAGACAACGGCACGCGCTCTCACATGAGTCGGCGTGAAAACTTGGACAGAAATTAACCAAAGTAGACTA
This sequence comes from Rhipicephalus appendiculatus, assembly GCA_030522465.1. Lineage (NCBI taxonomy): Eukaryota > Metazoa > Arthropoda > Arachnida > Ixodida > Ixodidae > Rhipicephalus > Rhipicephalus appendiculatus. The sequence continues at coordinate 1,181,864 of JALIZH010033007.1, read as the reverse complement.
ATTAACTTCTCAACCAGGAGAGAGAGGTGTTCGAAACTTACGGAAGAATGGATACTTCTTCATACAGGGTATCGTTATCTGTTTTAATATTTGAAAAAGTTCCGCCCGCTCCGATTGGCCGACACTGATGAAACAGCAAAGCTGGTGGCGTGCAGTGGGCTTGAACGAAGTGGGTTGAATGAAGTGGTAATGAAGTGGGGGAATGAAGTGGTTAAAGCGCCGGGAGCAGTAGTAGGCGTATAGCGGTGAATTGTGGGAGTAGTGCGTAGTGTGGGAACGGTGGGAGGAGTGGCACATATCTGTAGTGGGGATTTACCCACCTTCTGCGGGTAAATCCCGCTATGATTTATGATCTACGACTGACACCGGACCTGGAAAGGCTCGACCAAGAACAATTTCGCCGTTAAAAATGGCGACGCTGCTAACTTGTACAGACTGACGAACATTGGCTTAGCCAAGGGGCAGGAGAGTGCTTCACCTTCCCTCCCAAAAAAAGTTTAAACATTGCATGCGCAAATATACACGCACACATACAAACACACGCAGTAACCCGACTTAAAGGTGGTAAACCCCCTCCCCAGTACGGAAGAAATTTCTCGCTAGCTGCTGACGAAGACCCCGGCAAATTTCGCTCGGCCCAACCGAAAACCAAGTTTTCAAAGGGAGTAGTTGTCTCGACATTACGTAATGCCCTGTGTGACGTCACTGCTTCCCTGCACAGCCGTGGGCGAGGATGAGCGAGCGGTGATTCCGGCAAGCGCGATCAGGTGCCGACACGAGGCGAGGACGATCGAAACGAGAAAGGCTTTATAAACAGTTGGCTATAGCTGGCTTTTGTGTCATCAAAAAATAAACAAATAAATAAATAAATAAATAAATAAATAAATAAATAAATAAATAAACATTCACGAGGTAGAATTGGAAAGAACATGTCTAGCGAATTAGAGCGGAGCATGCTAATTATGAGATAAAATTATAATCAATGCGATATATTCATTAGAACAATAATCAATACAGAAAGAGAAGGATTGTTGCTCGTGTGCAGCATACCGTATTTACCCTCAGAATACTAAAACTTTAGTGCTCACTGACTGCTGGCTAACGTTGACTACACTACAAGAAAAAAAATGTGTTGCTCCTTTTCCCGAGTCCTGACTTGCTTCTCTTTAAGAGGACACGTTAGCTCTCTTCTGGCGAGAGTACAACGATCTTTAAGGAGAGTTCCCGTTCAAAGAGTCATAATGTTGCATGTCAGCACTCACGAATAGAATAAAAGAACAATTTTTTTTAGAGTGCACTGTTGAATAATTCTCTCTGTTGCTGTCAATCCGCTGTTCGTAAAAACGCAATAATAAAATAATATATGTGTATATACGGCTATGTCTGTCCAGTTCCATTAAATCCGCAGCGCGTTAAGACAGCTCCACGTTAAGAAATTCGTCACAATTTTTTTCCATTCTTTATTCACAGCGTCAAATCAAGCCTCGGAGCGTTAGTATGTTCACATTTAATAATAATAATAATAATAATAATAATAATAATAATAATAATAATAATAATAATAATAATAATAATAACTGTCGGGGTTTTAGGTCCCCATAACCATGGATATGATCACGAGAGACGCTGTTGTGGAAGGGCTCCAGAAATTTCGACCCCCTGGAGTTCGTTAACTTGCACCTAAATCTAAGCACATGGGCCTATAGAACCTTTTCCTCCATTGAAATGCGACCGCCACGGCCTGGATTCGATCCCGTGATCTTCGGGTCAGCAGTAGAGCACCAAAACCACTAGATCACCGCGGCGGCTTTGGGTTCACCTTAAAGGAGGCAGAGGGTGCTTATAGCCGAATAAATGCGGCATATGCAGCGAGTTCTGTACCTGTCCGTGGGTTTGGTCGAAGAGGAAGTGCGTGGTCACGGTCCGCGCTTCCCGAGCGCCCGGGCTCCCGCCGCGTTGCCCGCAATCGGGTGACCGATGGTGGGGTGCTCACCGCAGCCCACCGCGCAAACTATATCCCGGACGTAAAAGCGGTGACAACGAAAGTCCGAGGGTGTTATTAGGGTCTTTTAGCAACTTACGGAAATACGGTACGCAAATACGGTAAGGCAGTACGGCAGCACTCCTCCTTTCCCGCTCGTTGTGCGTTTGCCGTCCGCCGTTCCAGTGACAGTCCGTCCCCCCGATAGACTGGTGTTTCGTTAACAATGCGTAGACTGACAGGCAACAATGAAGCTTGACAGCCCCACAGTAATTTTTGGAAAAGCTTTTGTTGTGTTGGGGGCGCCTTCGCCGGCAAAAGGTCGACGACCGGGAAAGGAGGAGCGCTACGGTAATACCGTACCGTATATGCGTACCGTATTTCCGTAACTTGCTAAAAGACCCTATTCTCTCCTTTCGTACTGCGCGTCGTGGTCCGTGAATCTGAGGCCCACCATTGCGTCCTGTAAATGGCGTGTTTGCCTACTACCAATAAGCAGCCGGATGCAAAAGCAAGAGCCCAGCTAAGTACAAATGGTACAAATAGATAGATAGATAGATAGATAGATAGATAGATAGATAGATAGATAGATAGATAGATAGATAGATAGATAGATAGATAGATAGATAGATAGATAGATAGATAGATAGATAGATAGATAGATAGATAGATAGATAGATAGATAGATAGATAGATAGATAGATAGATAAATAGATAGATAGATAGATAGATAGATAGATAGATAGATAGATAGATAGATAGATAGATAGATAGATAGATAGATAGATAGATAGATAGATAGATAGATAGATAGATAGATAGATAGATAGATAGATAGATAGATAGATAGATAGATAGATAGATAGCGGTTCTTTAAATGATTGTTTCGAAGGTCCATCTCCTGGCTTGATGCTCCAGGTGCCGGGCGTTGGACTATCGTATATACAATAATAACATGTGCACAAAAATAACACGTACAGGTTCATTGCGGAGCAGCACCAAAAAGGAACAAAACAACAGAGATGAGAAAGAGAGACAAACAAGACACAAACAGCGCTTGTTTGCGTCTCTTTCTGATTTCTAGTGTTACGGGGCCTTTTTGCGCTGTTCCGCAATGATGCATTACCAACCGGCCCAGCTCACCACGCTGAACACGTAAGTACAGCCCACGCGGACACATATACGCAAAATAGTTATTCATAAAGTTTTGTCAAGGAGCTTAGGTCTCTATAACAGAAGGGAATACGTATAAGACAAAGTAATTGAGAAGCTAAGTTGGCAGTAAAAGGTTGATTAAACTGTCCACTATGATATATAACCACGAAGACATATACATGCGGACTAATAACCTGCCCCCCTGAGGCGTAGCCTGAATTTCATTTGCCGAGTAGAGTCACCTTCCTATATTTATGTCTGCGTAAGCTTTTGTATGTGAGCACGTGTCTGTACACACATACGTACTGAAACTCTTCGAGGCAGGCATGGGGTGGGGGGGCGGGATGGTGTTGAAGGAACTTTTGCGGCTACCTGCAGCTCTATACCGCATCCCGCTTCTGCGTTCCATGCTGACAGAGACAGGTTTCCCTTCATTTCTTTCTTTGCATCGTTCTTTCTTGCTGGCTTTTTTTTTTCTTTTTTTCTAGCCGCGTTTAACTTCCTCGATAATAAAAGGAGGCTGCTCGTTACTACATCCCCGCTCAGAAAAGAAAAAGAGAGATGTTTCAATGAAAAGCTAGAGATGTTTGGAACAGAAATAGAGTGATGAAGCTAGGAGAGAAATATGGAAAGAATGTTTGCAACTGGCGGGTATGTCCCGCTCAGAAAAGAAAAAGAGAGATGTTTCAATGAAAAGCTAGAGATGTTTGGAACAGAAATAGAGTGATGAAGCTAGGAGAGAAATATGGAAAGAATGTTTGCAACTGGCCGGGTATGTGAAGCACGGCTTTTCTTTTGCCTTTTTTTTTATTATTACGATGTAGGCTTGCTTTCCCTTTCAGTCACTCTTCCCTTGGCGGGGCCAAATAATAATAATAGCGGCCCGTAATAACAACGCTCGGTACGCGGTCACTGCAGCGACCGCCCACTGCGAACCCGGCGCACTGCATGCAGCGGAGGGAGGGAGGGAGGAACGGCTGTTCCCGATGCGCGCTCTTCCCAGAACCGCGTTGGCTCCGAACACGATGCAACAGCACAAAGGCAGGACAGTGCGCCTGCGGTTCGGGCGTGCTGTATAAACGCGCAACGCTCTCGGAGCCGCTCGAGCGAACTCCAGAAATGGCAGAAATGTTGCCCAGAAGTTCCCGCTCAGGAAAGAACTCGTCTGACAATTGTGTCAGCGCTAAGTGGCTGTAATAAATAAAAGCCCGTATTCCCAAAAAGTGTGTGTTACAATAGAGTTGGTCTAAGACAAAAAAATTCACGCCGTGAAAACCGTCGGGCAGCAAGCGTGTAAGTGCGCAAGTGTACACGACTGGCTGCAGAGAGATCACGTTGCGTCTTAAATGCGCCGCTACATTTGAAATACGCGCTTACACATTTTTAGCATCATCATCATCGGCATCATCATAATCATTTCGTTTTATTTCAGTAGTAATGAAAGCCGAGCTATTGAGTTGGTACGAACGCATTGTTGAATAACACGGGTGCGTTATTTGCGCTATATATTACACAATGCACGCGTTCGCTTTATTCGTTTCTTTTTTCACTCACCCTCTGGCCACGTCAGGTGCGTGACGCCTACTACTACTACTACTACTACTATTACTACTACTACTACTACTACTACTACTACTACTACTACTACTACGACGACGACAACGACGTCGACTACGACTACGACGGCATAAGGTAGGATAAGACAGCTTCGCTGTAATATTGCAGCCAATCCGAACGCCAGACACATCCTTAGCAAAGCCTGCTGGCCAATGGAAAAGGGAGAGAACACATATACGGACGAAAAGCTTTCGTGAATCGAACCCCAGTTATTGTTATTACACTCGCAGCTGTCAACTTGTTCATAACGGAATGTCGTGGTGAGGTGGCTCCCCAGTGATCCACATGCATAGTCACCCCTGCATGTTCATAGTTGTGTGCGCGCGTGTATATGCGTGAGTTTGTTCTTCGAAGCCACGTTAATTATAAAGCGAAGCCCGCGAAACTGTTTATTACGTTATACGCGACGGTATCCGCTGCCGCGATGGTACACTGGTTACCGCGTTCGGTCGCTGACCCGAAAGTCGTGGGTTCGATCCCGCCCGCGGAGGTCGCAGTTCAATGGAGGCACAATGCTATAGAGGCCCGTGTGCTTTGATTTAGGCGCACGTTAAAGAACCCAGGTGGTTGAAATTTCCGTAGCCATCCTCTACGACTTGTCCCATAATCATATGGTGGTTTTGGGACGTAGCACCCCAGCCGATTATTGTTATTAAAAGTTTATCATGCGTACGCATGGTAAGTGCAACGCATGATATGTGAACGCATGATAGGTGCAACGAGCAAATCCCTCAACAAGCAATCCCTCGACAGAGTTCCGCGCATGCGCATTTCGGGCCCACTATATTTCCTCGCTTACGCAAAGACCTATTCTTAACTGTCTCTCGTCCACAGACGAAACGAGACGACAGGGCCCGCTGGGAGTGAGGGCATGACAGGGCGGGCTTGCGTGCGCGGTGCGGTGTTTGGGACGTGCGCCGGTGACAGAGCTGGTTGTCATACGAGAGGCCGAACGCCCCATTGTTCAGCCCGGAGGCGAAGCCTTTGTCTCACGATCGCATCCGTGGCCAAGCGTGCACCCGCGCGCGATGCTGCGTGTCACGTTGCGCGCCGCCAGACGACGACGACGACTGGTGTTTGAGACTATAGGCCGCCCGACGCCATACACAGCAGCGATCCTTTTGTCTGCCAGGCGCCGGCGGTCTTGTTGCTGGGCGCGCACTGCATTTGCTGCGCCCGCTATGCTTCTGCTTTCAGGATGGCTGCACGGGCTGAAGGGCGATGAAAGGGACAGTAAAGAGAAAATTAGGTCACTTGTACTTGAGTAAGTTGCCGTTTCACAATACCAAAAGAAAGCACCACTCTAACGTTCGTGCGGTTGGTCGGTCACGATCTATCTATCTATCTATCTATCTATCTATCTATCTATCTATCTATCTATCTATCTACTCTATCTATCTATCTATCTATCTATCTATCTATCTATCTATCTATCTATCTATCTATCAATATCTATCTATCTATCTATCTATCTATCTATCTGTCTGTCTATCTATCTATCTATCTATCTATCTATCTATCTATCTATCTATCTATCTATCTATCTATCTATCTATCTATCTATCTATCTATCTATCTATCAAGTTACCGCTGCGAAGAATGGAGAGCTCTAGAAAAAGCATCTGGGGGGCAAGTGATTTTAAAAGAGGAAATGAAGAGAAAATTGAACCCCGCAACTGTCTCTAGTACAGTATGACACCTCAGCAGTGGTTCGCAAGGGAATGGATAAGGTGGGATTAAAACAGATACGTAGAGAGAAAAAGAAAATATTGGGAGACGGTTAGAGAAGTTCGCGGACGGGGCCCCGATCGGCGAGTATAGTCTTCGGAGAGAGGACATCGCGGACGAGACAACCGCCAAGCGTGAAATCCACCGAACGTCTAGAAAAGGTATCTCGAGAGCTTGGGTTTATACATTGTGCAATAATTTATAAGCCACCAGAGAAGACCTGCTGATTCCAAGATATGATTATGAGGTGCGCCAAAGAATGGGACTCCGGATTGATTCTGGCCAATCAGGGTTCTTAAAGAGAGTTAATCATTGGACTAGTTGGTGTTAGATAATTTGTTGAGATACACCAGCTGGTTGAGTTGTACCTACATCTAAGCACATGGGCGTTTTTGAGTGAATTTCATCCCGCATCGAAATGCGTTGGCCGAAATTTTCCCCAAAATATCTTGAAGCGCTGAAAATGCCCGAAATGGTCTATCTTGCGAAATGGTCATCCATAAAAAGAAGCCAGACCAATTTTTAAGCGTTCTCATATGCAATCAAATGACACCCACCCCCCCTCCTTCCGCGATTTTTGAAGAGTTTACAATGCAAGTTAGAACTAGCTAACATTGTCTAGTGTTCGCGAACTAATGGCCAATGTCATGTCGTTTTGGTTGATGCTTGCTCAATGTCACTAAATGTTCGCTACTGGTGGCGGGTGTTGGCTTATAGCAAATATCGGCGAGTGTTAATATATGTTGGCTGATTGGTGGCTAGACTAACCAAATTATGGCTAGTTTGGGCTAATGTTGGTTCTAAGTAGTAGTAGTAGTAGTAGTAGTAGTAGTAGTAGTAGTAGTAGTAGTAGTAGTAGTAGTAGCCACGCAGGTCACGTCACCGAGAGGGGGGAAGTGAATAAACAAATAAATAAATCAAACTAAATTATGATGATGATGATGTCCGCCGCGGTGGTGCACCTATCACGGTGCTCGGCTGCTGAATCGAAGGTCGCGGGCTCGTGTCCGGCCGCGGCGGTCGCATTTCGATGGAGGCGAAATGCTATAGAGACCCGTGTACTGTACGATGTGAGTGCACGTTAAAGAACACCAAATGGTCAAAATTTCCGGAGCCCTCCACTACAGCGTCTCTCATATTCATATCGTGGTTTTCGGGACGTTAAACCCCAGATATAAATATTTTTTCTTCAAATAAATAAAACTAAATTATGATGATGATATTCAAAACGTTGATGATGAGTTTTTGCGCGAAAAGTCATCATCATAACTTCGCTGTCCGACGCTTTGCACGGCGTGGAACCGGCTGAATTTTTTTCTTGCTTTTTTTTCTTCTTCTTTTTCTTTGCGTGTTTCTCAATGCGGGGCTTTACTTAAACGAGTCTATACGGTGTTCTCGTTCATTTGCATGCGCAGGCGTGCCCGGCAACACGTCCGTGCAAGGGTGGCACGTCCACGGCACGCAGCGGCTACGTGCACGGACACGAGACCGTGGCCACGGAAAGAGGAACCGCGGCGTACGCATAGCGCAGTGCAGACAGCGTGCGGATCGACGCTCTGCAACCCCCGTCGTCACGGAAGAACAATGCCCGCCGCCACCACGAAGAAGGCTGGACCGGTAGCCGGTGCGATACAGCCGGCTGCTGTCAGACAGACGTAAAGCCACGCGCAAACACCGACCGCACCACCAACAGTGGCGTAGACTCCCACGGTTCTTCATCACTATAGGGAGGAGGGCGAACTATTCAGCGCGTGCTCGTATACCGTATCTCGTCATATATACGCCACCCTGGCAACAGCAATGCAAGATGTTATAGTTAGGTGTAGCAATGTAAATCAATGCTCTAATTGCGTTCTTTTTTGAACAGTATTCGATGTCTGCTGACTCCAGAACTTCATGGGGGGACATTAATATTTGTATTGTCGAGACGTCATCGTCGTGGTGTTCTTCAAGTTGTACGTGCTGCATATTTGTTATGTTCTAGTGTTACTGGCAGAACGCTGTTTTATATGCCATTTTTTGGACCCTGCTCGTTCTATGTTCGACCCCTCTAGAGAGCTAATGGGGTAGCGCCTGCAGTGCCTTATTTGTCCGCCAACATCTCCTCATATCAAGTAAAAAAAAAAAAAAAAAAAAGTTTCCTGCTGGTACGTTGATTGGACATCTTGAAAAGTATCGAGCGCAGAAGCAGTGAACCAAAAAGAGACTCGATAAAAAGACACAACTTTTATTTTCTATTGCGATGACCTTGTATTATCCCTAGAATAGATTGTCAACTGTTGCTTACGTAACAGGGGCCGACCGCCATGTCAAGCTGCTTATGCAACCTTTTTTTTCCCCCTCGGTCCTCCCCGTCTACACAATGGCCAAATAAAGAAACTTCAACCTTCAACATAAGCGTAAAGGTTTCAGCGCTTGCATGTAGGTATGGCAGCCATATTTTTGCGGGAGCAGGGCAAGAAGAAGCGGACAATGTAATATTGGCGGGCTGCTACGTGTCTTTTTGATTACGAGGACTTAACACGAAAGAGTGAACAAAGATTCAAAGACGCACAGGACATCAACAGCGCGAAAAAAAATTATTAAAGCGAAGGATGAAGCGAGTACCAACCAGCCCAAGTCTCCACGATAATACGTTCCATATCTGGTACCACGGGTCCCGTTTCGCGTTCAACTCATCAAGCATCATCCCTTTGTGATACTAATCGCGGTTGCCGAGTGAACGCTTGCTCCCTCGATTCGCCTTTTGTTTTTGCACTGTCAATGTCTTGTGCAATGGCTTGTGCTGTTGATGTATTGTGCGAAAAACTCACAGGGTCCCAATCATCATAGGCGTGCGCAGGGTTCCCCTTCAGGGGGGGGGGGGGGGAGCGAAGGTTCGTCACAGCGCCCCCCCTCCCTGTGATGTCAATGTATAGGGCTGACTTTGCGACCCTCCCCCCCCGAGTTGCATCGCCCCCCTCCCTATTATGTCAATGTATGAGGCTGCCTTGCACCCCCCTTTTAGGAGACTAGGGGGGCGGCCGCCCCCCCCTGCCCCCCCCCCCTCGTGCGCACGCCTATGCTAATCATGCATTCACCTATGATGACTCGAAGGCGAAAGCCATCGTCTTTGTCTTCTCATTGGATTACATTGATCCCCACCGGCTTGTAATGCCACCGGGAGCGGGGGCATTGCAAGCTTTTTGCACCTCACGTGCCTCCGGGATCTGCTCACCTATGAACAAGTGACTGTGTCATGTGATGACCTCCTCATGTCACGTCACGTCATGTGACTTCACCGTATGACGTCACCATGACGTCATAATTTTTTTTCAATCAGTGATGTCATGATGGTGTCACATGGTGACGCTGTCATGCCGTGATGAATTTTCGCATCACTCTTGCTGACACCGACCGGTCACTTTTTGTGTTTGATTAGGCACCTCAGGCTTTCACCTTAAAGGAGTAATCACACGATTTTGAGGCACCCCAACAGGGACATCTTTCGTTTCCATGGGGTGCACTGTCATCGCTCTCCACACACCAGAGCCAGACAACACGTACAAAATATTTTGCTTTGATTTTAAAGTTCGTCGCCCAGCATCTGCAAGCCAGCCCCACCGCAATGGACATTATCACGACAAGTCAACACAGTTCACTGGGTTTGCGAATTTTGCGTCCTGCGTGCAGCCTATATCGCAGAAATCACTGTCAGAGTCTCTGGTCGACAATTCACTCATCGTTGTTTGCGGGAACCATGTGCGGCTGACAGCAAACAGGCAGCTGTTGCCAGTATGTCGCAAGTCGCAGTCTTCCCCGTGACGTCAGACCTCTCTTGACACGTCACTGCGAAGCAAACCTCTCGATACCGAAACCCAAATTGCTGTTTTAAGGTAGTGGTATTAAAAATATATTCAATGCATTCCCAAGCGCCACGACACTCTTTTTTAGGGTTCTCGACACCCACGTTTATATTTAGAGCAACAACCTGAAAATATTTAAAATTCGTTCGTGTCAGTACTCCTTTAAGTTATACACGCGAAAACACGGCATTCGCAGTCCTGCGCAGTCCTGCATTCAGAGTAGAGGGGAGATGGCGCGGCCGCGGAGCAGTGCATGCCGTGCACATCTGGCAGCATGCAGCGCCGATCGACAGCGCCAGGAGCTTCCGCGCTTTTGCACTGCGCCGATCCTCGCGACGTGCAGTGCAAAACCCGTACAAAGTCTACCTGCCGCCGGCGGCAGGTGGCGGCGGCACACTTGTTCTTTAGCTCGATGCCGACGGCCGCTCCGATTGCGCTTAGCCCATGCAGGACCGTGAGAACTTCGATGCCCGATTGGGACTTCCGTCGGCTGTGGCGACCTAACACCAACTACGTAGATCCTTCCCCTCTTTCAGCTCACAAACCACATGCACGTATATGTACTACGCACCTCACTTCTCTGTACTGTAAGTGCAGGTCGTGTTGTGCGCCTCTCGAACTTTCGTTATTATTTTTTTTTTTTCGGACGCAGAGCGTATGCGATCGCATACGCACGCGCTGTGCGTATACAGTACTTACGGGGATGGAGGCGAAGGTCTCCACGCGTGAAAGATTCCTGGATAGATTTTGCTGAGAAGACCGGACCCCCCTTTTTTTTTTTTTTACGGTGTGACTGCTGGGGCCGGTTCGGCTCCAATTAGCGTGCGTACGCAGAAGTGCGTTAACGCCAGATGAGGCGTCGATAAGTGGTCTATACGGTGTGCGTGCAGGATCTGCTTGTGAAAGATTTCGTGTCCTCCTTTACCACTCCTCTCGTGTCTCCGTAAACGGTCACTTTTGCTTCCGACATTTTTTTTTTATTTTTTTTGCTAAATCTAAACCACCCTTAAACGCTCAGGTAGTGCTGCACACCTGGTACAGAACGCAAGTAAGCGTCGAAACGGAAGGCACCGGAATATTTGGTTTGGTTTATTTGGTTTATTCAATGCAAAATTGTTTCGGTGTAAATTGTTTTAAGGCAAAATGCTTCGAGTAACCTCGTCAGAGACTGTCCTCACGCTTATTTATTTATTTATTTATTTATTTATTTATTTATTTATTGGTCTGCATGCGAAATCAAACCACTCGAATTGTGGCCTTGCACACATGCAAACGGATGTAGAGACAATATTAGAAAACCATGCATAGCCGTACATTCCTTTAATTCCCTTTACTAAGCCGAAAGCCTTAGATATCTCATCAAATGCGAAAATTAATGGTCGGCGGAATCATACAATCTACTAAGCAGAAAAAGATGGCGGTCAAATTTGAGTCGTCTAACGCAAATTCGTGAGGGACCTAGGTGACTTTCTTTCTCTCTCTCTCTCTCTCTCTCTGAAGTCAAGGATGACGTTTTTCTAGAACCACTACCACCGCCAGATTGCACACCGGATACGACTTCACATTCGACTTTTTCGCCGCTTATCGAGGCACTGCACATACCACCTCGAGCCTATTCTAAACTCGCATCTGATCGAACTCCTTTGTAAGCGTCGGATGCAACAACGTGGCTAAAGGAAAATAAAGTGCTGTGATGCGATACCACACTGCTGCACTTAAACTCAGTCCACGCTACGCAGTAATGCGACAATAGCTTTTTATTTATTTTTTTTCGTTTTTGTTTGGTGCAATTTTCCGGTTCGCTGGGTACATTTACACGCACTATCTGCACTTTCAATACTATGCCCAGTGCTGTCAATGTAAGAAAGAAATCCGTGTAGGTATAAACCATGAGGACTGTATAGAGGAATGTCATAGTCTGCATTACCCCCCGATGTATACACTTCTTGTTGTGTTTATCATTTATGTTAGCGCCCCGAATTTGTCTCTGGAGGAAAGGGATAGTCGCCTGGTGTTGTTTACAGTTGCATGAGTATTAAGATTCGAAAACTTAAAATCAAAATGTTGTCATTGTGGGAGCAGGCGCGCTGCTTTCCGTTTTATAACACGGTGAGCGTACTTTCACTAGCGTGAGGGCTAAGTACGCTGTTAAACCCACGCATCTGCATCTCGGTTCATACAGCGCTGCACAGAACTACAGGACCCCCCCCCCCCCCCAAAAAAAAAATAAATAAATAAATAAAAAAATGAAGACGCTGCTCCGCAAGGCGTGGAAAGGACACGGTTACAACGCTATCATAACTCGTTACGCACGAAGTGCTACGAGACGGTCAGTGAGCGCACCGATTCGTAGAGAACACATAAACCAGAGAAAAAAAGAAGACAAGAGTTTTTTATATATATATATATATATATATATATATATATATATATATATATATATATATATATATTTTTTAAATAAGTGCAGTGGAAAAGCAGGGTCCCCTCACGGATTCCCTCGAATACCGACCAATCCCGTGCGCGCACTAGCAGCCATTTGTGGCCGCGTGTGCGTGAACATCGCAACTACGGCGCTTCATACATTCTTACAGCAAGGAACGTTGATGGCGTCTCAGGCTGCTTGCTCCAGGCACCGGGGAAACAGCATGATCGTCCGTGCAAGGAACCATGGCAATGTACAAAAAAAAGAAAAAAAAAAAGGAGGTGTACGAAGATGAAGACGGGATGAGGAAAATAGATGCTGAAGGTTTCCACGTTTGACGCGATAAGCTGGCCTCGTGGACAATAGTGGCAGCGATTGTTATCCACGTACTATATCTGCCTCAAAGGGCCCCAAAACAACCTCTGAAGTTACAAAGTACGAGCGCGTTATTCTCTCCTGGCGTTTCCCGTCTTTTCGGCACAATTCGTGACGTCAACAGTCTGTTGACGTGACGTCATGGGGAAATAAGCTATCGATTGGTCCATATACGAGAGACGTCATTCGTGAATTGCTTCCTATCCTGCTTTGCTATGCGACTTAGAAGGACATACTGTTGGGCGAGTTGGTAAATCATGATAGAAAAAAAGTGCGAAAAAACGTGGGACACGACGAAGAAAACTACAGGACAAGCGCATACTAAGAACTGAACTTTTACGGTGATAAATGTGTAGCTAAGCCTTCACTTGCATTAAACAAGGCAGAGATAAGGTACCTGGATGCGCACATCTGAGGTTTTTTTTGGTTTTGTTCGCGGTGAACATGTGGTTTTGCTTCCTATATATATTCGTTTGTTTTCAACAAAAGTTCATTTGTTAGTATGCGCTTGTCCTGTATAGTTTCCTTCGTCTTGTCCCACGTTTTTTCGCGCTTTTTTTCATCATGTCTTGCTATGCAGTCGCACGCCCGTTCTGCGTGTCTCGCACGTCTATCGCGCGCGATAAGCTGATTTAACTTCTTTTTTGCGTTTTCGACGGCGCAAGCGTAGGCGTGTAGTAGGAAATTACCAAATCCTGTTATAGGCTCAACGCTTAGTGCTGACATTGTCCACGTGTTTTATGAAGAAAGGGGGATAACTTTTCCAGGCTGTCTGCAGACGAGTTGCATTATGTGAACCATGCACCACACATGATGTCACCAGCGCCGAAAAAGTACAATGCAGTTAGCTGTCAGCCTGCTTCTTCCCATTCGCTCAATCTATCCATCTATCCATCCATCCATCCATCCATCCATCCATCTTATCTATTCTTTTTCGCCTTGTCCCCTTCGCCATTGCAGAGTAGCTAACCGGTCTCCGTTTCAGCTCCAAGTGTGGATGCTTGGGCGAGTTGGTATGACATACTAAAAATTTAAGACACTGCAAATTACAGAAGACCATTAAGAAGATACAGAAAAAGCTTTTGTCCGTCTATTATACTGGTCGTCTGTCTTTAGCGCAGCTTTAAATTTCTGGTATAGTAAACCTCCCCGCTTTTATATATTAGTTCTCTCTCTCTCTCTATTTCTCGTTCGCTCGTAGTTTCAATTATAAGAAATCTTGCTCTTACGCGCTTTAACCGTCTAACCCACACTGCCCTCACTTTGGGAGATGTGAAACACCACAGTGTTCTTGCTTACGCGACGGACTCGTACTGCAGCAATGCCGCGCTGAAACGGAGGAGGGAACCTTGCCGAGGTGGGTGCTGTATTCTTTAACCTCAAGAAGTGGCTTGAAGGTACAGTTTATTGAAAAAGGAAGAAAGAAGGAATCAATATCCGGCCCAGGGTGAAAGCTAGGCGGAAATCACGCTGACAGCGAGTCGACCGCACCGTCAGTGTCCGGTGGCCGTTTCAACATCGCTTCCTACCAACTGTAAAATTGATTGCGGGAGGGACCAGCTGCGCTTCCATGGCAAGAAATCGAAGTGCCCGAAGGAAATTAAAAGTAACATATAAAAAGTTATGCTGGAGGTGAGGTTAAAAAAAAAAGAAAGGAAAAAGACAGCCGCTCTCTTTCAGGAGCCTCTGACGACACATGTAGGTCGTGTATTCGTCAAGAATGTTTCGCAAGTCGGGCGCCTGTTATATTAGATCCCGTGTAGCAGCAGCACCCAGTGGTATGCGGATATTACATCCTGCGAGCGGCCCCGTCAAGCATCGCCCATCGTATGGACAGTCCTCAATGGCGTATGGAAAGAAAGAAAGAAAGAAAGAAAGAAAGAAAGAAAGAAAGAAAGAAAGAAAGAAAGAAAGAAAGAAAGAAAGAAAGAAAGAAAGAAAGAAAGAAAGAAAGAAAGAAAGAAAGAAAGAAAGAAAGAAAGAAAGAAAGAAAGAAAGAAAGAAAGAAAGAAAGAAAGAAAGAAAGAAAGAAAGAAAGAAAGAAAGAAAGAAAGAAAGAAAGAAAGAAAGAAAGAAAGAAAGAATCCTAGTGACCTGTGATGCATATAAAAAAAGATGCCAATTGCTTCTGCTGCATTATCCATTGCTCACATTCGTAATTTGCGATGTCGCGAGCGCGGACCATAATGGAAACTACCCAATCCTAGACAAGCGTGGAAGAATCCAAATGGAAAGAGCTGAAAAGCAAATACGCAAGAAATAGAAGATTTTCATAAATGAAACACTGAAACGTCAATTCCGACCAGTCGGTGCTCGGCACAACCTACAACTAACAATCTGAAACGAGAAATACATCGTTTAGTGACGCTAGTGAGTGACGCGTCACCAGCAGACGCGTAAACAAACCAACATTATATGGATGCCGCTTATACCGTGCGATGTAAATAAACTGTTAATGGTTTCGTATATGCCATTGCTAGCTATTTTAAGCTATAAGAAAAGGCAGCAAAATCTTGTTTACCTGTTATAATATGGTTTTCAAGTAAAAAACACAGTTCCATAATAATTTAGTTTCAACGCAAAAAACCCACAGCGCTGGTTTTATCGAGAACCCGTTATTCCGAATAACTCGTCAATGACCCGCAAATGAACAACGATAAATTAGCGCGCTCGGAAACTGGCGTTCGACTCGTTTCGCCTGGCAACTCGTAATGAAGATGCTTCTGTTACGAATCCATTCATTATCGAAGTGAAAAAAGGAAATACTTCAATAAATTTCAAAAATAAAGAGCAGGAAAGAAAATTAAAATACGGCGCGAACACTGCAGTAAACAAAGCGAGCCCGTGCGCCTTTATCGATTGCCCGGCATCGGCGGCAGGCGGCGCTGCATGCCGACATTAGCATCTAGAGCTCGTATATCACATCGGCGCTGAGGCGGAAAGAGCGCTTGTTTGTTTAACGAGGCGGATAGTGGCTTAAAGCAGGGTGCGCGAAGGTATTTGTAAAGAGTAGCGGTTGTTTGTGTAAAATTTCACCCGAGTGGGCAGGTCATTATGGGTAATTACGGTTTTCAGCTTTTTAAGTAAGCGTACAAGTCCTAGAGAGTTATACAGCAGCGCAGTGATGCATCTCAGTAGATCAATGACGTATGTTCCAATGGTTCTAATCATGCCCGATTTGTTTGACGAGTTCGAAATAACCGCTCATGGCGCGGCGCTGACTAATACTCCCAGGTTTAAATGCACATATATACCCCATAACATGGACAGGGAGATGATCGCCGCTGTAGCTCAGTTGGTAGAGCATCGGAGGCGTTATTCGAAGGTCGCAGGTTCGGCACCTGCCAGCGGCAAGTTATCTTTTCGCCCACTTTCATTTCTTCACATTTATATTACAATTACTACTACCTTCCTTGGCATCATGGTCTGTTAGTTGTCACTAAGAATACAATTGGTAGGCTTTGTTGCTGATGCCAAATATTTCGTCAATGGAGATTTCTAGGGCGGCTGCGTTGGCGCATGCTGCAAATGTCAACGTACAATTTAAATGTCATGATCAGCTATATCAAACAACCATGGCTTCCTATCTATGTTTCGATTACGTGTTCAGGTGTAATCCGTACTACTTAACGGTGTACGTACTACTGATGAAATATGAACAGCTCATTTCAGATGAATGTATGCATGGCGAATACAGGGAACGGCTCTTCCACTGTGGCCTCCAATGCCTTTGCTGTAAATTGGTGATGCAGATTAATGGCACCGCTCAGACAGCCCCCCTTCAAAGCGCCAACACTAGCGCCAAAACTGCTTTAGAAGGCGGCTCTTCAATAACGTAATGAAGGACAGATATGGCAGCATACGTATAAAAGTGAAGCAGCACAGAAACATAGCGGGACACCGTAGGTACTTTCATTTCTACATTTATTGAGGTGCCCAGTATAATAAAGCCGGCCAAAGCATAGCTCTGACAGGAGAACCTCCACGGGGAGTCGTCCGAAGACCGGTCGCCTTTGAGGTCGACTTGACGTGCTCTCAGTTCGCGCGCCGCGGGGTATAAAGACCACCGAAACCAGCAGAGGCGCCACCGTCGGGAACGACGCACCCGTGTCGCCCTCTTTTCACTGCTCACCCCGCCCGGTGATATAGGCGCTCTCTTAACTTCTCTTTATTTACATATTTCTTAACATTTTACTACTTTTTACTAGTTCTGCCTACCTTTCAGTCGTTCTTCCCATTCTTATTTAGTTCGTCCTGTTTTGCTCGCTTTCTTTCGTCCTTTCTTTCTTCCTTTCTTTTTTTTTCTTTCTTTCTTTCTTTGCGGCGTTTATCTCTCAGCTTTCCTGAACCCTGATTTCACCGCACCGCGACGGCAGAGCTAAGGCGGAGTGGTGTTACTGTTCGCTCTAGTTTTTATCTTCAGGCAACCAGACACGCAGCCATGCAAGCAGTGCCATTTGCGGGCAGGCCATCCGTGCCACTGCTCGCTAGTATTTTTTTTCTCGCCCTCCTCATCCGGCGTCGTTTACTCGGAAATATTTAAACAAGTTATCTTAGCAGGGGGGGCATTTTTCAGTTTTTTTTTTTTTTCAAACCTCTGCCGCAAGACGTGCGAACACGTATGCGCCGAAAACACACCCCGACGTCTGCAAGCGTGTGCTCACTAGCGTAAAGGCAGGCCTGGCCGTAAACACACACAAACGAATGCATGCCATACAGAGCACACTGTATCCGCGGGCTGTGCTCTGCCATCGCACTCTCATTTTCCGGCACATTTCAAACACATGTCGCTCGCCCTGTCCCTGTGGGGTTGGTCACCTCCCTCACTTATTCACATCCCCACTCCCTGCCCTCACCTCGGCCATGTTCCTTATGCAAACACTCTCTCTCTCTCTCT
The DNA here is from genome assembly GCA_030522465.1 of Rhipicephalus appendiculatus. Taxonomy (NCBI): domain Eukaryota; kingdom Metazoa; phylum Arthropoda; class Arachnida; order Ixodida; family Ixodidae; genus Rhipicephalus; species Rhipicephalus appendiculatus. The sequence goes on along the minus strand of JALIZH010033007.1, from coordinate 1,163,841 downwards.
CTCTCCGTCAATGCCCTCACTCCCAAAGGACGCCGGGAGCGCTTCCTGCCTTTTCCAAAGGCGATTCCTGGAACCTCGCGTATCACAAAAAAAAAGGCCGTAATAAATAAAGAATAATATATGTTGTATTTGGCTTTTCCTACTTTATTACTATTTTTGCTGGCTGTGCGTTATCCACATGCACCTCTTCTTCTTCTTCTTCTTCTTCTTCATCTTCTTCTTCTTCTTCTTCTTCTTCTTCTTCTTCTTCTTCTTCTTCTTCTTCTTCTCCTTCTTCTTGCTGCCAGAGTGCTCCACGGAGTAAAACAAGCAGTGTTCATACTTTCTTTCGTTTTCCTCTCTGCTTTTCTTATCTCGTTTTTTTCAGGCTTCCAAGATGCGAAATTCGTGCTTTTTAGAATAAACGTACACGCGAATACGAGCTAAGGGCGAATGCTTTCAGCGACTTCATAGAAGCAACGCATCCTTGGCTCGGCTGCGTCAGATTCCGAACCCATCCGCTTTACTTCCCACCCACCCATTAATTTTTTTTTTTTTTTGTGCTTTCCCCTTGTGACTAAATGCCATGGGCAAAACTAAACAAGGGTTAAATGCAAGGCCTCATAGTGCATCGTGTGCATGATATAAAAAGGGCTAGAATGTTTAAACAATAAAATAGCATCTTTAGGTCTACAATGAAGAGATATAGAAGCTCGCAAGAACTAGACGTGCCGGCGCAACAGACTCCTTCAGCTTCCAGCTATTCCCAGGGCTCTGATATATTAGAGTCCCGGTGATAGCTGGGACATGTTGTGATGACGCGCGGGTCAATATGACACACCACAACCCATTGTCATGGCTCATGGCTCGAGTGAAAGCTTCTGTGTATGAAAACCGCATTAGCTAGCGACAACCAGACAGTTCATGTGTGCAGCTTAAAAATTTTCAAGGCTTAAAGCTTGAGGCTGCAGGCCTTCTAGTTATCAGTGGCGTGTGGCGACGCATCGTGGTAGCTGGTGCATGATCGTTCACTGCGAGGTGGCTAACAATGCGTGCAGCTTAAAAGTTTTCAAGCTTTAAGCCTTGAATATTTTTAAGCTGCACACATGAACTGTCTGGTTGTCGCCAGCTAAAAATAAATAGTGGGGAAAATAAGGACATTCTGCCGTAAGGGACAGACAGCTGGGCAGTGAATTTGTTTCTTTTTCTGTAGTAAAATCGATCTAATCGAAGTAGACAGCGCACTAGGCCAACTTTAAAAAAAAAATGTTTTTTTTTTCCTTTTTTCTTTATGTCGAGCCTGGTGGCGCACATGTCACCGGCCCGTTATAGAGGGGACGCTCATAGCATCCATCCATCCATCCATCCTTCACTGCGCGTTCACGCTGTGAGCACCGACGGCGCAGACCAGCGCCAGTGTGTCGTAGTGGAGCACGTTGACTCCTTTGTCGCGGCATGTAGTCGAACCGTGTAGGACTCTCGTCGTGCTTGCCTAAGTCAAGATTCCGCAATAAAGTTAAGTATCTTCAAAACCAATGGTCTCGTCTTTTTGCCAAAACAAGCCAAACCGACCTATCTCTCGACAAACTTGGTTTAACCACGTTCAACCACGTGTAACCTTTCATCTTTAAAACAGAACGGCTAAAGGGCACCATGGCCTCTTGTTGCGTTATAGCACGGCACTCAAAGAATTGCAGTAGCATACCTCGTTTACGACAACGAAGAGGCAAAAAAGAAAAAAAGAAACACCAATTTAATGTTGAAGTACAAAAGTTACAGCGTGTAGCTTCACCCAACGAAAGTTCACTTCAACAACACCTGAAAGAAGCTAAACGAATTAAGCAACATTCGCGCTTCTATTTTTCGCACATAAAGCGCGCTCATAAGGCGAAGCGGCGCCCACGCAGGCGTCGGCGGCATATTGCCGAGAAAAACAACGCCCTCGGAAGCCATTAAAGGCATCTCTCATAAAAAGGGAGCCCCGGGCGCATTGCGCGCCGCTTCCAATCGATCCCACCACAAAGGAACAAAGGCTTCGAAGGTCGAGTTGGGCCGGCACACACAAAACAGATCTCCTCCCACCCACCCCATACCCAACATCGCCGAGAATGGCTGCCTTTTTTTTTTTTTTTCTTTTATTACGAAGCACCGCTGTACAACCCTTCGAGTATAACGCCGCACGACTCCTCTCTTTTACGGCCGCCCACGGGGCCACAAAAGCATTGCTTTCACGTCAGAATCTATAGCCGGGGCACGCTTCCAAGACAACAAGTTGTAACAGCTTGCCCACTCCCTCTTTCTCTCTCTCCTTGCCTCGCCAACCGAATTTCTATTGGGTCGTTTGTTTTTCTTTCGTCACACAAAGTAACGCAAGTACCAGGTTACCGCGTATACGTAACGGTTTTTACTGCAACACCAGGCTATGACCCAAGTCCGCGTCCAAAGAAGCCCCTCTCTCAAGCTCGCCCACTCAGAAAGTGCACGCCTTCTTTGGTTGCGCATGTGTGGCGGGGGTTGGGACGGATGCTCAAAGAATTCGTTGAAACATCAAAATCTCGGTAGCGGTCGAACGTTGCGATGTTGCTCGTAAAAGAAAGGAACACTGCGTTAAAAAAAAAACAGCTTGCGCACCGGTCACCCACGATCAGCAGCACTAGCTGCGACATCTGGAACGTCAAGCGTTCCTATAGTTTCGATTTATCCTAGAGGACATTCATGTGTCGTTGCTTTGTGCGCCCTAATATATCGGAATAACGGGGACAAAACATTGGAATGGCAATGCAAAATACACGGACAGAAGGAATTATCACGTGACCTTCAAACTCATAATCTCTGCTAAGCGGACTAGTGCACATTTCTGAATGCCTACGTTGTATCTTTCCCTGGTAGGCAGGGGCGTAGGCAGAAAATTTTTTCGGAAGGAGGGGGGGGGGGGCTCCTTGATCTGAATTTGGGGCCGGGCAGGCAAACGGTCATTTTGCACTATGTATGCCATGGCGAAAAAAATTTTGGGAGCGGGGGCACCCCCGACTACGTCACTGCTGGGAGGGGGGCTGGGGACCATGTTCACACCATCATGCCATCGCACGATAGGTCAGCCCATTATTAACCTTTATGAGTGCGCAAAAGCTTTGTCAGAAAATATCCCATTCAATAAAACGTCAGTCAAAAGAAAGACTTGCTCTATACAGCGGAAATTCTGCACTAAGACGTGGCCCGCAGGGCAACAACTCGCTTTGTATAGTACCCAGTGCAAGAAGTAGCCATGAGCAGCCACCAACAAGCCCACTTCATCACACTCTTGAATTTCTAGTTGCACGCTTCGATGAAGATATTTGTGCACGTTCCCCCTCACCTCCGCAACCCCCCCCCCCCTCTCCCACAGTGGCCGCAATATTTTCCAATTTGCCATATCACCAGAAGCGTGCAGAGGTGCAAAGAGCACACTGCCCTGCCTAGACAACAGCGAAACATATTCGCTTGCTTCGACTTGCTACATGCTACTGATCCGGGCTGGCACTGAAATTGTGTATACTTATAGGTACTGTGCGACAATCAGCTCGCGGCGTTCTTGTCCCTTTTTTTCTTTATTTTACGCCATTCATTCCAAGCCCGTCTAACGCCTGACAGTGAGCAGCAGCGCGTCTCCACAACACAAGGCCTTGTGTCTCGACCAGTCAAGGCTCAGGACTCCATCCAAATAGAGTGCGACCCCCCGCAGTCGTCGCCAGGGCGTCGCGATGCCGCCGCTTTCGTCAGCAGAAGGCTGCTGCGGAGCGCGGAAGCTTCCGACGGAAAAAGCGAGAGATTACGAAAGAAAACGGCAAGAAAAGAAAAATAGGATCCGGGAGGTCGGGTTCTCCGAAGAAAAGCTAGCTCTCATCCACAGCTTCCTGCATCGAGCGAAAAAGAAATACTGCCACCACTGCGACGCCACCGTCAAGTTCACTGCGGAGGCGTAATCTTTCTCTCTTTCTGTCATGCCGATGTCTATGCGATGCCCTTCTTCTCGTCTCTCTCTCCTCTTCGGGTTTCGCGTTATGGACCGGGCCAGCTGGAAACCGCGGCGAAGGAATTGCACCTCACTCACCCCTCCTCCCACATACCCTCCCTGCAAAGAGACACACACATATCCCCACTCCATCCCGCCGCTGGAGAGACGGCACGTCGACCTCCCGAGCTCCTCGTCCTCGCCACGTGACTTCGCGATACGACAACACACACACACAACCAGCAGCCGCCGTTTCTTCGCCGACCCAAACAGGGGCAGAGCGGCGGCGAAAGCAAAGCGCCCATGAATACACGCCGCGGGCATAGACACGCTCGAGATCAAAACAAGAAAGAGGAAACCCCGTCTTCTTCCTTTCCCTCTTCTTCATCCGCTATATCGTGGAACAGCTGATGCCTCGGCCATCCCCCCCGCACCTCTATTACTCCCTCCTAAACCGTGTGAGTGCTGCCGCTTCTGCTGCACTAGAGCGAAACGCATTTTATTTCTTCTTCTTCTTCAGTCGGCCTCACCTCGAGCGGGGAGTCTTCAAGAACATATGGAGAGTCGCGGGAGGAGCGGCCGCTTCCTCTCAGGACCACGCTGGCTGCTCCGCCCGACCGCCCGACCGGAGGCACATTCCAAGGGAAAGAGTGTGTGTGTACCTCGGAGGGGTGCCCACGCCAGTGGAACCTGACTGGCTTTTTTTTTTTTACTTATCTTCCTTTTATCTTCTCAATCTTTTCCGTATTTATCGGTCTTCTTTCTCTCTCCTCTCGTTTTACTGGGGGGGAGGTTGTTCTCACCACTGTACTGTCACAGGCGGCTGAGATGTCTTCCCATCTCCACCCTCGTCCTTCCAATTTCCTTCGGCTAAACGCGAATGCAACGAAAAGAAGCAGGGCATCCCTAACAGCCAGCTCTGCCATCTACTATACTATATATACAAGGTTGCAGATGCTTTGCACTGCCAGCCGCGCTTCTTCTCCCACCCCTCCTCCGCCTCTGCGGGGAAGACGCAAGCAAGGCCGGGCTGTGGGGGACGGTAACATAACCAGTCGAGAAGGACCACCGCAAACTGGGGGGGGGGGGGGTGCCACCACTCGCTTACTTCCCCTAGATCTCGCTGCTCCGACAGGCACGTTTTTGCTTTCCTCTCGCTTTACTGCTGCTGCTGCTGATTCGTGCGAAGAAGGAGGCAGTGTCGTTAAACGGTGAAGGCCAAGGAGTGATGGTGCGTGCAGTGCGGTGAGAAGGAGGGGGAGGGCTGTTCAGGGCGGAGAAGATAGTAAAGCAGTCTCGATCCCCCGAGAAGTAGAGAGCGAGGGTATAAGTAATAGAAGGCGCCCGGCAGTGGAGCGAGCGTCGTGACGAAGAAAGAGCGAAAGAAAAAAAGTTACAGCGGCATCTCCAGAAAATGCTGCCTTTGGCATCTGACAACAGGAGACCAAGAGCCGCGTAGCCGTGCAAGTCGAACCCAGGGTCGTCCGCGTGGCAACAAGAAGTTACCATTCTTCGGCGGTGGAGGCTGGTCCGCAAGCCGGCTGCGGCGAATTCCGCAGGGTGCAAACGAAAATAACAAAAAGCCACTCCAGGTCCCCCGGTCCCCACTCGTCAGCAGCACCTGTCGGGGCGGCAACGAGCGACGCCGCTTCCTCCAACATCCATACGTCTGTGTTTATTGCTGCACTGTTCATGGAACACCCCGGCGGCGTTTGTGTGTGCTGACACGAGAGAAAAGACGCCAGAGCTAGACAACGTTCTTTTTACTCTCTGTGTATGAATCACTTTTTGCCGTTCCTTTTCCCAGCTGAAGTTTCTTACTACGTTTACCATACCATGCTCAGGGCGTCGGGGGCCGCCATCTTTAAAAGGCCCCGAAGCGTGATCGAAAATAATGAACGCGGCGGGGAGTCCCTCACCCCCGCTTCGAGAAACGCAGAGTGCGGATCGAGGCTCGCGGGCTTCCGAGTAAAAAGGCAGTGCCCGACATGCTGTCAGAACATTTATTTTTCTTTAGCTGTTATAGTGACTCCTGTGGGACTTGCGCATCCATCCCATCTCATCCCCCGGTTTCAGGGCGGCCACCACGCGTCACCCACTTTTCCGTTCTAGTTTCTTCCTTTGACTCGTTCCCTGTTTGTTGTCTATGGGGACTCATTGTTGCTGCCCGCGAGGCAAGGAATGTATCTACGATGGGAAGGCGAATCAACGAGCTTATTCCAAAGATTTGCTGCCTCACTTATTGCCGTGAACAGTGACCGTTGCTGTCCTGGTCGAGCTCGAAGCAGACCGCGGTCAGCTTGATCCTCACCGGCCAATCTCCTCACTCACTGAATCACCCATTCATTCAATCACTCACTAACTCACTGACTCGCTCCTCTCGATCACTCCGCTCACTTGACTCACTCACTAACTCGCTCCTCGCTCTCACTCATCGCTTCACCCCCCTCCGCTCACTCACGCCATCCAATTACTCACTCCGCCACTCACTAATTTCTCCTCTCTCCCACTCACTAACTCAGTCATTAACACGCTCCTCTTACTCACTCATTCACTTCGCTCACTTGAGTAACTCACGAACTCGTTCCTCTCAATCAGTCACTCATCATCACTTTAATTCATCCGCTCACTCACGCACTCCACTCACACTCACTCACTCACTCACTCACTCACTCACTCACTCACTCACTCACTCACTCACTCACTCACTCACTCACTCACTCACTCACTCACTCACTCACTCACTCGGACCACCACTAAGAGCAGTTCTAGCGAAATGAAGTGCTATCAGCTGTAGGACAGCTTCAAGTGACTTCCATCCCCGTGTCGCTCGAACGACACCGTTCGCCAAATGCCGCGTCCTGTTCCGCCACGGACGTCACTTCGCGACGGCGTCGTGACCCGCTGAGGAGGACGCGGCGACATGTCCCTCCACGACATGACAGCGGCGCCCCGACGTCGCTCCTCTCCGTTTCCAACCTCTGCCGGCAGAAGGACTCGCAGCTGGCAGTCAAGAACACGAGCTGCGAAAACAGGACTACGTAGTCAAAAGGGTGGCTTCGCTCGGCCGCCTCATCAAAACCACGTGATCAAAACTACCGAGGGAGGGACACGCGTCCGGGAAGGGAGCGACACACTGCGCGGTTTCCTGGTCAGCTGTGGTCGCATGGTAAATCAAGTGACGGCGGCGCGTTTGGTGTCAGAACCAGTCGGCGATGCTCAGACGACAAAAGCGGATGTGCATTGGAGAATAACTTGACGGTAGTCGAGTGACGAGCTCGACACACCGCCGAGAAAGGTGCCACCGGGGACAACGAAGCAAAGAAAGAAAGAAAGATAGAAAGAAAGAAAGAATGAAAGAAAGAAAGAAGGAAAGAAAGAAAGAAGGAAAGAAAGAAAGAAAGAAAGAAAGAAAGAAAGAAAGAAAGAAAGGAAGAAAGAAAGAAAGAAAGAAAGAAAGAAAGAAAGAAAGAAAGAAAGAAGGAAGGAAAGAAAGAAAGAAGGAAAGAAAGAAAGAAAGAAAGAAAGAAAGAAAGAAAGAAAGAAAGAAAGAAAGAAAGAAAGAAAGAAAGAAAGACTCGAGATGGGAACAAAGCCGATTGGAGAACAAAGAGAGCGTCCTTTTTCGTTCCTTACAGCGGTGGCTATTTGCTCCCTGCCGCCTGGCTCGCGAAGCGCTTCCCTTTGTTTTGCCTGACATGCGAGACTCGGTGGTCAATAAGCGACAGGTACGGGTGTCTCCCGCTTGTGCGATACGCCTGTGTTCGGAGTCCACCCAGAACATGGAACGTGTTTCCCACACACTGTTACATTGAAGCTCTGTTGCCATGGCGCAGCAGAGTCTTGAGGACAGCGACAACAACCAAATATCTCAGTGACAATACAGGATGTTCTTTTGAAGCAAGGGGGGTTGAATACAAGATCGCCATTATTATTATTATTTTTTTTAATAATAATAATAATAATATTATTATTATTATTATTATTATTATTATTATTATTATTATTATTATTATTATTATTATTATTATTATTATTATTATTATTATTATTATTATTATTATTATTATTGTAAAGGTATTTATTGAACAACACTTGGCGACGAGGCGCTCCACGTTGACAATGTCGCTCCCTCCGAAGATGGTTCAATGAGTTCTATCAGGTAGTTGACCGGGGTTGTGCGTTCGACGACATGGTAGGGGCCTTCATATTTGCGTAGTAGTATTGAAGAGAGGCCAGTCAGAGGCAGGGACGGAGAACCATACGAGCGTTGCAGGGAGGAACCCGGGCGCAGAAGTGGTTGTGTCACCACGAATGCTCATTTGGCGCTCTTGTTCATGCATAGTGAAGGTCTTCGCGAACTCGCTGCACTCTTCAGCAAGTCTGGCTGTGGCAGAAATAGGCGCGCCCTCAGGCGAATCCGGCTTGTATGGAAGGATCGTGTGGATCGTGCATGACGGGTGCCTTCCATATACATTAAGAAAGGTGAAAAACCAGGGGCAGTATACTATATGGTCGGCGTAGGTGACGAAGGTCAGGATGGCGTCCCAGCTTGTGTGATCGGCGGCGACGTACATTGAGATCATGTCGCCGAGCGTACGGTTAAAGCGTTCGGTGAGGCCATTCGTCTGCCGGTGATAAGCAGTAGTTTTGCGGCGAACAGCATGGCACTGATTGAGAATATCTTCGACGACTTCCGACAAGAAGACGCGGCCTCCATCGCTGAGCAGCTCCTGGGGTGGGCCGCGACGAAGTATGAATCGGTGGAGCAAGGAGGCAACATCGCGTGCTGTAGCCGCTGGAAGCGCGGCGGTTTCAGCGTATCGCGTTAGATAGTCAACAGCGACGATGGATTACTATTCTTCTTCTTCTTCTTATTATTATTATTATTATTATTATTATTATTATTATTATTATTATTATTATTATCATAATTATTATTATTATTATTATTATTATTATTATTATTATTATTATTATTATTACTATTATTATTATTATTATTATTATTATTATTATTATTATTATTATTATTATTATTATTATTATTATTATTATTATTATTATTATTATTAGATGGTTAGAAGGTATTTTTCAGGATGCCTCGGTGAGCTCGAAAAATTGATACGAAATAGATCGCACTGTCGTTCATATACTCAAGGACTCAAGCTATCACCGGGACTCGAAGAAACTTGGTGTGTACTTTGTAGTAGCAATATAGGCCAGAAAATGTCTACGGTATCTGTTTAAAATTCTAGGCTGAACGAGACAATGGGAAAACCCGGGGCCGCGGGTACTTAAAGGTCATCATGATCAACATAATCACCGTCGTATTCATCAACCCGCTCTTTTTGCACTGCACGACGACGGCCACCCCGATGATCTCAAGCTTACCCTTTCTTGTGTGATTTGATTCCAATTCATTCTTGCGAACTTCTTAATTTCATCGTCTAACTTAACACTCTGCCGGCCGTGTCAGAGTTTGATAGCTTCGCTCTAGTACTGTCCCGCCGAATTTACCTCAAATACTGATTAAATTTGTGTATTCATATGGGATGTAGTGGCCAAGTGCTGTACGAGGGTGGCCAATCCTTGTCTGGTGACGGAGTGCTTTACCGGTTGTGGTCACCGGTATGAGGCCACACCCCAGGCCTCTTCATACGGGATGTAGTGGCCAAGTACTGTACGAGGGTGGCCAATCCTTGTCTGGTGACGGAGTGCGTTTACCGGTTGTGGTCACCGGTATGAGGCCACACCCCGGCCTCTTCATACGGGATGTAGTGGCCAAGTGCTGTACGAGGGTGGTCCAATCCTTGTCTGGTGACGGAGTGCTTTACCGGTTGTGGTCACCGGTATGAGGCCACACCCCAGGCCTCTTCATACGGGATGTAGTGGCCAAGTGCTGTACGAGGGTGGCCAATCCTTGTCTGGTGACGGAGTGCTTTACCGGTTGTGGTCACCGGTATGAGGCCACACCCCAGGCCTCTTCATACGGGATGTAGTGGCCAAGTGCTGTACGAGGGTGGCCAATCCTTGTCTGGTGACGGAGTGCTTTACCGGCTGTGGTCACCGGTATGAGGCCACACCCCAGGCCTCTTCATACGGGATGTAGTGGCCAAGTGCTGTACGAGGGTGGCCAATCCTTGTCTGGTGACGGAGTGCTTTACCGGTTGTGGTCACCGGTAGAGTGGCCACACTCCCCAGGCCTCTTCATACGGGATGTAGTGGCCAAGTGCTGTACGAGGGTGGCCAATCCTTGTCTGGTGACGGAGTGCTTTACCGGTTGTGGTCACCGGTATGAGGCCACACCCCAGGCCTCTTCATACGGGATGTAGTGGCCAAGTGCTGTACGAGGGTGGCCAATCCTTGTCTGGTGACGGAGTGCTTTACCGGCTGTGGTCACCGGTATGAGGCCACACCCCAGGCCTCTTCATACGGGATGTAGTGGCCAAGTGCTGTACGAGGGTGGCCAACTCCTTGTCTGGTGACGGAGTGCTTTACCGGTTGTGGTCACCGGCATGAGGCCACACCCCAGGCCTCTTCATACGGGATGTAGTGGCCAAGTGCTGTACGAGGGTGGCCAATCCTTGTCTGGTGACGGAGTGCTTTACCGGTTGTGGTCACCGGTATGAGGCCACACCCCAGGCCTCTTCATACGGGATGTAGTGGCCAAGTGCTGTACGAGGGTGGCCAATCCTTGTCTGGTGACGGAGTGCTTTACCGGTTGTGGTCACCGGTATGAGGCCACACCCCAGGCCTCTTCATGCGGGATGTAGTGGCCAAGTGCTGTACGAGGGTGGCCAATCCTTGTCTGGTGACGGAGTGCTTTACCGGTTGTGGTCACCGGTATGAGGCCACACCCCAGGCCTCTTCATACGGGATGTAGTGGCCAAGTGTGTACGAGGGTGGCCAATCCTTGTCTGGTGACGGAGTGCTTTACCGGTTGTGGTCACCGGTATGAGGCCACACCCCAGGCCTCTTCATACGGGATGTAGTGGCCAAGTGCTGTACGAGGGTGGCCAATCCTTGTCTGGTGACGGAGTGCTTTACCGGTTGTGGTCACCGGTATGAGGCCACACCCCAGGCCTCTTCATACGGGATGTAGTGGCCAAGTGCTGTACGAGGGTGGCCAATCCTTGTCTGGTGACGGAGTGCTTTACCGGCTTGTGGTCACCGGTATGAGGCCACACCCCAGGCCTCTTCATACGGGATGTAGTGGCCAAGTGCTGTACGAGGGTGGCCAATCCTTGTCTGGTGACGGAGTGCTTTACCGGTTGTGGTCACCGGTATGAGGCCACACCCCAGGCCTCTTCATACGGGATGTAGTGGCCAAGTGCTGTACGAGGGTGGCCAATCCTTGTCTGGTGACGGAGTGCTTTACCGGCTGTGGTCACCGGTATGAGGCCACACCCCAGGCCTCTTCATACGGGATGTAGTGGCCAAGTGCTGTACGAGGGTGGCCAATCCTTGTCTGGTGACGGAGTGCGTTACCGGCTGTGGTCACCGGTATGAGGCCACACCCCAGGCCTCTTTCATTCGATTCCATCAACGCGCGGATTTTTTTTTAAATTCCACTGGGGAATTGCGCGGCACGGGGATTCCAACCCCAGACATGCGAGGCTTACACTCTATCTCTATAAGACATCGCTGCTCTAATGAAAGAAACAGGCTTGTCATCCGAGAGTAAAAATTACGTAACAAAATTTCCAGTTTGTTTAGAAGAGGAATGGTTGCAAAGTACGTGGTAGCATAACAAAGAGCTGAGCTAGTTGATAAGTATTCATACTAAAAGACGGGGCGTGCAAACACGGACACAAGAAAGAAGACACCACAAACGCGTTTGTGGTATCTTGACTTTCTTTCTTGCGTCCGTGTTCACACTCCCTGTCTTTTAGAATGAATACGCGGTATAACAGTTCTTTCGGGCGTTGTGTGTTTCACAGGCTTGGTTATTCTATGTAACGGTTGCTCTTCAATTTATTTAACATCGCCGTGTGTACACATATATGTGATAGTTGAATATGTTGTTTTGACTGTTATGTTATGTCTTTGCTGTTATTCTAAGTTGTATATTGCATGTGTTGTGGCCTTGTTACGCTTATAAATTTGGACCCTATGTGGTCTGTGTTAGACACCTCCAAGGGCTAAGGAGTAGCCGGCAGCTTATTTGTTCTCCAACATTTCCTTACATCATGTCAATAAAAAAAATAAAAAAAAAGGTGAAGAAGCCAAGCGCCTCGAGGCCAGCAGACGTCCAGGTGTTCCCGCTTTACGCAAGGGCCAGTGTGTCATGCTCGAGCGCCGGAGCAGCTGCTTTCTAAACGTGAGCCGAAATCTTGGAAACGAAATTCGAGGAACCACACAAGATTACAGGTCCCTCTTCATGTAAGCAAGAGGGAAGCTTGCAGGTCATTAGAACTTAATGAGAGGTTTGCGCGGCGACGTTTTGGTGGGTTAATGGGAAGCGGGTTCTATATCGTGTTAAATGCGCCGTGTTTAATTTCCGAGCCGAGCCTCCAAGTATAGAGCATATTGATCAAGTGGTTGTACGCTTCTGCACGGCTCAGTCGATAGACTGAGCCAGACTACCGAGCACACTACGGAATACTGCTATACAACGCAGCCTGTGGAATGTGTGCTTATGTACGCTGACTTATTCGATGTATGATGACGGATTTTGCGAAGTAATGAGTGTAGAACGCGACCAATATTCTGTCTCTGCGTGAAAAACAATACGCCGTGGTGGTTTAGTGGTTATGGTGCTTGACGACTAACTCGAAGGTCGCGTGATCGACACCCGGTCGCGGTGACCACATTTCGATGGAGAAGAAGGGCTAGAGGCCCGTGTGCTTAGATTTAGGTGCGCGTTAAACAACCCCAGGTGCTTAATATTTTCCCGAGCTCTCTAATAAGGCGTCTCTGATAATCATATGCTGGTTTTAGGACGCAAAGCCTCAACAATTATCATCATCAACAACAACAACATCATCATCATCATCATCATCATTATTATATGCGTTCTAACTAACTAATTGGGGGAGTCCTCTACGAACGAGATGCTGCCGACATTATTTCAATAATACATACAAGCTAATCTACAGACCGTATCCTACGAAAGCACTTTCGCCACCACGCATTATTTGTAAATCTTCCTTTTTGCTCTTTCCATCATGTAAAACTTCTGTCACTATTGTCTGCGAACTAGCCTATAGCACAGGATGCAAGAAAAAAATAAAACAGAAGAGAGAGATAAAACTAGGGCATGAAAACACTTGGAGGAAGGAAGGAGGGAGATAAACAGGTGCCTCTGCCGCAGCGTCATGTAAGATAGACAGGAAGACAGCGAAGAACCGATGAGCTCATATTGTTGGGCACGTTCCTCGTGTTTTGGCCTCGTAAAGTGCGCCTTCTGCGTCAATCCATTTCAACGACCACAAACGTTGCAAAGACCCTCTCGAGGACACATGATAGAACGACCGTACCCCCCCCACCCCCCCACTTTTTTTTTCTTTTTTTGCATTTCCCTGTCTAAGCCCTGGCATGAGTCTTCGAGTTATTCTTCAGCCATTGTGTCTGCCTCTTCGCTTCCAGGGTGTACAACGCGCTGACAAGAACGCTCATCGATTTCGCCACCCCACGCTGAGCTCGACCGGATAGGTCTCGGGAACCTTCCGTGGCATGCAGAGACACGACGACATATCCTACCAGAAGCATACGCGAATGAAAAAGAAAGCTGCGCGTCTACGGCGCTTTGGTATCGGAGGCTTTTCTCTTTTTTTTTCCCCTTTTTTTTTCCCCTCTACACCTCTCCGTACATCTGCAACAGCACGGATAGCACGCAGGCATCCGGGATCTGACGCAGCCTGGTTCCACGGACAGTGACGGATGCGTCCTTTGTGGTATCCTTCAAACGACGGGCAGCGTGCGGGAGCCTATGTGTGTACAAGCGTCACAGGTGCGGTTTCGTGACACAACATGGGTTTATACCATGCCCAGCAGGTGCAGGTGTCTGTCCATGTACGCGCTTAGCAGAGAGACCGAAAGACGAACTTTCATGTGCACTATATAACTCTGCGGGAGGTGTCACGCGCATCGCTGCTCTCCACTTGCGTTAAAATGCGGCGTCGATGAAGTAAAAAAGATAAAGAACGTTCGTTTTCTATTCTCGGAATCACCCGAAACGCGAGTTTGGCGACGCATGTTTGCCAATGAAACCAACGAGGATCTAGCGACATTTCCTAAACACATTTTTAATCGCATGTTCGTGGAAACGCAGCCATTTAGCGCTCTGTATCCGCCATTACCCGTGGTTGCACGCTACCGCGTGAATTATGGGGCGCTCTTCTATACGGCAATTTGTTAACATAGCAGCTCTGCTTTATCCCTGGCCTATACATCAGCTGTTGTTTACACATATGTCTGACACGACAAATTAACGAGGCTGTGTGAATGTCGCGACGGCCGCAGTGCTCCCCTGGATCTTCGTGCTTCATGATTGGCTCGAATCCATTATGCTGGCACTCTTGCTGAAAGCGCCCTGGCTACGCCAGTGCTCCCTCCCCTGTGTAAGTGCCGCCATCTTGGACTCACGTTGCCATTTTGCATCTGTTACAACTAAACGGATCACATGCACGACTGGAAACGGCTGTACGGTAGGTTGCATTAGCCGTTTCGCTGACCTGTGAAACGCTGAACCGAAAAATAATTCAGGTGCAAACGCCCAAGGTGACGGCGATGGTCCACCAATCGAAAATAATATCGTCGATGCACATACCGAGGGAGGCGACAAAACACGCGGATAAGGCTATCTCCTACACGTCAGACTTCTTTCTCCCCGGGGAAATAAAGCAAGCGCGCCCCATTATCCTGGCGAAACTGTCCGTCGGCCGCGACCCTTCAAGCCCCCCCCCTTCCGGCTCCGAAGCTGGGCACGCCGCCACCGCAGGCCCGGTAGATTCTTTTCCTTCATATCCTCGCAGAGCTCGCCAACGACGGCGCTTCTGTTGCTTCTGTCGGTGCGGCTATGCGCGTTCGTGCACCTTTGACCCGCGGATATATTATATTGCTCGCAGCTGCGGCGCAGCCGTCGCTCTCGCGGCAGTTATGGGGTCCCTCTGTTTATCCTCCATAAACTATACAAGCAGGAAGCCCCCCAACCGGTCTCGCTGGCTTCCAAGTGGCTTTCGACGCAGACAAACACGACCCTTGTCACATTCGGGTGGCCGCTCTTTTACAGGGAAGCTGTCTTAGCCTACCCTGTGCCGTCGTCGTCGTCTTCGTAGTAGCAATAGTAGCAGTAGTCATAGTAGAAGTAGTATAGTAGTAGTATAGTAGTAGTAGTAGTAGTAGTAGTAGTAGTAGTAGCAGTAGCAGTGGTGGTGGTAGTTGTAGTAGTAGTATTAGTAGTAGTAGTAGTAGTAGTAGTAGTAGTAGTAGTAGTAGTAGTAGTAGTAGTAGTAGGCGTCACGCATGTCACATGACCAGAAGGGGAGTAATTACAAAAACTAAATCAAGCGTAATGATTATGATGATGATGATGATGACTTTTTGGTACCTAGAGTCATCATTAGGAGCTGTAGCGATGATGATTAATCACTACAGCTCTCCAATGCTCTTCACGGCGCCGAGCTGCCTGCACTTCTTTGGTGTTATTTCTTTTTATTATTATTTTATTAATATTTTTTTTATGCTTCATGTCGGAAGGTGCCGTCCCTGCCTGCTGTATCAGTCAACGCTAAGATTGTTTAAATGGAAAAACCGATACACAGCAGTGAAAACCTTGAGGGACGTAATTGGGCCCGTATGTCTTGGCGGAGTCAAGATATCGGGTAAGCTTGTGGCCGTATGTTCAGTTCGATGATTCGCGGCCCGTTCTGGCGTGTGTTCATGTCTTATAACCTCGAAGACTTCTGTATTATTTTTTCACACTTTGCGTAACACTTAACTTGAGCTAAACAGTGTGTCCTCCTTGGGGCAGTGATAGTAGCACTTCGCACAATGGAGACACTATTTGTCGAAGAGCCTAAGGAAAACATCTGCCAAAAACTGGCGCCGGTATCCACAGTAAATAAATAAATAAATAAATAAATAAATAAATAATGTTCCTGTAAAAAAAAATATCGCTCTTAAAAAAAATTCAGACTATCTGAATTCCGGGCACATGCACGTCCCTCGGCGCATCGGGGAGCCTCCCCGACGCGCTGTGCTCGGAGGCAGCTTTGCAGCTGCTGTGCCAGTTCTCCCGTGATCATAGATGGTGGTGGCGAGCTCTGGGCTGGGCGGAGCCTACGCGCCGCGACGTCGCTACAAGCGCCTCAGTATGTCGACGGTGCCTACCGCTCTTTACAAACATGGAATATGTCTATAGGTGAGCCGTATAGGTCTGGAAGAAGCACACATTGCATGCACACGTGCCGTGAGGCTGCGTCATGCCCGAATGCCGAAGCAGCGCGTCATTTCGAGCAGTCCTGTATCAAATACGGCGCTTAAACAATCGGATAAAAATAAAGCCTTTCAGAAACAATATGGCCACAGGGTTTCTTGCAACAGGCATGGAATATGACTGTTCTAAGGGAATAGCGGACAAAAAACAACAGAAATGGAAAAGCCTTTCATAAAAACTTTTCCATAACAACAAGAACCGCGGCACATATCGTTTCATAACAGTATACAGTTTCTTTATTTTTTCAACCATAGTTTTACAAAGAACAATGTTAGACTATATAGTTGATGGTTAACTGTCGAAGTTAGTAGCGCGAAGGTTAGTCTATATATCTAGCACAATCTTTCTGCTTTTTTACGACCTTTATCGCCGCAAGCATCGGCGTTCAATGTCACTGCCAGTGGTGCGTTTTAGTGAGCACACAGCTCTGAGTCAGCGACACGTTTAACTTCGCGAAGGTGAACGGAAATGGCACAGCAATCACAGCGCGGCTAAGCGGAGCTAAAGAACGAATAATGTACTATAAATTGCCAGCCGTTGGCTCGCTTGCTTCAATTCTTTCTTTCCTTCTTTCTTTCTTTCTTTCTTTCTTTCTTTTTTTTTTTTTTTTGTTTACGCAGCCCGAACGAAGACTCATTAGCTGCTGCAATTACACGGAAAAAGGCACGAAAGTTAAGACCTCGCGTCTGTTTTGTACGTGGTAATAACGTCTTATCCTGTAATCGCAGCCGAAAAGACTTGCATCACGGTCACTGACCATGTATAACAGTGGTAATTTTACTTAACGAGAAACAAACAAAGCTCGCGCGCCGCCACGCCGTATGGCCCCTGTCCAACAATTTATAATTACAACGTGCGTATAGCTTTGGCGTCCGGTAGATTTAGCGCGATCCGAAGAAGGTCACGCTTAGCGTTGTAAAATGCGCCGAAACACAGTTGTTCAATCGAAGAAGCTCTGTCTCTTCGCCAATCAAGTAAGCAGGTTCTATCTGCCCCTCTCCTTGTCTGTCCGTTTGAGTAGGCAATGCGCATATTTAATTGAATCTAGTGTGCCAATGAGAGTTTAAAAAAAAAGTCGGCAGATCCCACGCATTGTGGGAATCGATGTAATGCCAAGCAGCCAGCAAGGAGCAACTCATGCTGTGCATAACATGCATGTCGTGATTTATATGTTAGGACCTGGCATCTATGTTCGTCATACAGTCACGTCACGCAATACCAATTTTGCTGTATATATAGCTAGCGAAACGGCCGAGAGCACACCATGAGCATGGCATGTAAATCACGTTGTACATGACATGCATGTCAAGATTTTTATGTTACCACCTGTGTCCCCTATGTTCGTCGTACAGTCACGTCACGCAATACCAATTTTGGTGTATATCAAGCTAGCGAAACGGCCGAGAGCACACCATGAGCATGGCATGTAAATCACGTTGTACATGACATGCATGTCAAGATTTTTATGTTACCACCTGTGTCCCCTATGTTCGTCGTACAGTCACGTCACGCAATACCAATTTTGATGTATATCAAGCTAGCGAAACGGCCGAGAGCACACCATGAGCATGGCATGTAAATCACGTTGTACATGACATGCATGTCGTGATTTATATGTTAGGACCTGGCATCTATGTTCGTCATACAGTCACGTCACGCAATACCAATTTTGGTGTATATCAAGCTAGCGAAACGGCCGAGAGCACACCATGAGCATGGCATGTAAATCACGTTGTACATGACATGCATGTCAAGATTTTTATGTTACCACCTGTGTCCCCTATGTTTGTCATACAGTCACGTCACGCAATATCAATTTTGGTTTATATCAACCTAGCAAAACGGCCGCGCGCGCACCATGAGCATGGCATGTAAATCATGTTGTACATGACATCGATGTCATGGTTTTCATTTTACCATCTGTCATATATGTTCGTCATACAGACAAGTCGAGCAATACCAAATTCAGTGTATATCAAGTTAGCGAACTGGCCGCAAGCGCACCATGAGCGTGACATTCAAGTCATGCTGTACATTTCTGCTCCCCATACATTTCCCTAGTCATGTGTACATTTCTTTCCCCCGATAAATGCGCATATGCGCAACGCAAACGTCGCGCGCGCGCGCGCGTGTGTGTGACGTTAATCTCAATCGTATGACGTAACGAACGTGTCTGGCTGCGACGCCACCTATACAGATACATCGCCCATCCAAAACCAGTCGCGCTACCCAAAGAGATACTGTTGGCATTTAAAAGTCGGGCCAGTGGTGAATATTCTCAACTTTTCTTTTTTTTTTTTCCTGCACTACACGAGGCATCTCTTGCAATGGGATTCACCGTCACTCGGCTTTCGAATTCCTGACACATGACAGGGCACAAGTCCAATCATTTAGAAGCGGGTGTAAACACAGTGATGGCTCCACACGAGGGCACGCTTCACCGCGCCGTGTAATTATTCGCGTTGATGTCATGGGCAACGCGCGCAGCGCTGTCTAATAATACATCGAGACGAGCCTGCGTGCCAACTTGATTGCTTCGGAGACACGTGCGATTACCGCTGCTGCTTTTTCAGTACCTAGCCTTTTTCTCTCTCTATTTTTTTTCTTTTTTTTATCTTCGTGGCTCTGTTGCCCAACAGTTTCTTCAAAAGACGTATGAGCTGTAGGGTCGGAAAACGCGACTACCATAACCGTGCAGCATGTAGGCACACAGAAGTGTCGCCATGGTTACATTTATGGACATTACTTTACATGCAGATTTCATAAGCGACTATGCATATGGCCAAGAGTCAATAGGTACTGAGTGTAGTGAATATGCACTGAGAAGGGGCACAACGGTTGCCCAGTCTTTCTGGAGTAAACTATAGAAATAACGGTTGAAGATAGGAAGGGGGAAAGTGGAAAGGAATAAACAAATGTGCAGGAAACACAGACAAAAGTATAAAAAGCAAAGAAAAACGTGGTTATAATAATTATAACAATTGTTGGGGTTTAACCTCCCAAAACCACGATATGATTGTGAGAGACGCCGAGTGGAGGGCTCCGGAAATTTCGACCACCTGTGGTTCTATTACGTGCAACTAAATCTAAGTACAGGCATTTCTGACTGCATTGAAAATGCGGCCGCCGTGGCCAGGATTCGATCCCGCGATGTTCGGGTCAGCAGTCGAGCACTATAACCTCCAGAGCACCGTGCCAGGTGAAGAACGTGGTTAGTTACCCTTCGCGACAAACTACAACGGTGTCATTGCTTGCCGATGATTATAAGAGATGAATGAAGGAAATGGGGATCGTTTTCATCTTGTCTTTCCGGATGATGTCTTAACCATGGTCCCAATCATTCGCTGACGCGTGACCTCATGCCAGACAACTTGGCGTATGCCGTATTCCAAACATGAAAACGGTCGCACAACCAACTCATTCTAAAACAGATATTACCGTACCGCACCATTCTCGAATTCGGACATTCACCTTTTAGCGGTCAATTATGAGATCCTGTAAGCTGCCTGCTTAACGAAAGTTAAAGTGACGCCGATTAACCTCTTGGCCGTGTCTCATTTCAGTAATAAGAGGCCGCTCTAAATGGACTTTAACAGTCATTAGACCACAGACCACTCCGTTTAAAGCAATCGTTGGGCTCGAAGCCTACGAGAGCCTTGCAAAAGGTCCTCTTTTGAAGACAAGGGCATTGTCGGCTGTTACTAATGATTTTAATGTTCGTTTTATATAAAATTGATGCGCATACGTATGTGATTGTCGGTTATGTACTGTTGATGGGTATATTACGTATGAACGCGATATCGTTTGCATAACGTTGTGTGTCGGCAGCTTTTAACTGCATGCTTTCCGCTGCGAACTGCCCACTGAGTTTATATTCGACGCACGCGATTTTAAGTTTCTTTTCATGATATTTCGGGTGCGCCTTGGCATTTCTTTGTAGCCGGGACGTCATTTAAGAGCTTAATGTTAATATGTTCCTGGATTAACTAGTCATGCTAAGATATCTATTAACTTATCGTTAAAATTCATACCGAAGGATGTTCCCTTTCCCCTGAATGCACTAGGGAGGGAGATGTATATAAAGAAAATAAGCAGTGAAATGCAGAGAGGTTAATCACATCAACCATAAACGAGCAAGAAAGACAGCCGGAACACTTCACGCGTCGTTACAAACCACAAACGCACCGGCATACTCGCACAAAGGAAAGAAACAAAGAAGAAAATAATGCAGAAGGATGTCACCTTTGCAGAGTCCATA
This sequence comes from Rhipicephalus appendiculatus, assembly GCA_030522465.1. NCBI lineage: Eukaryota > Metazoa > Arthropoda > Arachnida > Ixodida > Ixodidae > Rhipicephalus > Rhipicephalus appendiculatus. The sequence goes on along the minus strand of JALIZH010033007.1, from coordinate 1,143,171 downwards.
TTGTGTCTGAGCGTTATTGTTACTAGCCGGCTTGTGGCATTTTGCCACAGCTGCGAAAGCGGAGAACAAGGAAGCGGCTTGGAAGTTGGAAGACAACAACATCGCGCCACCAGCCACAGCCGGCTTCTTGGCCAAGACCTCGTGTTGGGTAAACGTAGTGTAGTTAAACGAACGTGCAAACAACGAAGGCGCTGTCTCGAAACTAGAGTTTTTCAATATTTATTTTGGTAGGGCTTACCTTAGTTTACGTGACATATATGGCCACCCTTAACAAACCAAACCGGTTGAACAGAGAAAAGCTATGCGATATACGGCTGACGCGTCTTTTCAAAGGGCACGTCGAACCAACGCAAGTTCTCCGCGCCCAAAGGGCATGACGACTCACGCGTTTCCTAGCCGTAAACTCAAATTTGTCACAGCCGTTTAACGCGAAAACGTAGGAGACAAAAGTGTTTCGTCACACGTAAAGAAGCAGCTTAGTTGAAGTCAAACACTGCAAGTCCGAGGAGAAACAAGAGAAAATGTACAGAAGAAAAGAGGACGTTGAGCAGTAGTTAAGATCGGCGAAGTAAGAAAAACTGTTCCATTCTACATTGTACACCGTCACATAATACGGCATACGTCAATGAGACGTTTGCTTTAGTGTTAAACGATTGCTACAAAGAGCCGCCCATTTCTTGGCCGCTTCTCCTCGATGGGCATATATGTGTCACGTGAGAAGAGGACATACGCACGCACACACACACACACACACACACACACACACGCGCACACACACACACACACACACACACGCACACACACACACACACACACACACACACACACGCACGCGCGCACACACACACACACACACGCACACACACGCGCACACACACACACACACACACACCCGCACACACACACACACACACACACACGCACACACACACACACACACACACACACATGGTTCCTTATGCATTTGCCTAAGATGACTCGAAGGTGGAAGCCATTTTCTTCTTTGTTTTCTCAGTCGATTGTATTCATCCCACCCCTCGAAAGCTTTCTGCCCCCCAACGTGGTTTTCCACAGCCTCCGGGATCAGCCCACCTCTGACCAAACAACGATATCATGTGATGACGTCATCATATGACGTCATGGCGTCATAGGGTGACGCCCTCCCATGATTATTCTTATTATTTCTCGCACCAATCGTGTTGACGCTGACGGTCTCTTTTCGCGTTTGATGAGACATCCATGGCCTTAGCAGCAACAACGACGGCGGCGACAGCAAGGACAGAATCTCGTTGGTTGCACCATGGCCTCCGAGATCTCGGAGGCCATGGTTGTACTATACGCTAGATGCACAGAACGAGACCTCCAAGCTTCTATTGAACATGTTCGAACCTTCCCTTCGACGCCGTTATTTTTGTCAGGCGATAGACCAGTAATAGAGCGAGAAGTGCTAGAATCGTAATCTTCATAAACATCATAAGTGCGTGCACGCGTGTCTGTATGCGCCCGTACAGCCATTCGCAAAATTGCCAATCTCCGCAGAGAGACGTAGTTCTTCTAGAAAGGGAAAGATGGCGCTATCATTCTGCAACCCTTGTGGGAGCACGCTTCATTCCACATCTTATATGCCCGCTCTGTTCCCTCTGTCGTGGGATGACGATGACTCCCATTGGCGTTGCCGGGGGGAGGGGGAGGGGGGGTTCAAACCACTGCGAAAATTTTTAAATTTCGTGGTGTAAATATACACGCACGAACATACATAAGTGTTCGTGGAAACAAATTCAATACAAAGGTTCGTGTAAAGAAATTGACATCGTCGTTGTTGAAACGTCTATTGAAGCAACAGAAAGCGGGCACTTTGAGGCTGTGAAGCCTTGGTCGGTGGGGAGAGAGATGAAGCAAGCCGTCCATTTATTGACGAACATCTTGGAGTCCGTTGTAAAATCTAATAGGGAATGCAGTGTTAGGCACTGTCTCTCAGGGGAACCATTGGAAAAGCTTCAGGAGTCGAAACTCTGATGACTCAAAGTATGAAGAAATAAATCCCGAATCTCTTCCCAGTGAACCCCGCTTATTCTCTCGTCTAAAACAACACTTCAATAGACCTAACAAAACGCGTCCATTGCATATATACGCTCGTTGTCGGAACACAGGCCGGCACGATGGGGAATCAATCCTGTGATCTTGCGTATACGCGTATACCTAAAGCGGCATTGCCATATCGGCAGCGGAAAAAAAAAGAAAAAAAAAACATGAAAGGACGCGTGCGGTCACGTTCTGTCACTCCCCGGAGTGTTTTTCTCCGAAAACGAATCACCGCGACGCACGTGAAAAGAGCCTACCGCGCTTATTAGACACATTTAGTTGGGCGTACGCAACAAGCCTACGTACGTACGGTACGATGCGTACGCTGCAAGCGCTCAGCAACACTTTTAGTTTACCGTGTCGACCGTACCGGGATGCGTTTCGTTCAACTAGACGTATCATACGTGAAATGAAACAGCTTTTGAGTGCTTCTTAGCGCCATCTTGCGGTAGCGGTCGTTATAACGGCCACTGGCATCCAAGTCAAGCTGAGTCATTGGATCCACGTTTTTACGTTCTGTGCCATCTTGCAATCTGGCTGCTCTTTCATTCGAGATCTCGCGAGAGTGTCACGTAGCTAGCGCTACGTCTCGTTACGTTTGCGTGCGCTGGATTTTTTTTCGGGCGTACGCACGCATCCATGGAATAGATACGTTACGTACTGCGCATGCGCACTTCTCTCCCGTAGCCATGCTGCGTACGTAGGCTGTTACGTACGCTAAACTAAAAGTGTCTATTATAAGACCGATTTATTGAGTGTCCGCAACAGCTCTGCCAGTGACGCAAGCCTGCCATTGGAAATGGCTGGCAGGCTGCGTCCGCAGCTACTGCGGACTAAATCTGTCGATTACCTCGGTATAAACGTACAACGCGTTGCACGAGTGGTCACTCGACGGAGTCCGGCTGGCCTTCCTCTGGTGGGGTGACCATGATCGCTAAACCAACCAGCGTTAAACGAACCACGAGTTCCGGTCGAACCTGTTCCCACTCCCGGCGCAGAAAGCAAGCACGAAAGAGAGAGAGAGAGAGAAAAAAAGTGAAACAAAACGAAAGCCGCTCGAACAAACGAAACCTGTACATACAGGAAGAAGGCAAGGGCACGCTCGTCGCGGCAGTTAACGCTAACTAGCATCACGAGCAGCGTACTATAACCCTCGGCTGCTCGTCTTGGATGAACGCCTTTTGGAACTGCGTGCAAGGTGGCAACCACGCGAGGCAGCGATTAAGCCCGTGAATCAGGGTGTTACCGAGCCTTCTTTCACTGGATAAACTCTCATCGGGCCGGGTCAACCCGGTTCAATCGGTGCGTGCCCCGGGGTGTCTTGCCGTACCGAGAGACAGTGTGCCATGCTCTGCTGCGCCTCCGAAGTAATGAGTAGAGTGAACACCTCGAAAAAAAAAAAAAAGAACAAAGAATGAACAACGAACAAAGGAGTGATATATTGGGTAGACGTGTATACCGCCTGTACGGCTCCGTCACCCGTTATAGTGCCGTTTCTATAGCCGCGCACGATATACACGACTGCGTGTTAAGGCTTCGCTCGCCTTCCACTCCGCTCTGTTCCCACGTGCACAAAGCGAAGCGTTGTAGTTCGGTGGGAAGAAGATTCAGGTGCTGCAAGCTTGCCTCGGCTGGCTATTCTCGTACGACGAAGGGTAGCCGGTCAAATGGTTATCTCATTAACGTTCGTGCCTCACCTCTCTCTTCTATTTCTTCTCTTTCTCCCTCTCGCTCTTTCGAACCCAGCTGTCGCTGGGGATAAAGGTTGATCGAAAACAAACGCAACGACGTGCACATACTTCCTGTGGATGTGTGCTCTTTCCCTCTCTTGTTTCATCGTTACTAGTTCACTTATTAATTCATGGGTTATATTGTGTACAGTAGTAGTGGAGAACACCACATTTATTATGACGAACACCTGCTGCCCTTTAACGTGCACCTCGATGCTAATATCTGGTTCTGAAGGCTTTCCTCTTCATCTCTCTCCCACTGAAGATCACAAGTTTTACATAAGCAGCGTGCGTGTGCGTGCGTGCGTGCGTGCGCGCGCGCGCGTGTGTGTGTGTGTGTGTGTGTGTGTGTGTGTGTGTGTGTGTGTGTGTGTGTGTGTGTGTGTGTGTGTGTGTGTGTGTGTGTGTGTGTGTGTGTGTGTGAGTGAGTGAGTGAGTGAGTGAGTGAGTGAGTGAGTGAGTGAGTGAGTGAGTGAGTGAGTGAGTGAGGAGGAGTGAGTGAGTGAGTGAGTGAGTGAGTGAGTGTGAAAGGGAGTGAGTGAGTGAGTGAGGAGTGAGTGAGTGAGGTGAGTGAGTGAGTGAGTGAGTGAGTGAGAGTGAGCAAGCGAGCGAGCGAGCGAGTGTATCCTGTACCACGGCCGCTGTCTGTACCTTCCACAGCGCCACTTGGAGCCCAATGTGTTGCGAGAGGGGCCCTTCACGAACGAACCAAAGGCCTATGCTCTATCTATGCAATGGAGAGTGACGCCTTGGCTTGCTTCTCAGTCAAGAGAGCCCGCCACCAGCTGCGAGCGGCGCTAGAGAGCGCACACTGAATGCCGACACGAAGCAGCCCTCACACGTTCGTTAAGAAGCTCGTTCCTATATAAGCCCCGGCCACTGGCGGCTTCACCTGAGGGTATTTATGAGCCACACTCGCACGCGTTCATGGGGGCAGCGGGGGACACAGCGCGCTCCCAGGGGGGGGCCAAGTGCGGTCGTCCTCTGCTTTTAATTGTTGCTCGGCGGTAAACTTCACGAACCGAACGGACCGGTCGGGCCGAATTGACGGCGCACACCTTTTCGCCCTTGGCTGGTTGGTGGTGGCACGGGGAAGTGTGCAGAGAAATAAGTGGAGAAGGGAGGGAAAGGGGGAGGGCTGCTTTAATGCTATGCTTGCGCAGTGTATGCAGAGCGCGCGTAGGAAAGAGAGAGAGAGAACGCAGAGCAAAAAGCACTGGCCTCCGAATCGCGGTTGAATTATTTCGACCGATGAAGCTGGTCGCGCTGTGATTACGTAGTGGAGCCTTACAGAATGGGCTTTAATCGCCGGTTTCAGAAAGGTAACGTCGTTTCTACGCAAGAAATATTCAGTTGTGTGCCGATTGCATAACTATTTTGGTTAGGCTTTGGTTAGTCCGTTGACTGGTTGGTCGAGGTGTTTTTCTGTACGCGGGCTTAGCATAGCAATCTGCACCTCCGCCTGTCTGCCTCTTTCAAACTAGCTCTACTCCGTTTCATACATCAGGTGCAATGCTGTGGAAGCTAGCGAGACTTCTTGCAGTACATGCGCTCGCACCAAGAAATAGTTCAATGGCTTTGCTACTCGTAATGTGTCTTTTGTTTTTCTTTTGAGACTGACTAATAAATTTAGATCATTTGTGCTTGAGAAAAAATCACAGCATATCCGCGGAGTGAATGATGATGAGTGGGCGAAGCTCCGGAGGTACATCATCAAAGACGTGATGGTTGGTTGCATGTGGTCAAACGATATGCATGTGAGACCATATCGCGATGCCATGTGTTGTATGGCATCGCGATCGTCATCGTCATCAGCGTCATCGTTATGACGCATAGTGGGTACATTCCATGTGGTGTGCCGTGATGGCAGCGTCATCGTCATCACACAGGGAGATACTGCTGGTTACGCAGGTGGCTACTACGTACTACAAACTACAAGGGACGCACGACCCACGGCAAAGACGTGATGGTGGTTGGTTGCATGTGGTCATACGATGTGCATGTGAGACCATATCGCGATGCCATGTGTTGTATGGCATCGCGATCGTCATCGTCATCAGCGTCATCGTTATGACGCATAGTGGGTACATTTCATGTGGTGTGCCGTGATGGCAGCGTCATCGTCATCACACAGGGAGATACTGCTGGTTACGCAGGTGGCTACTACGTACTACAAACTACAAGGGACGCACGACCCACGGCAAAGACGTGATGGTGGTTGGTTGCATGTGGTCATACGATGTGCATGTGAGACCATATCGCGATGCCATGTGTTGTATGGCATCGCGATCGTCATCGTCATCACGCAGGTGGCTACTACGTACTACAAACAAGGGACGCACGACCCACGGCATAAGGAGCTTCGCCCCTAAAAAAGAAACCCCATTATTTATATGGTTGTCAATAGGTTGTTCAAAATCGCTGAGTGTCCCTGTTTTTTCGTATCGTGGCCTCCGCGATAAGTTCCGTCAGCGCGCAGCTGGAGCCCATCGCGGAGGCCAGCTTTAGACGCGCGGAGTTATACATTTTGCTGACCGAACTTTTTGTATAGCTTCCACAGCGTTGCACCTGATGTATGAACGGAGTATTCGCGATGCGCAGCGCCTATAGGGGCGCCACTGAAAGCCGCGTAGCGGCGGCCGTCGGAACCGCAAGCGGGTTGCGTAGCAGACGCCTCCTTTCACTGCAAGCATGACGGAAGTGCGCGCGTGCGATTTGGCGCTTGTGCGCGTCCCAAATAATTACTTTTGCGGTGATAGTGTGCGCAAGGGAGCCGCACTTTATAATAGTGAACCAACGCGTGATCCAACGTTTTTTCTCGACACAGTAGCTTCGTTTACGTGCCATGTGTTTATATAGTAGATTTTGAGGGAGCGCTGTCGCACCGGCGGATGGATTTCACGGGTGCGGCCACGCGAAGGGTCAGCGTTGGTAAAACTTTGAAACTAGCACGATAAACTTGTGAAAAAAATATCTCGGCCGCTTGCGCTAGCGGCGCGAGAAGTTTCATAGTCGGCTCCACTCAGGCGTGCGCAGGGTTCCCCATCAAAGGGGGGGGCGGGGGGGGGGGGGGGCAGAGGATCATCGCAGCGCCCCCCAGGCCCCACTAAGTCAATGCATGGGGCAAATTTAGCACCCCCCCCTCCTGGGCGAATAGGAAGCCCCCCCTCCCCCCCCCCTCCCGTGAGCACGCCTGTGGCCCTACTCATAACCCAGCTTGTGTAAAACGAATGAGCATTAGTGGGATACATCATGGGTGTTTCCTATTAGCATGAAGTCATGTTACGAGGCATTCAAAAGGAGGTTGAATGGGTTGAATGTCCTGTCAAAAGCCTTCAATGCGCACAGGTGCCATGTTTTAAGCCAATATGCATATAGTTGAGGCGAGCGCACAGCGAACATTCTGCATCGGTGATCGCATTCAAGTGCCATCAATAGGTAGATTGCAGCCGATTTCGTGCAGCACGCGTGTGATTCCACGGCGCTTTTGTAAAGGAGCCGTCACCTGCCCCACATTCTCTGGCATTGCGCTTCGCGCCATTCGTTTTTCAAGAGAGCCTAGGCATCGCGTCTTATCAGTAATAACAACCTCATGTGCATTGTAGCGTCTACAATGCAGGCGAGGCGACCAAGTGTAAACGTAGTAGCGTTCTCTGAAGACGTAGCCACATAAATGGAGAAATAAAAACACGGTAATCGTTCTAACACTGCCGTAAACAAAGCGCGATTGCTTACCTTCTGCGTCGGACAGCCGCAATCCACCACCGCCGTCGCTTTCGCTCATCAAATAGCACCGGAAACCTGTAGAAGTGCGTTCCTGGCGATTTTTTGTATGTGTTTGAGCAGCCGACAACGCAGCAGTTATTTTTCGACATCGCTGAAGCCCAACAGAGTCGTTAAATCACGATGAAAACTCATCCATCCGTGCAATCGCGTACACGCTCGCGGGAACACTGCTCGCCCGGACCCACCAACGCTTGCTAGCCGTGGCGGCAGATAACGTCGTCGGCGCTTTACGGATCGCCTATAGCCACAGGCACCGGTTTCGAAAAGTGGACGCTGGTGTAGCGCTAAAAGAACATTGCACAAAATTTAAAAAAAATGAAGGAATGAATACAGTGGAACTGAAGATCTGTACAAAGTCAACCTAAGATGATAATTGTGTTCAATAGTTAACGAGAGATAAAGAGGCTCTAATAATTGAATAATTTAGTGAGAACAACGGAAAACACTCACAGCGTCTATTATGCATTTACCTAAGATGACTCGAAAGCGAAACCCATCATTTTTTTCGCTTCTTAGTAGATGTACTAATCCTCCCTCCGAAAGCTTTCTGCCCCTAACGTGGTTCTGCACTGCCTCCGTGATCGGAGGCATTGCAAGCTTTCTGCACCTCACCTGGTTTCGCATGGCCTCTGTGATCGGGCCACCTTTGACCAAGAGACAATGTCACGTGGTGAGGTAGGACGTGATCATGTAACGGCACGTTATGCGACGCCACAGTGACGTCACGAAGGCGTCATAGGGTGACGTCATCAAGCGAGGATTTTCTTTCTTGCTTCACTCGTGTTTACGACGGCGGCGGTCAATTTTCGCGTTTGACGAGGAAAGGCCTGACCACACGTACGCGTTGCAGCGCGTTAGCGCGTGGCTTTATGACGCGGCGTCGCGCCCTCTCCCTACCGAGAGAGAGAGCGCGCAGCTTCGCTTAGCCGCGCGCCCTCTCTCTCCATTGGGAGAGGGCGCGGCGCCACGTCAAAAAACCCGCATGCTGACGCGCTGCAACGCGTACGTGTGGTCAGGCCTTAAGGCTTCCGCCTTAAAAGAAAAAAAGAGGAATAAATATTAACCCCGATACGCCACTCCCTTTCAGACTTTTTTGTTGTCTTCTATGATTCCCCTCCACCAAATTAAGCTTCATCTCGGGCGAAGGCTACTCCGACGTGCGTCAGGGTGGCTTCCGTGTCCTTCCACTTCTCGGTTCGCCGAACGGCTTTTGCAATTTCCTACGCACGGGAAAAAAAAAGAAGAAGAAATAAAGAAGCTAATAAAAGCCGTATGCTATAAGGTCATTGTAATGGCCTAACGGCGTAATTATATTCTAAGGTTACTTCGCCGTCTTCACCCCGGTTCAGGCCATCGTCCTCCGCGCTTTTCCTGTTAACAGCCCCGCGCTGTGCTGAGGATCATATCGCGCTTGCTCGAAATCGCTCGAAATACATGCGCGTGCAAATGATCCAATCCGCTCGACTATTTTGCGGCGAAGCTGCATATGGCTAGGCGAAAGCAAAATTTGTCCGTCCTGTGTACATACAAAGAGAAAGAGATAGAGAACGAATATAGGAAAGGTATGGAGGTTAACTAGATCACGTCCAGTTTGCTACCCTACACATGGGAAGGGGAATAAGGGAGTAAAAGAGAGGGAGAAGGAGAGGGAGAAGGAAAGTCACATTTCACAGCACACACAGTGCAGGGTTTCACAGGCAGTCGCTCAGTGATGTTGCCTTCAAGTACTGCAGGAGGGCTCGTGTGGCTTTCTGCGCTGACCTACTGTGAGACGATGATGATGATGATGATTCCTCTGCCATGGCTCATACCCACTCAGGGGGGATTGGCCAAGAATTGATGATATGAATCCATTTTTTTTTATATTTCAAGTATTAATATTAATAACACAAGGAAAAAAGAACGTACATAAAAAATGGGAAGAGTGCAATAATTGTGCAGATCAGACACTACATTCCCGATCTTGCTTAGAAATTCAGTAACAGGCTTTAAAAAAAATTGTTTTTTGTTTTGAGATTACTCATTACTGCTATAATGATACTTATACAAGTAGAGATTTAGAGTCACATCCGTTTTGTTTCCTGAAGGTATCTGCTAACGGCATCAAAAGCGTTCCTGTGGCTGAAGCCCAGAGCCGAAGCACCAAAGGAAAGTACATTGTCTATTGTGAAGCTCAGCCCCAGGTTAGCGAATGGCATAACAAGAAGTCTTTTTCATGCTCCCAAGATCTTTTTTTAGTAAAGGGCCGATCATCGAGTCTCCACAAGGCACGCTGGAGAGTCCGGCGGTCTTGTTCAACTTCTGGACAGTGGCACAAGACATTGTGAATAGTCTCTACACAGTTGTAGTTGTCGTACTTGGATGAGTCGGCCATACCAATGCGGTAGCTGAATGTGTTGGTAAACGCTAAACCGACCCAGTATGTACATAAAAAAAAAAACTCCTGGCGCGTATGTGCCAGAGAAATGGGGACAGGCCCCACTACACACCACTGGTCCACTAAAGATGAAGAGGTCGTCCACGATCAAACAACGCATGTGCCACCGAAATTGTCCACATCCCACTACTCCCCACTGGTCCACTAAAGATAAAGAGGGAAGCGCACGCGCGGCAAGATCCCAATGAAAATTTCTGGACAGACGTAACCAATAGTTGTGAAAAACTTTAATGAACCGTTAGGAATAAACTATCGATAAACACCGTGGCCGCATGTTTCGGCTTCGCTGGTAAACCATAGATCCCTTTGACCATGTCTTAATATCGTGTCAGTACTCCTTTAACAAAATAGACGTCAGTGAGTTGTGTAAATCTGGCTGCATTCGCGTAATATTCTCATATTTAAAACGGACATGCTTACATATAACGACTCGTATATATTTATGATACGCGCTCTCTGAAAAATAGACACGATTTACTAGGGGAGTTGATTATTCTTTAACTAGCACCACCGAAACGTGCCGACGCTGAGATGGGCTGTGCGAATTCAGCACTCAAAGATATTCATTGACATGTATTCACAACGTCAACTGTACTCATCATTATCAGTTAACTGAATTAAGCACTTAAAATACATGACACGCGGGTTCAGTGTTCAATTATATGCTCCTTCACAGCCCGGGCCCTTCAAATATAAGTAGGCACGATGCAAATAAGTCCGCCCTGCCAGACCCCGCAAACATTTTTCTTTTTACATGACCAGGATTTGAGGACATTTACACGTAACGCCATCTCTAGTCGGCGACAGTGGTGACCTGCCGTAAATGAATGGGAAATAGGCGAAGAAAATCATATCTGAAGAAAAAAGCTAGTTACCAAAAACTACTCCCGCTTATATGCAGCAGAGACTTACTGGAACATTCTGCTAAAATTACAATGTCGCACTGCAAACCGCGTGGCTTCCCAGAGTGTTTAACATTTTACAATGTGACACAATGTATTTTTCAATAGGCGGGGTCTAATTATACTGGGAAGCCACACGCTTCGTAGTGGGATGCTGGAATTTTACCTGAATGATCCAGTGGGTCTCTGCTGCATATAACTGGAAATTGTTTCTGATAACTAGCTTTTTTCGTCAGATATGATTTTTTTAGCCTACTTCCCATTCAGTTATGGAAGGACGCCATTGCTACCGCCAAGAGATGGCGCCACGTACGATGTCCCCAAATCCTGGGAATGTTTATTTATTTATTTATTTATTTATTTATTTATTTATTTATTTATTTATTTATTTATTGACACAAACAGTGAGCTATAGAGTGCCGCGTGTACCAAGCTATCTGTTAATGTAAAAAAGAAAAAAAAAAGAGAAAAAGAAATACAACGGCGTTGTTAGCGCTAGCCTACGCCTGGCACTGGCTGAAGGTTATCGCTAAGAGACGCATCTCCGGTTCCATGCGAGACTATAACGCGTAGCGTACCCTACTTACGAAGTCCGCTAAGCCGAACGAGAGCGTGACTTTATTTAACTGACCGCGCGCGCCAGATCGTTCTCCATATTAGAATATCCCCTGCCCTCCTTTCCCCGCACCTCAATTTTTTTCCTGTCGCTGCCTTGGCCTTCGAGCCAGGATATGCGCGTTGTTTTTACGGCCGCCCAGTCTTGTCCGGTTAAATTAGTGCAGCATTCAGTAGGCTATAGGGCTGACGTCAGTTTAGGCTACGCTTGCTGCATCGCCCACCAGTCCACGCGCCTATCAAAGCGTCTGGTTTCGGTTGCCTTGATCATGCAGATGACTGCTGCTGAATGTCACATTCCGCGTACCACTTCATGCATGAGTACTTGAAAAAGGGCAGAAAAAAGTAACTGTGCCAGCTGATGAACCCCACTTTTTTTTTTTCATAGCGTGTGGCTGAACCAGTAGTCCCATCTGCTTTCTGAACGAGGCTCTTGAAGCGGCAGAAGATGGAGCCACGCCTCCTGATATGCCTTAATCCTCCTCAGATGCCTCCAGAAGATGCAATGTTCCTGAATTCATAAGGACAAAATTTCTAACTCGCGTTCTCTACTTTGTCCCTTTCTGCGTTCTTTTGAGTTCCCGTTTCTCTCGCCATAGAAGGAATATTTCTACTAAGCCTGGCAACAGCAAGTGTGTGAGGGTGTCGGCTTTCCACTTCTGTGAGGCTATTCAGTTACTTTGTCCAGCCGGCATTTCACTTTTCAGTTGAACCCCGCGTGTACGATATGTTTTTTATGATTTGTGCGCTAGTACGTCTTGCGTGCCGAATTGTTGTAGAAGCACAAGCCTTCGCCAGGCCACGTGACTTTTAGCTTCTGCTTCGTGTCTATTAAAATCAAGGGAAACAAAAATTCATTCAATCGTTTAATTTATTTTGAAAGGTATTACTGACGGATACTCGTGTGAGGAACCACGAATCATTTCACGTGTACAGATTCTGAGGCAGGTGTCGCTCGCTCTAGCCAAACACTCTATCAACGATCGAACGATACGACAACAAACAAAATCACATTGTCACGCGAAAGTGAATTGACAGTGAAGTACTCGCCAACCAGGTATCACTGCTACGCGTGCGGATGCCGGTGAACACGCCCCATGTTTGTACGTCTTTATTTATTCTTTTTCACAGAAGCGTCGAGTATAAGTAGCTGCTTTAAGCCCATTCAAGAATAACTGGCTTTCCGCTGACTAATTCCTCGTATTGTGCTTATCCGAGATATGAGCAGTCTTCCCGCAGTATTTCACAAATCCACCGTGTTTGGGTCGGCAGCTGGCCTACTCAGTACCAGTGGCACAATTCAGAAAGCTTTCTTTTATTTATTTATTACAGAAAGACATTAAACACTGCGCATTCACCTAGCCTCCGTAGACGCGTTCTCTCTCAATGTTTCCTGATGCTTTCATACGAAGTGCGAGAACAGTTTCGCTTAATACTAAGCGAATCTGCAATCAAACAATTACGATATTGGCTGACAATAAGGGCCAGGTCACAAACCTATACACTTCGTATCTGACGCCAATATCACGTGCCTTTGCGTATTTCACCCTTCATATTTGCAGTTTCAAGGTAAAACACCTAAACCTCTGCCGTATGATCTGTCAATATACTTCGAATAAATGTGTCGCCAACGTTGTGTACGCTGTCTGAGGAGTCGAATGCGAGGGCTCTGCGCTGTCCACTGCACGTAACTAACGAAGCGAGGAGCGTGTACCGCACACCGGACCGCTGCTTGGCGCCAACGAAATGGGGGGCCGCCTTTGATACGAGGTCAGACGGACGTATGCGTGCTCGGCCGCGGCTGGCGATGTCCGTGTGTGTGTACGAAGCCAGTCGGATCGACGACCACCTGGAGTTTCCGTGAAAAATCGGTCAGCTATACGAAGCGAGAGGAGAGACGTGGGCGGTGGTCGCGAGGCTGCAGGTGCGTACACCGACGTGGCACCCTTCGCATCACTGCGCATCGCCAGAAAGAAAAAAAAGAACACGACGAGGACTCAGTGATATGAAAACGTAGAAAACAAAGAAGTGAACACCCAGAAACGCAAGAGTGCACTTAACACGTGTATGCCATATGCAACATCGCAACCCGTTCCGGTCAAGGGATGCCTGCCGCCTGTTTTGAAGAAGTGCAAAACACGCGGCTGGCGGTGGTCTATACAACTGCCAAAGGCTGGGAGCAGTTTTCAGTGGGGCGGTGTCGTGTGCGCGCGTGGCTAGTGTGTTTTGCGTGTAATGAGCTTGGAAAGAAGAACAGGAAATAAAAATTGAGCCAAGAAAATGCACTCTTGACCTGCCCGTAGCACAGTTTTGTGTGACGGGCGGTAACTCGTACGGTTGTTCTAGATGCATAAAATATGAAGCAGTTTTATATCGCGGTCGTGTTCGGGGAGCGGGGTTGAGGTTAATTAAGGTGCTCTTGAAATCGATTTCCTGCGCTTCAGAAGTGAGTGAGTGAGTGAGTGAGTGAGTGAGTGAGTGAGTGAGTGAGTGGTGAGTAGTGAGTGAGTGAGTGAGTGAGTGAGTGGTGAGTGAGTGAGTGAGTGAGTGAGTGGTGGTGAGTGAGTGAGTGAGTGAGTGAGTGAGTGAGACAGACAGACAGACAGACAGACAGACAGACAGACAGACAGACAGACAGACAGACAGACAGACAGACAGACAGACAAGTGCACGCATGAACAATACTTTTGTTCCCTGAAAGTTGTTTTTTTCTTCTTCTTTATGTTACGCTTTTACGCAGCGGCAAAGCGAAGAGCGAAGCGTTAGTTGAGTCGTCAAAAAGAAGAAAAAAAAGGACGTTGTCAGGGAGATAACATCGCCGTGCAACACACTCATCCCCATTGTTGACGACAGCGCACGAAGCAATAGCTGTCAGACCTGCTATCTAAGCCCCACTTGGCCCTGTTTTCACAGAGCCAGGCTTTCCGAGAATCATCCACACCTCACGAGTGGCCAGGCAAGCTTAACTACCCCAACGAGCTGAAAACCTTTTGAGTACAACGTCCAATCACCGACACGCGATAACCACGTGCCCTCCCAAACAGATCGAGCAAGGTGCCGAGGTGAAAGGTCGTCCCTCGTCACCAGAACGTTAAGTTATTCCATCCGCATACAACGACGCAACAAACGAGTGCGTACGCGTCTCTCTTTTTCCACGACAGGCAATCAAGTCTGCGCAAGAACGAGCATCTCACCACTATTAATCACGATGCTAGTGAAACTCAATTCCCACTAACGTACACCGAGCGAACGGTGTCGTGCTGCACACGTGAAGCGTGCAAACGCTCGAAGTCTTGCACAAAACACATTGCCGCGCCGATCACCGAGCGCGCACGTTGAATGCACAAGTGGCTGCGCACTTCGCGTCTAACGACAAACCGTACGAGGCAGTGCGCTATCGGAGAACAGGGCTTAGGTGTATAATGGCCGTTCGCTAACGCGCAGTCTGCGGAACAAAAGGAAGAGACGGCAGCGACGGTAACAATTCAAAACACGAAAACGCATAAGAAATTGCCGCACTACGCGAAACACTCGCTTAAAAACCCCCCAGCCGCTTGAAGATGCAAGTCCCCTCTTTCGTCGCGTCGAAAGCATCTCTGTCGAGCGGCGATTGGGATAATAAATGTTCGCGACTCTTCACTGCAGCGCGTACTCAAACTCGGTACTCGTGACGCGAAACAAAAGAGTGGGCGCCGTAAATCACGGAGCTTTTGTTTCTTCCAAGAGTATACGCGTGACCCCAGGCAGCCACCTCGCGTGCTCGCGCGTGCGTTTATACACAACGGTGCATCGCACGCAAATCTCCCCGTCGTCTTACACGACGCGGCGTCTTAACGCGCTAACCGGTTGCTCTCCTGGAGCGGTGTCGGTGCTCCATATCGCGTACAAGTATATACACGCGCCGGGGCCATTCGTTTTGAAAAGAAGAAGAGAAACGCACGCGTTACGGTACGCGCACCTACGCCTCGAACGAGGTGGCGTCGTCCCTTATCGAGATGGCTCATCACGCGGCGCCATCTCGGCCGAGATGCTCTCTTTGTCACGATCCAAGCGTGAACCGTGCGCACGTGTGTAATATAGAAACGCCAGCCAACAGCAACAACGTATACGCGGCATTATAGTATATCTGCACTACAAACTCGTGCGTGAAACACCGCGAGTCGGTCACGCCCTGCGCCATTATGCATTCATGGGGGGGACCCAGTAGTGTATACACTGTATAGCATGCGGGCCGTGCCTGCAGAAATTTGGCGGTGAGAACGTCGAGACTGGAGTCTATACTAGTCTATACAAGCCTGCACTTGGTAATCTTGGGTGATCTAAGAGATCGTGGGAGAGCTGAACGAATATTCGCCGAGATAATTGACGAGAGAAGATGAGACGCTTAATAA
Source organism: Rhipicephalus appendiculatus (assembly GCA_030522465.1). Lineage (NCBI taxonomy): Eukaryota > Metazoa > Arthropoda > Arachnida > Ixodida > Ixodidae > Rhipicephalus > Rhipicephalus appendiculatus. Next base: position 1,127,228 of record JALIZH010033007.1, on the reverse strand, counting down.
ACGAAGATGAGCGAGCAAGAATCTGCGCGAGCTTCTAACTGGGAATATACTGTAGATTGGTCGATCGCCGAAAAGCTGCAGATCATCATGTTGCTGTTGACTGAAAAATATCTGGGGTTTCACGTGTCAAAACCACGATATGACTACGAAGCACACCGAAGCGGAGGTCTCCGGAAATTTCGACCATCTGGTGTTGTTTAACGTACATTGACGTCGCACAGTACACCGGCCTCTAGCATTACGTACGTCTCCATCTAAATGCGACCGCCGCGGCCAGGTTCGAACCGGCAACCTTCGGGCCGAGACCCCTAACCACTGAACCACCGAGAGTTGACTGAAGTCGCTGCAGCGATAGTGTAGACTTAGGTGACACTTTATGTTGCCTCCTTTTTGGAAAACTTTTTAGATTTTGATTCTAAACTGATTGCTTTGTGTTTGCCATAAGAAAGGCTGTTTAAAAAGACCTTTCGCTTATGTTAGACCAAAAAATTTAAATCTGATCACCATTTAATTACTGAAATTACCCAAAATATGGCCGATCACGCAAATGGTCATAAGTCATGATCTTGTGACACTAAACAAAAATGGCTTGGCAGCAGTATAGCTATATATGCAGGCTGTGCAATGAACTAGAATGTTTGCACTATCTACAAAATTAGGTTTTTTATAGCCGAAAAACCAAAAATTTCATAATTTCAGGCTGTTGCATTTCAGTCGAAGTCTTATAACATAAAAAGTTTTGCATGGATTGCAATTATCCTAGTTCATTGCACAGAATAGTGTTCAAGAAATAAGCATGGCAAGTTTCAAAGAAATGTATTGGTTTATTCTTAAGTTACGACCTTTGGCGCAACAAAAAACAAATGAAAATGGAGTTTTGAGAAAATCAACAATAAAGTTTTCGAAACGTGCTATACACATCATTAGATAGTCGTGGACGGCTAAAAACCGCGAGGCTCGTAGCTGGGTCCCTCCTTAGCTGCTACAAGTTCCCTGTGAGAACGTTTAGCGGCTCGTTGTTTTTTTTCGGGCTTGTTTTTGGTCGCCCGTTGACTGGCGTTTGGCGCTCCTCAAGTGTGCTCGGTCCCTGCTGAGGCAAGCTACTGTGGTGTAGTAGCCAGGGTCGACACCAGCCTGCCTTAAGATGCTAGCGTGCCACTATTTCCATTGTTGAAGTGACATACACAGTCGTATAGGCCAAACAAAACAGTGCGCAGGCCTACATAGACATCTTTCGGGACGCGCTGCCAGAACATCCCATTGAAGCACTCGTTCGCGTTTTGTGTTTTTCCGTGAAGACATTACTTCATCACAAACTAATCTAAACCTATCATTTGCATTTGAGCGTAACAATGAATTACTTTTGGTAATTGAAGTGTTGGTTTCGTTTTCACAGCGGGTCAGTTTCAGTTTCAGGGAGGTCTGCCGGCAGTTGTAAAAAACAACGTAACTTTTGAACCAAACAAGCTAAAGACGTAATTTTTGCGGTAGCACAATTCTGAATGTCTCCAGAAAATTAAAATTATTAAAAATAAAATTCGACTTTTTTAAAAAAAATCATCGTTTTTAAAGGAGGCAACATACCTTAACAGTGAAAAAAAGAAGAAATATGACAACTCAATTTCGGGTTGAAAATTGTTGAGGGAATGCGGCTGTTGTAAGAGTTCATAGCCGGCATTAGCCAATCACTAGCCAATATTTGCCAAGATTTAGATATCATTAAATAATTATAGCGAGCATTAGCCAACAGTTAGCCAACGTCAGCAATAATGTTGCCATCTATAGCCATTAGCGAGAGTCTATTTGTACGTAACAGCTCGAGGTTTCACGTGACCTGAGCAGGAACGTCGCGTGTGACGTCATTGGTAGAGTGGCAAATCGCTGTCGACCACGGCTCTGGCAGTAGTGATGCCGGCAAAATCGGTGAGAACCGTGAATCGACAAGACATAAGTTACTGCCCCCCCCCCCCCCCTCCCATTGACACGATTTAACCATCGAAACTCAAAATAGCGATACATATACACAAGGGCGTCTGCAGAACTTTTTGCAGGGGGGTGCAGCTACAGGGGGTGGGGGGGAGGTGTATCCAGCACAGGCAGCCTTTCTTTTACTGCCTTGTAATTACCAGCAAGATTAGTCAATAATTTGTAACGTGCAAAGTTGCCTGGCAATCCTGAAAGCCGTTTCACGCACGGGACCCGGGTGCGCTAATCAAGTTGTGCAGCTTAGAGCTACGCATTAGAAAAATCTAATCCGGAATCCCGTGTGTGTGGGGGGAGGGGGGGGGGGGGGTGCATCCGCCCTCCTCTTGCACGCCTGTCCGGAAACCCATGCATATGCAACGCCAGGCAGAACCTTGCCTCAAAATGGGGCATAGCGCTAATACACACGGACGAGCAAGATACAACAAGACATTATTAGCGCTATGCCCCATTTTGAATCATATAACCAACTAGCCCAAAAAGCCACGTTGACAGAACCTTGCCCTTCATTGAAACTATACGGTGGTTATGACGTCATGCGTTACGTTTCTGCTCAGGTCAAGTGACCCCGAGCTGTTGCCTTTCATAGAGTCTTTACCTCGCCACCATCAGCCGATGTCAATCCCCTTGGGCAAATGATAAACCAGTGCCAGTAGTGCATGAGTAAATGCGGTACTTGATAAATGCGGTCACAAATATTCATCGTAACCCCTGGCAGGATAAAGGTGAATGGGATCCCGCAGAACACTGCCTTCAAAAACATGTGACCTCGTACTAACTTCGTCATGATGAATAGCTTCCAGAGCAGCGGAAGCCCATTCGTCAAGTATTATTAACAACCTTTCCACGTTTCACTGATACTGACAGCCACTTTTCATACTTCGTTTCCCGCTACCTTTATTTATTTGTTGTTTTTTTTTTCGCCACACTAAAAGAAGAGGGAAGTGCGTCAACGTACTTTAACGCGAACAAAGTTCTCGAAAGTCGAGCTTCAAAGAAAGAAAGAAAGAAAGAAAGAAAGAAAGAAAGAAAGAAAGAAAGAAAGAAAGAAAGAAAGAAAGAAAGAAAGAAAGAAAGAAAGAAAGAAAGAAAGAAAGAAAGAAAGAAAGAAAGAAAGAAAGAAAGAAAGAAAGAAAGAAAGAAAGAAAGAAAGAAAGAAAGAAAGAAAGAAAGAAAGAAAGAAAGAAAGAAAGAAAGAAAGAAAGAAAGAAAGAAAGAAAGAAAGAAAGAAAGAAAGAAAAGAAAGAAAGAAAGTTAGTTCTCGTGTGAACGCCTATGGTTCACGTCTTCGTCTCCGCAGTTTCGTCATATTCCAAATGTCAGACCTCCCGGACAAAACATTAACTTCAAGTCGATTTCCATATGAAGCACTTCACTGTTAAATATCAAAATCATTATGGAACCCTGATATGCAGCGTCAGTGCCGTCAACGTGCAGAGATGTTGACTTTTGCAAATATTGGCTTTGAATTTCTGCTCGGCACTGACGTTAAATGCACTGAGTCTGAAACATGATTCATCCTCCAGCCAGCTACCATGAATTTTAAACTTATACACTTGAAGTTTCCGCGGAATTGTACGGTGTACTTTTACTTGACCCTTGTCTGCGCCTCTCCCACAATAAAAGTTCCCCGGAAGGTGGAAAGATGAATGTAAGCAACAGGGCTTCAACAAATAATGTCACTTTTTATTATTTCAATTCAATCTCACGACTTTACAGCACTGTAGAGGGGAGGGGCACGGAAGAAAAAAAAACAATGAAGTCCAGCCAGAGCACTTAGAGGATACGGAAAGACTGAGAATAACGAAAACTTTGAAATTTCTGAAAAAAACAGGAACTTCATAGTCAAAGGGAAAAGGAATACGCCGACCAAATACCAAAAGAGCTTTAAAATGAAAGACGTTTCGGCTCAAGTACGGGGGCCTTGTTCGCAATGCTTTGTGAACAAGGCCTTCGTACGGGAGCCGAAACGTTCTATTTTAAAATTATTTTCGTATTTGGTCGCCGTATTCCTTTTACCTTTGACTGTGAGTATTCCCGACCACACGAGTTTTCGTCAAACCCTTAATTTCATAAAGGAACCTTGAAATAAAACTCTTTCCGCTACATATGCATTTATGATCTAATCACATGGAGAATGTTCAGGCCTCGCGGAGTAAGTCGGAATTTTTAATGCAGGCATTTGGTGCGGACAGGCGATTCCAGTCACGACATGTTGAAGGAAAGAGTGGGAAAAAGGTTGAGATGTTAGTTCGAGGACTATATACAGTCAGCGTTCATAGACCATGAGGCACACACAACAAAAAGCTGAATATTTCCGCTGCTTGGCCAGGCAGTCTTGTATTTATATTTCCGGCCTGTTCTAAAACGCGCTAACAAAATGCGCTGCGCAGTGCAACCGAATACAGTCACAAACTGCTGGGAAATTCAAAGTTGTCTCACTGCTAATGGTCTTTAAACTTTTAACGTCAACTGTAGCCTGTTGTGACGATCTAGGCGAGATTATATATAAGATACAGGCTGGAATAAACGGGATTCTAGCACGTGAATGTGATAACATATTTCTTGAAAGACGCAGAGGCGAGCCACTTTTCTGCGCAGGGTGAGAGAAGTGAGGTTGAGGCTGGATTTGATTGCAGTTGCACTTCTCTGATTGTCCCTGACATTCTGTCGTTTACGGTGATGGCATACTCGTTCTCAAAAGCCTGTTGACGTACACAACGACGTACAACTTGTATATACACAGCCAATTTACGTCGTCCAACGCATAGCTGCCCTACGCACAACACCCGTAAAAAGCAGTAGTATCATTTCCCCTAGGCGTCTCACTCATACATGTCCCCAGGGGCATGCTTACTTTCGGATGCGCTTTTGTATTACGCACCAATGCAGATCACTTTGGGCATTGTCTGAAGCTCTTCGGACTTGAGAATACCTTACGTAAAGAAGGTCGAAACCAGGGTTATACAACCGCCTCTACAGAAGCAGTTGTTGTTGTCGCAAAGAACCGTCGCGTCGTGTTGTGTAAACAGCCAATGTGAATGATTGGCCGTCACTCCGGTGGTTACGAAAAATACAGGTTAATCTAGCCACGGAATGAACGGCCCCTGTGGCGTTATGACCTCGCCTCGTCATCCTCACCCCAGCCATGGCAGCGTGGCACCCCGTTTTTTTTTTTGTTTTGTTTTTTTTTTTACTCAGTAATAGCTGTTCTGTAACAACATAATGAGCACCAGTGCAACGCTAGTCCGGTGACCCATCCCGCAGTGCCAAACTGGCCGCCCTCCCCTTTGGTTGCACTGTTTTCTTCCTCGCACCCTCCCTGCCCGTGCACGTACGACGGCGGGGCGCTGCTCCGTTTCCTTTCGGGGCCGCTCGCCGTGTTTGCCTGCGCGTCGCGCGGCGCTCACGGCCAGGCCAGGACGGCCGAGCTCGGCGTCATTACACGAGGTCAGCGGCGGCAGCTTCCGGCTGGCGACGACGACGTCGAGCCAGCGAGCGCGCCCAACAACCGCCGCCGGCCTCCACAAAGAGCGGCGCAGGCGAATGGCCGCTATCCCTCCCCTCCGTCCCTTGCCTCCATCGCACATACGTGTCCACCGGCCGATGAACGGCGCGCGGCCTGCAGGTCTCCGTATACTCTTGCTGTTTTACTTGAAGCCGGGGGGATGCAATCAGCTGCTCGCAGCTGGCCAAACCGCTCTGCGGACAAGAACGCGAGCGGCTCGTTCCCTGCAGCCAAGGTCGGTGATCGCGCCACGCTGCAAGGCGTGGAGAGGACACCGATCTTGTCCCCCCCCCCCCTCACTTCTCGTTTGATTCGGTTCATTTATCGGTTTCAGTACCTTCAGGACCCGAAGGCGTAAGAGAATGAAATGGGTAACAGTGTTCGCAATAGGGAAAAAATAATGCTGCTAAGAGTGTACATAACATACAAGGGTGCACCCTTTAATGCAGTGACATACTCGCCGTGGTGGTCGAGTGGTTATGGCGCTCGACTGCTGACCTGAAGGTCGCGGGATCGAATCCATGCCGCGGCGGCCGCATTTCGATTGAGGCGAAATGCTAGAGGCCGGTGTACTTAGATTGACGTGCACATTAAAGAACACCAGATGGTGGAAACTTGCGAAGCCCTCCACTACGTCGTGTGGGACTAGTTCCAGTCGTTCGTTGTACTGGAAATAATGGAATCGTGAAAGAATTGCGTATGTGAAAAAGTGATGTGTGCTTTGTGTTGCTGGTCAAACATGTATGATGGTCATTCAGAGAAGGCACGCACGGTGCTTGCTTTTGAGTCTCGACGGAAGTGAACGTGGGAAAGAAAAACAAAACAAAACAAGATAACGGGTGCGAAAGCCAGGGGCTCGCAATTGCTTCAGTCGAGGCTTCGCGATTACTTCGGTTAATACCTCCCTTCCCGACGCGGGTTGACGTTTCGCTGATTAATCCCGACGTCGGAAGCTATCAACTTCAAGATCAACGTATACGAGAAACAGTCTTTGCTTGCTGTTGTTTACTGAGGTTGAACGCAGATGAGATGAGATAATGGTATTCACAGAAGAGGACGTTGGGTAGAATAGATGCGACATGTTGTGTTATCTCGAAAGGTAACCGATGTTCTCTTTTTTGAATAGATCGATGCGATGCATGCCCTTGGAATGCGTAAATATATATATACATATGCCACAGATCTGTTGAAGGATAATATACTACGTGGCGGTTCGCAGTACCTCTGACGTGTTTCGGACCCCGCCGTACGAATGATGCTTCCAAAAAGTTGGCTAAAACTCGTTGGTTGGCCAGTTAGTTCACTAATTCGCGCTGCGTCCTTCGTTCACCGCAGGTTCTTTCACTCTTTTCTCTGTCTCGTTAAGCTGCGTTCGTGAGACATGCTCGTGAAGTTTAGCTTTCACACTCTGCCATGTACTCCAAGTAACCTCACAGTGTGCCTGAAAAGCTCCCATCAGCCACTTCTATGGCATACTGTATGCTTGCATGCTTAGGCCTACGGAGGGTCCTCGAACCTTACCTCCACGCCCCAAGCCACCCACCTCACGTTTGGTCGAGTGCGAAAGAAATCTAGCTTCGCAATGACTGAAAAAAAAAAAAAAATGAGAATGAAAATGAAGCGATGTCGTGCTTCTCACAATGCTCTGCATATGCTCCCCGGTTCTTGGAATGCAACGTCAGGGGCCCTCGGCCGCCAAAATAGTAAAAAAAAAAAACGCCAGGCCTGCGCGGAACGCGCAGCACAGTCACAGCGAAAGCTGGAAGAGCGGCCTTTCTAGAGCCTTTTTTGAAGTTTACTCTCGGGTGAACTACTACAAGCGTACTTGCATGGTACCCACCACGCCATAAGTCATTATAATTTTTGTGTAGTAGGGAAGCGTCCACTATGCCATTATTCGTCATTCTTCGGAGAAGCGTGGTACCCGCTACACACTTGTACGGCATTATGTGCATTTTGTTTATTCTGTGGCTGACGACGAAGAATTGTGCCGGAGGCTTTTGTAATGGGTTGGAGCATTCAACGACCCACTCGTTACGCAATTCGCATTGTGTGGCGCCTGGTTGTTGCTTTACTGTTCTAAAACGCTTTATTACACATGTTAACGCGACCCCTTACCCGACATGAAGCCTGCATAGGGTCAGTTTGCAAACCGGCGCAGCTCCGTGGTAGAATACTGGGCTGCCACGCAGCGGGCCCAGGGTCGAATCCCATTCTGTCCTCGACATCTTTTTTATTTAGTTAGTTTTTTTCTTATTTCGCGCGATAGTGGTTACGGACACCGGCGGCGGCAGCGGACAACTATACGGCGCCAAAATCGGCCCTTGCTGTGATCTGATAACAGCTTTCGCTGTAAAACATGCGTCGTCATCACCCCGCCCACTAAACAATGACAGAACAGGTCCGACTGAATTAAAGGTATGGAGGAGGTTTAGCTCCCTCTTTAGAAGATATGAGGGTGGTCCCCCCCCTTTTGCGCAGGTCTATGCTTGCATATCCCGGCCGCGGCGGTCGCATTTCGATGGAGGCGAAATGGTAGAGGCCCGTGTACTGTGCGATGTCAGTGCACGTTAAAGAACACCAGATGGTCAAAATTTCCGGCGCCCTCCACTACGGCGTCTCTCATAATCATATCGTGGTTTTGGGACGTAAAAGCCCCATATATTATTATTATTATCTATGCTTGCATGTCCAGCTCATAGAGCTCATAGAAAGGCCGCACCGTCTTTTTTGCCATGTCCAAGACTGCCACAGCGTTCATCATCAAACCCGACGTAACGCCCATCGGTATATGCTTATATCGTAGATTGACTCAGTCATCTCACAAGTACGTCACAAAAATCACAGGGGTGTACGCAAAAAAAAAAAAAAAAAAAAGAAAACGATGACGTCCAATATGCCCTGAAACATCACGCCGGAGTTCGTGCGAACTTCGTCCGAATTTGCAGAGCACTCGGACGTCTTTTTCTAAAGGCTCTAAGTAGCTGCGGGGCATACATGGCTAGCGCATCACATAAATAAAGAAATAACATCCATATCATACAACGGAAGGCCTGAATATTTGAGTGAACTAAAGAATACGATAGGACGCCTTTTAGCTTTTACGTCTGACTCGATCGATGCAAAGAAAACGACCTTTCATTGAAAAGGTTTTAACCCCGTGCTATAACTAAACGTACTTCGTGTGTGTTAAGCATATATTTTGTTTGAGTAAGTCTTGCTCTCGAAGATGGACATCTTAGTTCACACCCTGCTCGAAATGTTTAACTAAGCCTTACTAATGGTAAATGTAATTCTTGGCTGCCAAGTCTTAGCGACACAATATTCCCGCATACCGCCGACATTCTCAACTCATGAGTGGCAGTTTACCACTCTCACTAAGGTGGAAAGAGTGCAACTATCGTATTTTGCCACTTCTAACATACGACGCAGAACTCTGGAGAACAACAACGAAACTGGAAATGTTAAGGACCAAACAACGTGACATGGAAAGAAAAATGATACGGCGCCACTCTAAGCGTTATGAAGACAGCACAATTGATCAGAAATCAAACACGGGTAGCCGATATCCTAATATATGTTAAGATGAAAAAAAACGGCCCACATGGACGCGCGCACGACGCCACAGCAGATGGACTGTTAGCCAGCCATTGCATATACATATCGCGTGCACATATTCAGATGAGAAAACCCGTTGGAGCGGCACTGAGGGGAAACAGATGATGCCCAGACACTAACGACCGACAGAGACCACGTGTGCGCAACGGTGAACGGTTTCGTCATTAAGAACCCCCCGCTGGTCCCTTTGCACCGCAAAGTAGGGTACGCACAAGTCAGGTGCTGAATATGATATCGATGGTCGGTAACCGTATATTGTACGAGTGTTTGTTTTTATACATATTGCGTATCATAATCGCAGATACGAATGAACCGCACGTATGCATCCCGTTTCTTTCACATACGTTTAGCTTAATTCGCCTTTCCCAGCCTATGGGAGTCGCTGATGGCTATTTGCGCACACACACCCCTCCCCTCCCCCAGGTCTTCCGGCATCTGATCATGGTACGCACACACACACACTCCATCTCGGTATACCCATTATACGCATTGTGGGAATTAAGGGCCCCAGACCGCGAACACAAGGGCATAAGCTACAACGTGGATATGCAGATAAGCACCTGAAAAGAACGAGTTCCAGGGAAAGTGTATTACGCGCATATTATTTAGTGAATGACCAGAAAGGAAGTCATTAGGCGTTATCGATCAGCTGCGTGGATTATGTACGCATGCTCAGATTTATTTAGCTGGGAATAATAATCGAAGAATGCATGCACTTTCGGAGCCTCGATAAAATATATATATATATATATATATATATATATATATATATATATATATATATATATATATATATATAGAGAGAGAGAGAGAGAAACTGCGACTGTCTTAGATAGATAGATAGATAGATAGATAGATAGATAGATAGATAGATAGATAGATAGATAGATAGATAGATAGATAGATAGATAGATAGATAGATAGATAGATAGATAGATAGATAGATAGATAGATAGATAGATAGATAGATAGATAGATAGATAGATAGATAGATAGATAGATAGATAGATAGATAGATAGATAGATAGATAGATAGGAAATGGCTGGCCAATTATGCTTACTTTTTTCCGTGAGGTCACGGCGCATGCGAACAAGGACTATTTTGTAAGCGTTCTGTCACAGAACGGAGGGACGGAACGGAAGAACGAGAGGGAGCAAACGGCCAATAGGCGAGCTGAGGGAATTCATAAATGCTTTCAACGCATGAAGAAACGCAGAATTAATGTAGCTCCACATCAGTATTGGCAGGCATTGTTTTTTTCAAAGCTTGAGGTTGAAGAGCGCGATTACTTTAACAATTTATTTGTGTTAATGTCTTAAGTGGACGCTAAATGGTGCCGCAATTTGACGAGTCGTTCTGTGGTGATCTTCCCAAACTATCGGCGCGGGATAGGGGTAAGCCAGGCATAAAACAGGCTAATTCGTTTATCCGGGCTCAAGCGCTTACGTCTCGATTCAATCTACATTGTCCGGAGACCGTTTTTTTATCCGTTCTATCGACAGAACGGTGCCTCCGCTCGTTCTGTGTCTATTCTCACGTCTTGACCGTCTCACGGGCCTCGACCAATCCCGTGCGGCTCCCTCTGGTTCTACCGTTGCATCCCTCCTCCGCTCTGTGATAGAACGCTTACAAAATAGACCCCCCCCCCCCCCCCCCCCTCCCCCCCAGATGTGTCGTTCTCGGCGACCACCTAGCTGATACTACGTATTTGAGCAATAAAGGCACGTCGTCAGTGCAATGAGCATTAGTGGTCTCACGCTTGCACCGAATGCATACGTTACCACGAAATACACTAATGTAATTATCGTCCACTGAATGGGAAGTCAATGACCTCATGGTATTTGAAATGAGTGAGAAGAAGCAGTCGAATTGACAGGCTCAAGTTTATTTTTTTTTCATTTTTTTTCTTATCAGGTTATAAAAGCCGACAGACAATGAAGTGAAAACCTTGGAGTAGACACAGATAGTCTTTCTTTTTTTTTTTGTCTGTCTGTTTGTTTGTTTGTTTGTTTGTTTGTTTGTTTGTTTGTTTGTTTGTTTGTTTGTTTGTTTGTTTGTTTGTTTGTTTGTTTGTTTGTTTGTTTGTTTGTTTGTTTGTTTGTTTGTTCTATCTTTTTAAGGAGTACAATTATATCAGAATGGGAGTGGGACTTCCAGAATGCTAATTCGTATTCTTGACACGTAAGGAGGGCAATGAAAGAGCAAGGCAAGGCAACCTTTAAGAAACTAAAGCTCATCCCAAACTTAATTCACTTTTTATAATTTCAATTAGATATTTGTAAATAACCAAATTAATTTAATCCTATTACTTCTTTCTTTCAAACCCATGACGCTCATATATATAGTGTTACATAAATGCAGCTGGTGAGCTGTTCTACATAACGCTCGTAAACTTGGAATTTTAGTTTTTATTAACAATTCATTTCCTTCTTCTTTTTCTTTTCTTTCTTTTTTTTTTTTTTTTTTTTTTTTTTTTTTTTTTTTTTTTTTTTTTTAGTTCTGGGCATGGCCGGAATACTGGGTAACGAGAAAATTGATCATTTGGCCTCCGGTGACAAGGTAAAAAAGATCGTGCCTAGTTGTATAAGCAAGGAGTTCTTAATCCTGACGGAATGACTGCCTTGACACTAATTCGTTCGGTTTAATATTCGGATAGAAGATGATACATAGCGTACCGTTCCACGCTGGCAAGCCTGTGCCGCGCAGTGGGCGGCAGACAGAAGGTATCACTTCCTTGAGCAAGAAAACTGAATAGAATACCGGTTGGTATCCCATAACACGATTCTCTTTCTTATTCTTACTTCCTTTGCTGAGCAACTAACCACGCAACGGACCTGGTTAGTCGTCCTCAGCAGAAAATGAAGAAGGAGCAACGTTGCAGGTCCACTCTGCTCTAGTTAAAGGAATGTCGTTTCGAAAACTTTCTTTTCGTTGTTTTGATTACGTGTCCGATCATGGATTGAGTATCACTTGTCTACAAAAAGGTCATCCAAGTCGAATTCACTGTCATGTAATATCGGCGATGACCGGCTTACTCACTGACGATCATCTTAGTGACACAACAATTGATTCAACTTCAGTGGTCACTCTCAGACACGCACCTCAAGTGCGTGTGAGTTTGTTTCTGGCTTTTCTTTACACGGGCAATCTATATGTGTATATGCAGTTCGTATCGTGAAGCAAATATCAGATGTAAGTGACGAACTTGTGTATCGTCATACCTTGTGTATTGCCATACGAGCCCTTCTGAAAAACTTCAAAGCGACTGTCTACGTGACCTATATTGTGGCTACGCTGCAAGATGCTTGTGAATCGTCTAATGTGGGATACTTCTTTAGAAGTCCGCGGCATTTCCTCCTTAAAGGCGGATGCATACAAGCCTTTACCAATGGGCGTGCACTCCAGACTGACGTCATAAGCCAAACTGACGTCATGAGCCGGACTTCGGTGAACTTTGCCGAATGCATGAGCAGGACTATTTCTTTAAGTCGCGGAGGCGATCGGCTGCCGCGCTTCTGTAGTCTGGGCGGGGCCTCTCCAGCCTTGCTAACTCTAGACTCACGTCTTCTCTCGCTCTCGTTCCCTCTCTTTCTCTCTCTTACCCCCTCGATCTCCTCCTCAGGTGTGGGGTAGCAAACTGGACAAAGTCTAGTTAATCTCCCTGTCTTTCGTTGGTCCTTCGTTCGCCCCCCCGTCCCCCCCCTTTACCTTCTGTGTCCTCCATCTGTCCTCCTTTCGGTGCTCTAGTTCTTCAGTGAAACAGAATGCCAACACCCACTACGTATACAGCCTACCGCAAGCTTCGCCGACTCGGCACAGCAAGAAGTATTCCCATAACTTATTCTGGCAGCCGAAGTGACGCATGCCCGCTCCTGCCATCATCAACTCGTCGATCAGGCACTCATCGCTTCTTATACAGAACCTGGGCGTTACCCCTGTATAGTATACAATAATCCACGGAGCCCATCCGCGTTGCACCCGCATGCGGGTGTATTTATACACCACGGGGTGCAAGACGGGCGTTTTATACTGTACAACGCCTTTCCAAAGGAACGTTTGGGCATGGTTATATACGACGGGGACGGCAGTACCCCCCACGCACTCTCTGCGGAGTCGGAGCGGTTCACTCCGGAAAGGTTGTGCATTCGCGGCGGCCCCTTCTCGTCACAACGGGACACTGAAGCTAACGCTTTATTGGGACGAGCGTGATGCGAGCCACGCCGGGCCCGTCACTGTCGTCACAACCAAAAACGGAAACGAACGAAATAACGAAAGACGAAAGGAAATAAAGAAACAGCCGAGGCCCCCCAAAATAGGTCCTGCGCGGAATCCATTTTCCACGGGCCCCGTCACGGGCTATATAGGAGCACGACCCTTTTCTAGAGTTTGTGTTTTTGTTTTGTTTTGTTCTGACAAGACCGGCGTCTCCTCCTTACGGTGTCCGCGTCACCTCGCCCTTCCATTCTTCGAGTAACCTCCTTTGTTTCGTTTTCTTGCTTGTTTGTTTGTTTGTGCCCGTCGCTATCGCGCGCTCCGCTTTATAATCCGCGCCTTGCTTTTATTTCTGGCTCGACTCGGCGGCGAGTCGCGAGGGAGGGTTTTCTCTTCCGAAAACGGAAGTCAGGGACCCTCGCCGAAGACCGGCCGGGAGTAGCATGCTCACGGCGCGAGTGTATACGTGGCGGTAATAACGGCGCTTCGCGAGCGTGGACATCGTTAATTTTGTTTCGCTCTTCTTCTTTTAGCGTTCGTTTTCTTATTCTTCCTTCCTTCCGGGTGATCGCGCGTTTGACTCGACATCGTCGTCTCCCCCCTCCCTCCCCCTCTGCGCCCCAACCAAAACGGAAAGAACCCAATTGGCCCCAAGGAGAGCGACCTCGGTGTAGGCTGAGCCCGCCTGCTGCTGCTGCTGCGTCCGTTCGTGAATCGACGTGGCGGCGGCGTCCAGTTTTTGGGCGGAACCAATCTGCGGAAAAAGAAAAATAGAAAAATGAAGAAGGCGCGACAACGTAAATGGACGCACGACGCCTCCAGTCCACCGGTCACACTCCACCTGTGCGTCCGCCTCGTTATATAGAACCGTGCAGTGTTAAGCGTAAAGAACTCTCTGCACAAGGGCGTAGCCAGACATTTTTCTTGCGCTTGGCGGGTGTCAGTCAGTCTTTATGTATGTTCATGAGTGTGCTTTATTTTATTTTTTTTTTTGTACGTGTATTTAGCAATTGCAAAATATAAAATTTTCGGCAACGGCGGGTTTGAACTCCCCAACCGGGGCACCCCCCGGCTAGGCCAATGCCTCTAAATTCAGAAATGTTAAGGACAGCTTTATCAGGCTCGCACTTGTCAACTGCTCGTTCTAACTGCAGATAACACGAATAGTTGAAAGTCTACTGTAGCTATAACACACTATGCAGCAAGTTCAAGATGAACTGCTTGGTATCAGCGATTACACATTACTTGCGCTTGATGAGCGCTTGTGTTTGCGGTGTCCTCTTTGCTGTTATTTCTGTTTAGCGTCGTTAAAAAGTATAAGGCAATGTAAATAGCACCTACTTTCACTGCAACAGGTTCCTTCGTACTTCAACGTAACATTATTGTTGCTTTTGCGTTTTCTTTTTCCCTATAGTCAGTAGCAGGTGAATAATCAATGAAATAAAGTTGATTACTAATTGAAGAAAATATATTGATGAACTGTCCATGAACTGTTTATAGACTACCTTGCAAGATAGAGTGCGCAGACAGTTTGTACTGATTGTATCATAGAGTTTACTTTAAACCCGGCGAAGAAGCACTAACGCTAATGTCCAATATATATGTGATGGTTCGTTCTAGACCTGAGGCAAGTAAATACATAAAAAAACGCATCAGTGGTGTGGCAAGGTGGTACCACTGTGGGGTTGTACGTTACAGGAAAGAGGTGTGACCTTCAGACACTTTATGGGAAGCGTTACTTGTCAAGCGTGCCAATTTTCTATCGGACTTTCGGTAATTATCTCTCTTCTTTCTCCTCTCCTTCAGGAGCATAAGACGCCGTGATCGTACATTTAACTTTTTTCTTCAGCTTGAATAACATTACACGGCTTTAAGCCCACCCAGCGTATCATAAATTCGTTTCCTTTCGAAGCGGTGCCGCCGCTTGCCAGGCCAACGCTCCGAATCGCCAACTGATCGTGGTGCCGTCGGAGTAGCCAACGCCCATGGCGCCTGTAGGTATGAACCATTACATGGCCGTAAAGAAAAAAAGAAAAGCTCCAATATTTCCACTGTGAAAAGGCTCTTAAGCTTGATATCATCAGCGTGTGCTCACAAATGAATCTTTATATCACATGCAGAGTTAATGCGCCAGTTCGTACAGCACTAATGCACTAATGGGCTGACCCTGTACCGTACAGTTCTAATATAACAATACACTGATACTGCAGCATACAGCGCCAATGCGTCCGGTATGCCCATGCTGCACGATATGCATTTAATTAAACAATGCATTAACACTGCGAGTGGCATATAACGCTAACGCACCAATTCGTCAATGCTACAGCATACAGTGCTAATGCACCATGTAAAGTGCTAATGCTAAACCACATAGATATAATGCCGCAGCGCGATAATGCTACAGTATACAGCGTTAATGCACTAATAAATGCATGCAGCGATAACGCACCAACACGATATTTGTTTGCACATTTAGTGTGCGCACAGTGCATTCAGCTATACATGCTGTACAGGTCTTTCGCGACTACTGTTCTTTGATGGTTTACAAAGCGAAGGAGAACCTGAAAGGCCACTCCCAAAGGTCTAACTAAATGGCTACAGTCTTCTGCGCGTGCTCAGTGACCGAGGCACAACCACGAAGAAAGAGAATTCACTCTCCCGTCGCCACGCAGACAAGTCAACGACTACGCCAACTATGCGGCGACGCCCCGACGTTCGTCGCGCGCGAGAGCGCCCCGTCCGGCGGCAGATTTCTCGGTCGTCTGATGTCGTGCCGACGCCTCTAAGCTCAACGCTTCCGTCGGCGTACACACCCAGAAGCAGCCGTCTACGTAACTTCGGCGTGCTTGCTCCTGGCGTGGCTTTTTGCTTGCTGCCGATTGCTCTCTCTATAGCACCACGTCTCGTTAAATCCGTGCAGTACAATTCAAAGCCGGCTATACCACGCCGACGAATTAGGAATTGGAAGAGTTCGCGCACCGTTCACCGCTAATTTGACCGCATAAAATCGACAACGGAAGCCTCGCGAACGAATTTGAAGTACTATGTAGGCGCGTTGAAACAGTGCACGCATGGAATTGAATCCAGGGTTCGACGGAAACTAATGTGCAAATTGTGAAATGTGCAACTAATTGCACATTTTCACTGAGGTCGCCTCACCTGCCCACATTGTTACTGCTATTGGATATGGCGATGCCCAGTGTCTGACGGGAAAATATGCACCGATCCAGAAGGCAGTCTAGTAACTTTACCTCAGCTAGGTCATTAAGGCGAAAGCCTTAGACGCCCCATTAAACCCGAAAATGTACAGGCGCCCAGTCGGTTTCGTCAACACGTCGAGTGATGCAAAATATCATCACGTGATGACGCCACGATTACGTCGCAGATTACCCAGTTTTGGTTACGTCTCCGTATGACGTCATCATGACGTCACGTACAGCCGGAATTTGTGACGTCATCAGATGACATCATTGCTCGGTCAAAGGTAGGCCGATCCCGGGGCAGCGCAAAACCAGCTGAGGTGCAGAAAGCTGAGAGTGTTGATGCTACAGGCATTAAAAAACAACATTAGTTGTAGAAAGCTTTCGAAGGTGGGCGCGGGTTGTTCAATACATCGACTTAGAAGAAAAATAGCAATAATTGTTGGGGTTCAGCGAATGGGCGTCGGCAGGGGGGTTGGAAAGGGGGCACTTGCTCCCCTCAAGCTACGCCAACACTGGCCCCACCAAGGCCCACTACCTCTTTCGCACCACGGCGCAACACGTGTTTGCCCCCCCTCAATACCGAATACCGCCGACACCTATGGAACTTCAACGTCCCAAAACCACGATATGATTATGCGGGACGTCGTAGTGGAGGGTTGCGGAGATTTCGACTACGCGGGGTACTCTAACGTGCACCTAAATCTACGTACACGGGCCCTAAGCATTTTCGCCTCCATCGAAAATGCGGCCGCCGCGACCGGGATTCGATTCCGCGACCTTCGGATCAACAGTCGAGCACCATAACCACCAGACCACCGTGGCGGGTAGAAGACAAAGATGGCTTTCGACTTATAGTCGACTGAGGCGGATGCATAAGGGCACCCTGTGAGTTTTTAATCGCATACAACCAGTACTCGTTAGCACTGGCTAGTTTTGGCTAAATGGTGGATTTAATGATGGCTATGTCATAGCTAATGCTGCCTTCATGGAGGAAAAGTAAAGCTAGGATGGAGCGTCACGTGACAATTATGAATCCTAGTCATAAGAAATATTAATGGAGAAACAGGCCCTTGTCACGTGATAGGCAAGCGCACCTGTTGGTCGGCTCGCTTCGGTTGCGTTTGCTGCGGGTGCTGCGGAGGCCTACGCACCGCACGCTGGTCGGGAGGGCTTGTGTCAGAGCAGGTTGTCTTGCCGACGCTAGTGGAATCACTTGACACTCCCTCCGAGTTTTAAATCCGAAGCATTTCTTAGCGAACTTCGGCGACTTTGAGCGTATCTATCTATCTAGCTATCTAGCCGCCTACGACTTTGTGCTCTCCTGGCCGTATCGTTAATGGGATTTATACCAAATTTGGTATGGCATAACATGACTGTATGACGAACATAAATGGCTGGTCATATCATGAAAATCATGACTAACTTGTCATGAAAAGTATGATTTACATGCCACGCTCATGGCGCGTTCGCGGCCGTTTCGTTAGCTTGATATACACCAAATTTGGGATTTAGTAACGTGATTGTATGAGGAACATAAATGACAGGTGGTAATATGCAAATAATGACGTGCATGTCATGAACAACATGATTTAATTTACATGCCACGCTCATGGCGCGTTCGCGGCCGTTTCGTTAGCTTGATATACACCAAATTTGGGATTGAGTGACGTGACTGTATGACGAACATAAATGACAAGTGGAAATATGGAAATCATGACATGTCATGAGCGACATGACTTGCATGCCATGATCATGGCGTGCTCGCGGCCGTTTCGTTAGCTTGAGATACACCAAATTTGGTTTTGAGTGACATGACTGTATGATGAACATAAATGACAAGTGGCAATATGGAAATCACGACATGTCATGAGCGACATGACTTGCATTCCACGCTCATGGCGCGCTCGCGGCCGTATCGTTAGCTTGATATACACCAAATTTGGGATTGAATGACGTGACTGTATGACGAACATAAATGAAAAGTGGCAATACGGAAATCATGACATGTCATGAGCGACATGACTTGCATGCCACGCTCATGGCGTGCTCGTGGCCGTTTCGTTAGCTTGAGATACACCAAATTTGGTATTGAGTGACATGACTGTATGACGAACATAAATGACAAGTCGTAATATGGAAATCATGACTTGTCATGTGCGACATGACTTGCATGCCACGCTCATGGTGCGCTCGGGGCTGTTTCGTTAGCTTGATATACACCAAATTTGGTATTGAGTGACGTGACTGTATGACAAACACAAATGAGAAGTGGTAATATGAAAATCATGACTTGTCATGTGCGACATGACTTGCATGCCACGCTCATGGCGCGCTCGCGGCCGTTTCGTTAGCTTGATATACGCCAAATTTGGTATTGAGTGACGTGACTGTATGACGAACATAAATGACAGGTGGTAATATGGAAATCATGACTTGTCATGTGCGACATGACTTGCATGCCACGCTCATGGCGTGCTCGCGGCCGTTTCGTTAGCTTGAGATACACCAAATTTGGTATTGAGTGACATGACTGTATGGCGAACATAAATGACAGGTCCTAACATGTAAAACATGACATGCAAATCATGTAAAGCATGATTTACTCCTTCCTGGCGGCTTCGCATTACATCGATTCCCACAGTGCGTGGGATCTGCCGGTTTTTTTTTCTTTTTTTCCTCATCCCTGCTAGTGTTGCTATATGGTCGCTGTTGATGTCTCGTGTTGGGTACATGATCGCAAATGCTGGGTAGTGTTGCCAATGTTCGCTTTCCTCTGTTTTAACACATTGTCGTCTGTCAGTCTCGATGCAACGATTGAGTTTTTTACCAATTTCTCTTTTACCAATTTCTCTTTTCCTACTGGCTTAGGCGATCCGTACGTTTGACTACACTGCACGGATTTGATGAGTATTTAGCGGCGTGTGCGCGCGTGCGCTCGCGGCGTGCACCCCGTGGGTAAGGTGCAGGCTGATCGGCCAGGCAACGCCTGGCCTGTCTATGCAAGCGCGCGGCCCTCTAGCGCGAAGCCGGAAGTCAAGAAAAGAGGAGCAGTCCGCGTTCTCGAGGTACCACCATGCAGCAGCAGCCGCCGACGCCGCATCGATGCGGTCGCCCACGCCCGCGCCACGTCCGGGGCCAACGGGAGCGTTCTCGTTCAACCAAGCGACTTCCGGAGTGATTCGTGGCGGAAGCTGCTTCTTCGAACGAACCGCACCCCTTGCGCGATTGCCGGAACGACGAATGCATCGCCTCCGAGACGATGACGCGATGAAGCGCTGCGCTTGGTGTCGGGCGATCTTGGAGGCAGGGGTGGCGCCAGGATTTTTTTTTCACAGGAAGGGGGGGTGGCGGAGCCCACGACAAGAAAGTCCCTTCGGAAGGTGGAGGGTTGGGTCGGGGGGCAGGGTGCTGCGGGGAACTTATATGTTGATCCAAGGTAAAAGGCTCGAACAAGACGACGGACGATAAAAGAGACACACGCACACACACGCGCACTCTCTCATCTCGTCCGTCGTCTTCGCGCCTTTTACCTCGGATCATGCAATACCAAAACGCCCAGTTATGCACCCTAACATTATATGTTGAGTTTTGCCTATGTTTGTTCTTGAGAGGGCAAAGGAGGCCAGGCGAACTTTTGGAGTGGGGGGCTGCTTCCTCCCCCCCTGCCCGCCCATGGCGCCGCCCCTGTTTGGAGGGCACAATTAATGAGGCGCACCTAGAGGGCAGCTCAAGCGACCGAAATTAATTGTGCTGAGACTTTGTGTAATGCTTTCCTTCTCTGTCAAATTTCTGCTTTGTTTCACTCTTTCTTTCTCGTCGAGCGTGCGTGTTTCAACTTGGAGTATTGTTCGTGCATTGCAGCTTACTTGCAATCAAGATTAGTTGGGAGTTCGGCGCCACGCTTAGTGGTTCTCTTTGTCTGTGCTTTGCGTGCAGTTTGCGTTGCCATTCGAATGCGGCACCACCCATCCGTTTCGAATTTCAATTTAGCGGCACCATCAATCATGAAGGTTAGGCCAAAGAAACGACAGAAAGTTACAGCACAGATGCTAACGCCGTGCTAAAACACTTAAAGCCACTCGTTCGCTTTCGCGCAGGATATATAATCGGCTAGCGTGGCTTAGTATAATCAGATTTCGCGGATTAGATCACGCGCGCGAAGGTTGCAGGGCAGCCAGAGCAGTAGCAGTAACGGTGAGCTGTAGGGGTGAACAAAAAAGGTAAGAGCTTCAGTCTGCCGGCTTCTCTGTAAAAGGCACGCTTATAGCAGTTGCTCTAGCCTTCGTTGGCGGCATGATTAAAGCAAGAACCGGTTGGCACCGCCGCATCATGGAGGAGCCTCAGTGGCGAGCGTTGTTCTTTGAACTTTTCGACCGGTGATGGATTGATTAGTCGATTGAACGGTCACGTTTCACGTGTAAAATCGACAATACAGAGTTTAGAATAGTACAGTAAATAAAGTTCAGGTCACCATAAGTTTCTCTCTTGAAACAAACAATAGAAAATGCGTCATTGTAGATGTGCAACAGTTTCCAGGTGCAGAATTTGTGGTGTTTCCTGGCATCTCGCGAACATCGGTCCATCTAGCTTTACGAGGGCGATCGAGGTGCACGTGCGAAGGAACGTTTTGCTAAAGACTACCACTGCTATTGGAGGAGGGAAGGGGCGGGGAGGGGGGGGGGGGGGGTTCCACGCCCTAGAGTAAGTTCGCTAATTTCTTATAGTGAACAACGAGTAAAGGATGGAAGAGCGATCAGTGGTCAAGTTGTTCGCCCCACTGCTACGCGTTGAGTCTTCGATTATAGATTCGATGGCTGGTTCAGAACCGCGCCGTATACGCACATGTAACGAACGAACAGAAATCATCTTTTCTAGCAGGCTTTCTTTGCTTACCCTACTTTATAGGCGGTCCCAGCTGTTAAACGGTTCACCAGCATTAGTGACCTGCGCCGTCGCGCGCCTCGCATGCGTTTTCTGACGCGCGCGGCACTAATGTGGCCTTTTTTATGATTTTCAGACAAAGACAATAACGGTGCACGGAACAGCCTGCCCTACCCCCCACCTTCGCGTGTATCATCAGTACAAACACCCATTCGTCGCCCGCGCGTGTGTTTACACAGTACGTGGCAGGAACGACCGGGTACTTTTGTCAGGTGGCCTCTTATCGAACTAAAACACACTGATGGAGGCATAAAGGAACGAAAGGCTGAAGAAAAAAGAACAGAATGGAACTGCCAGCAGGCACTGTTGTTCTTCGCTGACGCTCGACCGAGTCGCGATTACCAGTCGGATAAAAAAAAAAAATGGACGCAAGAAAAAAGAACTAACGGACAGGCTGGCAACTACATAGACTATAGACCGGTGAAGAGATTGCGCGCTCAGCTGCTGTATGCATACGCGCAGCACCAATTGAACAAGAGAGAGAGGGGTCAGCAACCTTTCGGTCATAGAGGACAAGGAACGAAAAAAAAAATACAAGAGTTGCCCCCTAGCGCGCTACACACAGAAGCGTCGCCGTCGTCTCTCTCGAACCGCAGGTTGAAAAGCATCGTGCATTGCTCGGCGCAGCACACAATGCGGCGCGGAGCCTTCACGCGCACATAAGGCAGGCGGCCAGCCCTTGCACGGCCTCACTTATAAGCGTTCGCTGCACTTCGCATGCATAGTATAAACGCATCGGCCTCTGGCGACTGTCTGTGCGGAGGCCCATTGTTGTCCGGTCTGCATGGACAAGCAGGCGCAAGCCGACAGCAGCCCGCGCCGCCTTATCTGGGACGCCTGCCACGCTCCTCAGTTCTAGCCGAAACGTCAGCCGTGGGCGCCTTCAAGAAGCGAAGGCCTGTGTCCGTCGCTCTACACGCAGCCGTCGCCTTCGACGTCGAACGCGAGACGCACGCACACACGGTCGTTGGCCGTCGAAGTGAGGCCAGTAAACTGCCACTTCCTGTCCCGCGCCTGCGGCTCGTTCCTATAGTGGTTTTCACTTTGCCTATCAGAGAGAAGACAGAAATCTATTTCGTCACGAACAGTTCGAGCAACACTCAAACGTGCGAAGGCACAGATGAGAGGTCACGTACGCGCGTGTCGCTGCCACATAGTGACGTCAGCACGTTTTGACGCCTGCGGCGTCTTGCGTAAACAGATTTCGCGCGTAACTCAGAAACGCGTCGATTGTGGTCTTTACGAAGCCTGCTTATGACATTGCTATATGAACGTAAAAGGTTCGGTTGAATTTTCATTTATATTGTAGGCGTATCATCTTATCAGTGCATACGAACGTCAAGCCACGAAGCTTTCTCTTTCATACAAAAATATGTACTTTGTTCAACTTCGTTTGCACTACGCTGCATGGGATAGAAAAGTTATGGGATGTTGTGCACGTAGATCGCTCATGCAGTAAACGTACACATTTCTTGGATTGAACAGACAAGCAGAAACCAAAAGCTAGAGCCACGTCCGCATCGATCCCACTCAATATCGTTGCACCATGCAGCGGCTCATTATTTTAACTGTGAAATACTAATTTGCCTATATCGTGAATTACGCAATATTGTAGTTTACTTCGCTGGAATAATGATAAGATGTAATTCCAGTCCTTCCTTTAGCTGAGATATCAGCAATGTGTGGCAGTATGAGTGTCGTGACATATACCGCATTTACTCAAATAATGTCAACGCTAGCTGGCCAACTGTCGTCTAGTTTTAGCTAATGGCACAAAGTGTTCGCAAACTTTGGCTAACACTGGCCAATGTTAATCAATACTGGCAATAGCGTTGGCTAATGTTGTCTAGTGCTTCGTAATGTTAGCAAGTGGTTGCTAATCAGTGGTAATTTTGGCTAACGGTCATCTGGAGCTTACAAACATTGGCTAGCACTGAATAATGTCGACGAAGCGTCAGTTAGTATGGAATAGTGTCGGCTAACGCTTATCAGCTGTATACAAATGGTGTCAAAAGTTCGCTAATGCCGAGCAATGTTGGCTGTTGTCTCGTAGTGATGGCAACCCGCCCTTATAACACCGTAATTAATCAATTTCATATGTACTGCTGCGACTCTGCCACTATAGCGTTGTTTAACCCCACGGGAGTGCACCATCGAACGCTGCTTAGACTAGAGACGTCAGTGCGCCGGAGCATTCGCTTGTTAACCATGTAACTGACACCTTCTCTCGAACGCGAGTGTCAGTGTTATACATCGGACCATAACCAACCTCTTAGACGTCACACGGTTAGCCACGCGCTTTGCGCGAACTCGCGTTGCGCACACAATTGTTCGAGTTAGACAAAGACGATCGATCCCTCCATCGTGACGATTTGCTGAAAGTGAAACAGTGCTGGATAGCTGCAGCTCCACGCTCAGAGTTACTGTTTTGCATAAAATCTATAGCATATGCCCAAGTGCGTGGGGCCTGTCAGATTATATTTTACGTTTTATTGGTGTTATTTAAGATGATTTAATAGCGAGTATTATACTGAGCCATATGGAGAAACGCTAGCCCCACTAGAATGCATTTGAGCGCATACAGTTGTCCACTGGCTGTCTGCATAGTGTGCCCACTCCGCACTGGGAAGTGATATCGATGTGTGAAACACCTGTTACCTACGCTAATATTTAATAATAATTGCTGGGGTTTAACATACCAAAACCACGATATGATTATGAGAGACGCCGTAGTGGAGGGCTCCGGAAATTTCGACCACCTGGGGTTCTTTAACGCGCTCTTAAATCTAAGTACACGCGCCTCGAGCATTTTCGCCTCCATCGAAAATGCAGCCGCCGCGACCGGGATTCGATCCCGCGTCCTTTGGGTCAGCAGTCGAGCACCATAACCACTAAACCACCGTGGTGGGTACGCTAAGATTTAGAAGTGGGAAGAACATTATGATTAAGAAAAGGATGTGTTGCTTTAACATGACGGACAAGTTGAACTTGTGAACCTTACATGGTCACTGGTCAAACATGCTCACTTAAATACAATTGTGTTTGTTCATTTCCCTTTCTCGCAACTTGCTTTCAAGCTTTCTAAAGCCTCGTGCGGAGGGTCATCATACGTGTGGTCGCGTTTCTTAACCCACACCGACGAAAACAGCGGCTCTGTCTCCTCTCACCTGTAGCTGCATACACGCTCTTATAAAAGAAGCTTATATATACGGGCTGCTGCTGCTGTCCGAGATTCAATAGACTCGCGGGACAAGAGACGATACACCGCCCACCGCGCGTGACCGAGTTTGACGTCAGATGAAGAGCGGCGTCTCTGATGAAAGCACGATTACGCGACACCGCCGTCTTTTGGGACAAACAACGTGCACGGCAACGTGATGAAGAACGCGTTAGCCGTTTTTTTTTTCTTTCCCCTCCACAACACTTATTGTAGGGAGAACGTAGTAGGTGGAAGCCAACGACAGACTGCAAGAACAAGCAGCAGCAATATCATGACGATGATGACAATGATGTTTATGAGTAGGACAATTAAGAGAGTTGTCTCGGGTTTGCTACATA
Organism: Rhipicephalus appendiculatus; assembly: GCA_030522465.1. Taxonomy (NCBI): domain Eukaryota; kingdom Metazoa; phylum Arthropoda; class Arachnida; order Ixodida; family Ixodidae; genus Rhipicephalus; species Rhipicephalus appendiculatus. The sequence goes on along the minus strand of JALIZH010033007.1, from coordinate 1,102,204 downwards.
TAGGGATGTGAGCGAATGGTGCGACTCGAGAATGGCCGGGGAAAAGAAAACGTGGCATTGATGCGCGTGCAGGTGTGAGAGTGTTCACCGCTGCTGTTGAAAGGCAGTCACACAGTCCATTGCAAGTTCAAGCTTTGGCGGATGTCTGCGATGTTTTCCAAAGTGCGGCGCTGGACGAAAATAGTATAGAAGGACCGTGGCTGAGAAACCGCATTTGAACGACGTTAGTTGGTTCAAGCAATCGCGTACTAAGTTCGCACTTATCTCAGAGACTTATGCGCGTCAGAACGTGTGCAGCGTGCAATAACATCGTGTATTTTTCACATACGTGTGCAACGGAAAGGGGTGGGAGGGGGGTGAGATGAGCCATATTATGTAGCTGTGATGTTTTAAATAACTTCGTTGAGCCACCAAGTTCTACAGCCCGTGTTTTAGAGTACAGTAGCACGAAGTTGAGACAAGACTATAACGTTTGCAGTAGACAGCGATATAGGGCAGGTACCAGCGCAAGTCGTCCTGTCTTGACCATTGTTCCATGGCCGCTGCTTGTTCAACTGTTATACCTGGTTTAGAAGCACGCCCTACTTCTAGTACTTCTAGTGGAGCTTTCATCAAGTGTTTCCACCGTAATACCACTCACTACCTCTACCACTTGCATAGGCGTGCTTACGAGGGGGGGCAGAGGGGGGCGCCCCCCCCCCCCCCCCCGTAGTCACCTATAAGAGGGGGGGCGCAAAGCCTGCCCCGTACATTGACTTAATAAGGACGGGGGGGGGGGGCGCTGCGATGAACCTTCACCCCCCCCCCCCCCCCCCCCGTGAAGGTGAACCCTGCACGTGCCTATGACCACTTCAGTGAAAACCTACAGGCTTTAAAATGGCGAAAAGTTTAATCTTCTACTCTCTCGCCTAAGCTGTGCATATTTATATTAGAAATGTTCCATACAATATTGGTTTCTACGCTCGCCGCAGGATTGGCTGCAGAACACTTCAGTCAACAGCAGACTCGTAGCGGTCTACGACGCCCGCACTGGGAAAAGAAAGAAAGAGAACATAAAAACGGGGCCGATTATGCAATCTCACGTGGCCCGAGCGAATCTCCCGTTTCTGGAAGCCTGCAGTTTCTTTTTGTCTGCCTCCACTGTTGTTCGCGGTGCGACAATAAAAGAGGATGCGTTTTTTTTTTCTTGTGTGTGCGTTTGTGTGTCCCGTTTCAGCATGCCTGTTTACAAAGTGCTACGCGAACAATCAGTGAAAAAAGAAAGAAATGGTGCGCGTGGCCTCGTTGCATGGAAGCTGCAGGGACCCATGTAAGCCGGCGCAGAGACAAATAATGGCCCAGGCTTCGCAATGTTGGACAAAGAAAGAAAGAAAGAAAGAAAGAAAGAAAGAAAGAAAGAAAGAAAGAAAGAAAGAAAGAAAGAAAGAAAGAAAGAAAGAAAGAAAGAAAGAAAGAAAGAAAGAAAGAAAGAAAGAAAGAAAGAAAGAAAGAAAGAAAGAAAGAAAGAAAGAAAGAAAGAAAGAAAGAAAGAAAGAAAGAAAGAAAGAAAGAAAGAAAGAAAGAAAGAAAGAAAGAAAGAAAGAAAGAAAGAAAGAAAGAAAGCAAGCTTGGAACAGCAACGGGGTGGGTGGGTTGACGTGGCGGTTCGGGACTTTAGGGTAGACTGAGAAATGCGGCAGCGAAAGAACAGCGGTAGAGTGCGAAGAGAACAGCGACGCCGCCAGGCGTGCTGCAAGTCAGGTATGAACAACTGGCAACGACAAAAAACAATAATAGAAGCGTCCGCAAACGAGCATGCTTTCTGGACTGTTGAGAATAAGAAAAATAAGCAGAAAGGAAAGGCGAGTGTGGGTCGTTCGCTCCTTTCTTTCCTCTCGCTTTTTTTTTTTTTTTTTGCTTTTTGCTTTCTTAAGCAAAATAAACGCGAACAAGTAAAGCGCTGGCTCTGCAGTGCGCGCTGCTTAAGAAGAAAGAAAAAAAAATCCAACAGACTGTTAACTGGAAAATAAGTTGACGTGAAAAGCGGACGTCAAAAGAATCGGAAGCCGTCTTCGCGTTTACACCTGTACTATCTCGCTTGTAGCGCCGCGCCGTTGACGCTATTAGAAGGCTACTACACGTTCATTACTTCTGTGTTAAGTGCGCAAGAAGCCATTGTTACGTTGGGCGCTGGATGTCGCAGGTCAACCCCTATCTACAGTTAAAAAAGAAAATGCGTAAGTTAAGTACTGCGGTTTTTCTTGTCGTTACTGAAGGGAGGAAAACAAGAGAGAGAGGAAGGGCAGGGATGTTAACCAGTTTAGCATAACCGGTATGCCACCCTGCACAGAGGGAAGGGACGAGGGGGGATTGAAAGAAAGAGTATTCTGCAAAATAGTCATCAGAACTGTGGCGTTGTTATGCAGTACGTTTCGGCCATTGTGGTGTCAGAGTGTCCTTTCTCCGTGGTCTGCTCCGGCTAGTTCCTCAAACGTTCTTCATGCTTAGTGTTTCTTCTTAAAAGCCCTGACACGGCACGCGCAAGCATTCAAGAAAAGGAATGCGGCGATATCTGCTGCTGACCATTATTCCTTCATAAAACACATGGACAGTGCCAGCACTAAGCGTCGAGCCTATCGGGATTTCGCCCTTATCGAATCCATGCTGTTATCTCCGCTTGCGCAGTCGAAAACGCAGAAAACGAAGAGAAATCAGTTGATCGGACACGATAGTCGTTCGATGCAAGGCAGAACGGGCCTGGTACTGCGTGGCAAAACAGGGTATGAGACAATTCAACACTGGTATCCCTCGTATATGGGCAAATCGAGATGTTATTTTCTCATGACGTCAAGCGAACATTCTGCCGGAGTCCCGAATTAGCGCCCGAAAGGACGGGAAATGTTAGGAGAGAATAACGCGCTCATTTGTATTTTCAGATGTTGTTTAGGGGCCCCTTAAAACGAAAAACACAGAAAGAAAGATAAATGTGACGGCTACGTCGGAAGAAAAAATTCCGCGTGAGTCAGAGACGATGCGGCGAGAGTTGCGTAGTGCAGAACCTTCGTGGGTGACGATCGACGGAGGCTCAGCAAACCGCTCGTGACGTTTTTTTCACCGCCGCTCATATAAAGCGCGTGGTTTCGCCCACGCGTATAACATCCCCAACCCAAGTGACGCGCGCAAGCGAAAGCCACCGCAGGTCAACGCTCGCCAAAGCTGGCGTGACGTCCGAAGACGCGCTGGCGTTGCGCTGGCTCGCTGGGCTCGCCGCCGCGTTGCTGCGGCGTTTGCGGCGAGTCATATTTGCAGCTGATGAAAACGGGCAGGACGTTGTTCTTTGTGTTTTCTTTTTCTTTTTTTTTTTCGAAATCGCGTACCTAAAGTTAGTTGCGCGCTATCATATTCCCTGGGTATAAGAGGAGCCAAGCGATGCTGTTTTCGATTTGGCCCGCACGCGCTGCCAATGACGCTGCTCTTTTTCGAGGGCACCTAAGTCCTCCAAAGTCGGCTATTTCTAGAGCTCTATAATACTCCGCGGTAACGTTAAGCCGTTTCTGATCTCTGTGCACCCTCTTTTGGTATCTTGTTAACCGAGCTCATAACAGTAAAAAGAATAAAAGGAAAAAAAGGAAAAAGTCTAAATTAGCCACGTCATATATATGTAACAAGCGTTGAAAGCTGTGCGAGTTTGTACGAGTTCATTTGCTTGCAAACTGCGCAGCTAATGGAACACGAAGAAAACAATGAAAAGAGACAGACGAGCGCAGACTCACAACTAATTTATTGAAAAAGAACCTAATCAGCCTTAAATAGCGTCCAGCAAATATGGCGTATCACAGTCAGCGTTTATCAACGTACCCAAAACGTATCTGATTGAATCTATAATCTTTATTTTCGGTGCTTTGATATACGTTGACTGTAACGCGTCGCCTTTGCTGGATGCGTACGAGGTCGATAATTTTTTCAATAAATCAGTCGTGAATCTGCGCTCGTGCATATATCCCGGTTGGTGGATTGACGGGCACATGGGAGACACACGCACACCCACACCGAGACAGCCAAGACCAGGACCACAGCGGCAGCATTTTGATGGGAGTGAAATGCGGAAAGTGCTCTTGTACTTGGATTTATAGGTAAGCGTTAAAGAACCCCTATGCGATAAAAAAACTAACGCGCAGTCCCCCGCCCCCACAACGGCGTAACTCCTAATGAGATCGTGGTATCGGGACCTAGTAGACGCCGTCAAAATCTGCGACGTCACGGCGTTTGGTGCGGGAATTTCCCGGTGGCGTCGCCACTCGCATTTTCTGTTCGCGCATTTTCTCGCTCCCCAAGCGTCTTATCGCAGCAAGCGTGGTGTTTTTGGTATCGTGAGAGGGTAATTTACTCATAGGAGAAAAAATTCACTTGAACGTTCCTTTCAGGTGACGGCGCCCATGTGTCGAAAATAAAATCTACAACACAGTGAGACGTGACGGTGGCCGACAAGCAAGTGCTGTCGTCCCTACAGAGCGCCAAGACGAACCGGCGGCGGCGGCATCCACCCTGGCCGAGAGCCAGGACGTTCTCCGCTTGGCACGGCTCTAACCATGCGGAGAACGAGGCGCAATGATGGGTGGTGACGACAATAGCGGCGATGAAGATGACGCTACATTTGTTACAATGTCATTCCATGATCATTAAGCAGCGTTTCGTGACGCGTCGGATAAGCTTATTCACCTAGGCCACACACACGCCAATAAAAGTCACAAGCTACCTTATGCATTTGCCGACACTCATAATCAGGTGCTGGTTAAATGCTGGCTATATCCAGGAAACTAGGCGAAAAATATCCGGTTTCCTGGATATATCTAGCATTAGGCTGGACCTCTTTAGGAGTGTATGACGGCTCGAAAGCGAGGCGTCTTCTTATTTTTCTTTTCAGTCCACTGCATTGGTCCCTTTCCCCGAAAGTTTTCTGCACTCAACGTGGTTACGACACTCCCTCCGGGATCCGAGGCACTGGAAGCTTTCTGCGCCTCACGTGGCTTTGCAGGGCCTCCGAGATGGGCCCACCTTTGACCAAGCGACTGTCATATATGACGACGTCATCATCTGATCAAGTTATGTAGCGTCATAGAGACGTCCTGGTGGCGTCACAATTTATGGCGCTGAGTAGGATTGAAAACCGGGCAAGTTGGTAACGATTTATAGCTGGTAACGATTGATTGTTTTGCCTCTACCAGCTATGAATTTATGGCAACCTGTGACGTCATGTGGGGACGTCATCGCGCGATAACGGTTCTTTTTTTTTTTTTCATCACTCGTATTGACTTCCGCCGGGGTGGTGTTGCGGTGACGGTTCTCGGCTGCTGACCCGAAGGTTGCGGGTTCGATCCCGACCATGGTGGTCGCATTTCGATGGAGGCGATATGCTAGAGGCCTGTGTACTGTGCGATGTCATTGCACTTTGAAGAACACCAGATGGTCGAAATTTCCGGAGCGCCCCACTAGGGCGCGAGCCTAATAATCATGTCGTGGTATTGGCACGTAAAATCCCAGACATATTTATTATTACTCGTACTCACGCCTACGCCAACGGCCATTTTTCGCGTTTGACGAGGAATCTAAGGCTTTTGCCTTAATATAATAGTCATCGTCACACTATGCTGTCAAGTGTGGACCGCCACTCAGTGTTATGTCTGACACTCATACACGTATTCATTTTGGCACGACGACAAAAAAAACATTCCACCAGCTACTTGCTGCATTTCACTTGACGAATAGGGCCAGAAATCGCCGGAGAGTTTCTCCTTCTTTTTCGTACGCTTCATATAACCTAGAACCTCGGAGCGCCTACTTTCGCTCGGGCGTCACGATAAAAGTTAATTCATTAGTTCCGGCACGCGGCGCACGCAGTCGTGAACTTCGCCTTTGCTTCCGCTCTGACCAGAAAGGCTATAGAGAGCAACCGGAAGGAGAGTTTACTTCCACCTATACTCCCCTCATCGTTAATAAGCCCATTTCCCTCGCGTTCCAGTTCTGGTCAGCGTCTTAGACATCTTACGTTGACAGCAAGGGCGTAGCCAGGAATATTTTTATGGATGGGGGAGGAGGGGGGAGGTTCAATTACTTGTTGCGCAGGTCGGTGCATGCGTTTAGATGTGCGCATATATATGAACAATTCGAAAATTTCGGTAAACGACCCCCCCCCCCCCCCTCCCCGTCGGCTACGCCAATGGTTACACAGATACACAACTACGGAAGACCGCTGCGAGCCCGAGCAACGCAGAACGTCTGGAAAATGAGTATTCGACTTCATGCCACCTCGCGTCGACAAGAAAAAGCCGAGAAAAGAATAATAAAAGTGTTTTCTTTTCTTTTTTTTTTTTCCAATCTGTTTCCTTTTGGAACGTACGAACGACGCAACCGAGCTTACATTGAGCGTGCAGGAAAGCTTAAAGTTTTTTTCTGCGAGTAGACGACCTTTCTGTCGAGTTTTCAAGTAACCCTTCTGCTGTCGCCATCTTGTATGGATAGCCAAAAAATCCTACATCGTTTTCTGCTTCGGCGCATGTCTTTGCAAAGCAGTCATTTATTTATTTTTTTCGTCGTCTTCGTCAAAAATGGAACAAGACTTAAGATGGCCACAGCACGCCTAGCTGTCTACTTAGCAGCCTACGGCTAAAGCCAAGTTGACGATGATGATGATGAGCATTAAGTGCTATAACAACTAATAATTATATAAAATTGGAGCGTCTGCAAAATAAGGTGTTAAGAATCTTTGAGAATTTTAGTGGACACCCGAATCTTTCACCCATTGGTCCCCTATTCATTCAACGTAACACGCTCAACGCGTCTAAGATATACGATTATAAACTGTCTCTTTGCGTGTACAACCATAAACTTCCAAAAGATACAAAACATTCCATGCATGACTACAGCATACCTAACAGACAATACCTGTGCCGCGTACTCGCACAGAGAGAGAGAGAGAAAAGTTTAGTGAAAGGCAGGGAGGTTAACCTGGAGAAATTACGGTACTTCCAGTCTTGAATATGGCATACCAACATTTTACAACCTCTTAAAAACCAACATTAATTTCACTGCCCAACAACACGTTTAAATCAGTACGTGGCTACTTGAAGAAAAAAAATGATTTTTTTTACCTTCTTATGACTGACTCAGCCCCTTAACTTCCTTCCTTTGACAGCCTTTATAACATATGTGATACTTTTTCGCAGTCTTCATCGAAGAGTGTTTCATGTATGTTTTGTTCTTTGACGCCATGTTTATTAATTTCTGATTTCTGAGTCTTCATTACGTACACTGTACCTGTTCTCAAGGATGTTTATATCTTGGCTGTTGGCCATAATGTTCGTATTTATTCGTCCGCCTCGGTGGAACAGTGGCTACGGTGCTCGGCTGCTGACCCGAAGATCGCGGGTTCGATCCCGGCCGCAGCGGTCGCATTTCGGTGGAGGCGAAATGGTAGAGGCCCGTGTACTGTGCGATGTCAGTGCACGTTAAAGAACACCAGATGGTCAAAATTTCCGGAGCCCTCCACTACGGCGTCTCTCATAATCATATGGTGGTTTTGGGACGTTAAAACCCCAGATATTATTATTCGTATTTATTCACCATTGGTTAGAATCATGTGAAATCCACGGTTTGTTTCTCTTTGCAGGACCGTGGGTCCCGTCAAGCTGGCCGTGACAACTTTTTGCCTGGAAGCCCCCCCCCCCCCCCTTTTTTTTTGTTTGTTGGAAAGTGGATTCTGATAATCATGATCATACTGACTATAGTATTGGAGCCACGACATATGCCCACATACTACTTTCCTTCGCCATATAGATCACTGTTGTCACAGACGCGAGCTCAGTAGAGGGGCGTGAGCTGTACAGAGGCGGTGGCGCCGCTGCCTGCATAAGCCAAGCCCCGTATGATAGTTACGGCTGGTTCCAGCCACCTCCGCACTCTCACGAAGTGTTTTAACAACCGGCACGCATGCATGCACGCGGTACACCCGGCAGTGATGAGGAGGCGTGATGGCGTCAATCACGTTCTCGTGAAGAACGTGATATCGCGTGGGCAGCGGTTGAGGTCTGTACACACGGCAGCAGCTGCTGCGAGTGCCCGTGATAGAGTGGTAGTGCGTGAGCGTGCCACGGAGCGTGCAGAAAAAAGAAAAGCACCGACGCCTGAAAACGCGTTCGCGTTGCGTTCGAAGGAAAGACTGTTCGCACGACGAGCGTGTAAAGTGGGGACCATTTTCTCTGTGACGCTGCAGCCGGTGGTTAGACGAAAAAAATAAAGCAATAATCGATACACAAGGGGACACAGGAGCAGGTGGCAAGGTGCCTTGTACGTTTCGAGTTCTGAACTGTTCGCATTTTTTTTAATTTTTTATTTATTTTTATTTTTTTGCTTAATCTTTTCGTCGCGATCGAGCTGCACTTGGGGAAGGTTGGAAAAGAAAACTGTAGGCCTGTAGCTCGCACGGCAAGTAGAGCTAGTTGGTATGAATGCATATTTGAATAGCGCAAAAAGACACAGGGACACCGTCTTGTATCGTCTTACTCGCCTGTGTCCCTGTGTCTTTTTGCGCTATTCAAATATGCTAGTAGTTGGTTACGAATGAAGGATGGAATAGGAGAGAAAGAAAAGGCTGGGATGTTAACGAGTCTAGAAGGACCGGTATGCTACCCTACACTGGGGAAAGGGATGGGGGAGTTTTAAAGATGGAGAGAGAGAGAGAGAGGGGGGGGGGAGAGCACGCATGCACAAAGTCACACACCTCATGGTCACGATAACTCAATTAGTTTATAACCACCGGTGCAAGTGTGACGTCTTCAAGAAGTTGAGCACTGCCTTCGTCGCCTTCACCCGCGATGACCTCTCAAGGCGACAGTACAGAATAGTTTCTGCCTTCATTAGTTGTATACGATGTGCAGACTGTGGATAGATCGACGCACTGTGCAAGACTGCGTTTGTAATACTATAAGCTCTCCAACCCTCCAGTACGCAATCGGCGCCTCTTGCTCCTATATATTGCGATTAATTTTTTTTCTTTTTCATTCTAGTCTTTCAATTTGCTCTGTTTTGCTCACTGAGTCACAAGGAGTAACAGGGGCCACTTAAAAGTCCCTAACCTTTCTTATTTCATCATGCCAATGCTATTTTTCAAACAAGGGATAGTGAGAGGGTATGTATTGTCCTACACCTGCCACCCTCATTAAAAATAATTAGTAATCGAGAACTGCACCTCATCGACCAGCGTGTTGACAGTTTTCTTTCAACGCACGTGCCATTATTCAAGGCCTCTCCGATGTCGTCAGCGGTTCCAATTACTGCGCTATGCGTAGGCGAATGGAGATATAATGAAAACTGTTTGATCTTCGCTATGCAGTCCGCAGTCGTGTAGTCGTTTTTTGTTCAGCTTCATCTTGACTCGCATGTGGATCCACGCGGTTCGTTCCCTATTAAGACAGTCTAATGGGAGCATTGCTCGACTGAGAAAAATAATAAAAGAAACATATACACGTGAAATAAGATGCATTGCACAAAGGGCTCGTTTCTTTCATACGTGATTTCGTTATAAATGTACACTGATTAACAAAAGCGAGATAGCGAGGGTGATAACCTCTTGGTGCTAATATAACAAATAACGGCGTTCGGGTGACCTTTACACTGCGTACGTTGTCTCGAAACGCCCGTGAATTAGTCGTAGTTCTCAGAAGCAGCCTGCGAACGCCGCAGTGACCTCATGTAGTAACTTCAAAAGAAAGAAAGAAAGAAAGAAAGAAAGAAAGAAAGAAAGAAAGAAAGAAAGAAAGAAAGAAAGAAAGAAAGAAAGAAAGAAAGAAAGAAAGAAAGAAAGAAAGATTTCCGCGATTGTGGGGCATGAGTTCTTGGTGCTTATGTCCTCCTCCCATCATTTTTGCCGCTCCTCCCTCCTTGTATTATGTAAAAGAGCAATATTGTATTGCTCTTGCGTGATCATCCGCACCAGTACTTTGAGGTTGGTATTGATCCGTATATGGCATTGCAGATGTACAACGCCGATATTTCTAAGACAATCTGAACGCTTTCCATCGAGTGGTTTAGTGAGACCTAGCGCATGTCTAATGATCGAAGGAAGCGTTCACTTTGTAGCCGCATATTTATTTATTTATTTATTTACTTACTTACTTGCTTACACTACAGTTAATCCCAGTGGTAGGAGCTCTATGCTTCGTTTCATACTTCAGGTGCAATTCTGAGCAAGCTAGCGAGACTTCTTGCAGTAGATGCGTTCGCAATAAGAAATAGTTCAATTATTTTACCACTCGCAATATGAACTCTTTTTTTTTTTCGCTTTTAGGCTGAGTAATAAGTCAATATGCTTTGTGCCTTAGAAATAAACAAGCCCCGTAATACATTGGCAATACGTTATTCTGGATCGCTTAGCGTCTTTTTGTATTCGTTTTTTTTTGCGTGTGTGTGTGTGTGTGTGTGTGTGTGTTTAACTTGCATGCCGTCACGACGCCTCACGCGCTGCATCGCGCTCGGCTCGCACAAGCGTTAACGACGAAAGGCAAGCGCGAGACACGCGGACTTACACATTTTACTGACCGAACTTCTTATGGCCATCTAACACGGAATCGTCCGCAGTTGCCTTCTGACGAAATAAAGTTTTTCCATCCATCATTCTTGCATAGCGTCCACAGTGTTGCACATAGTGTGTGTAAAACTTAGTACATTCCAAGGGCCGCCTCGCGTGCGCATGTGAATGCGCTGTCGTAGGCCGCGCTTTGCCATCGCCCTCCCCGTGCAATGTGTCTACGTCACCGCCGGTGACACGCGATACCATGCATATACAAGCGTATAGTAGGTACATGCACAGCGTACGCACTTATCGGTGGCCTTGTCCGGACGTGTGCGTCAAACTCCCCGTGCTCTTAACCTGTACACGTCTCACGTAGGCTTTCGTTATCTCCTGATCTGGCGTCATAAAACGTATACAGTTCCCTCGACTCCTCGCTTCATCTGCTCGTCGTCTCGCGTTATCGCTTTCCGTCACTAGCGGTACTCCTTTTCCTCGGTGTTCATTCGAGCCGCGCGTTTGGCCGCACATGCGTTGGCAGAGGGTACACCTACGCGGTTGGTATCGTACCCACGGCTAACGAGGAATCTTCGAGAACAGAGACCCGCCTGGTGCGCGGCTACACGAATGTGTGCTTATTCGACACTCCCCCGCCAACGCGCCTCCAGCTTCAAGTCTGCGTTCTGGGCGCGCGACACTGCGTCATCTGTAGAAAGAGACGCGTGATCGCGTATGGTGTGCGTGTGCGCGTGCACGGACGAAAACAAAGCGCCGCAAAAAGAAATGCACGCAAGAAGTGTGATTTTGATGTACTGCTGCCATTGATTTCGGTCTCCAAATCCAGCAGTTATGTTAGGCATGGAACTTGGTGTTTACCAAGAGGGATAGAAACTGGTGTTTAGCAATCCTCGTACGGATTGCTAAACACCAGGAAAAAACACGGAAATACCCCTTTCCGACCCCACGACCAGTGTACTGGACATAACAAAAAAAGCGGTGCAGAAAAGCAAGCAGAGCTACAACCGAAACCGAAACCACTTTTTGCAGCTTCTGTAAGAGTCCAGCAACATGTTTTAGATGTGAAGCATCTTATGGCGAAGCTTAATCCGGTGGTGGTGGTGGTGGTGGTGGCGGTGTGCCGCGTGCCCACCCTTACTGCGCATGCGCAAACCCTTAAAAAAATAAAAATAAAAACCTCCTCTCCCTCCTCTAGGCATCCCTCCCCGTGGCAACCACACCCTCACTGTGCATGCGCCTCCCCTCCTCTCTCCCCTCTTACACTCCCCCCCCTCTCTCCTCTACGCATCCCTGCCCACGGCGTTCACACTCCCCACTGCGCATGCATGTCACCCCCCTCTCTCTCCTCTCCTACGCTCCTCCCTCTCTCGCCTCGCGACGCCGACGCAGGCAGCGTCTGCTAGCGAGTTTCTTGGTTGAAAAAAACCGACTGCTCGCGCTGCACAACCGTTCACTGGCCACCCCGTATATATGGCAATGGATCTTGACCTCCAAGGTGGTGCCGGTGGGAGATTTCTCCTGTGCGTTGTTGAACAATAAAAATTCGCAGCGTGCGCGTTAACTAAAAGCGGAGTGCGGGTCTCTGTGTCCAGTCGGAGTCTTCTGTCTCTCATTGCCCATTAGCAGCGATTGGCATGTTCCAGTAGGAAACACTGCTCCATCACTGCCTGCTTTGCGCCTCCCCAGTTTTCTCTCCTGCGCAATGCTGCGATGAGCCAACGCCGCCGCCAGTGTAAGCGTTAGCGCCCGCTGCTTCGCATCTACACATGGTTCCCTTTAGCGGGAGATGGTGTAATTTTTTTTTAATGTAGTTCCTCCTTCAGCCCCATTTTCTGATCGGGGCGCCTCAGAGTAGTGACGTCATCCACGCGGAAACGCGCGCGCATGATGTGGTCAAGTATACAAAATTATTTTAGGAGTTCTGTTCGCGCAATTCAAATAATTTAAATCGTGCGTGCTGTCTATATGATGTCTACTTGATACATTGTTGCAAAAAGGTAGCGTTTGTAATCAGACGTTTGCTGGCAATGCGAGAATGTATTTATGTCCAGTATACTGGACACCAGGATGCAATTGGCTCACATCGTACTAAACATGGAAGGAAAAAAAAGAAAAAAAGAGGCAGCGTCACATGACGATCTTGAAGCCCAGCCATAGAAAATGAAACTGGGGCATGCTGGGAATCTAACAAGAGCATGGAGCACGAGGATTGAGCGTCGTCTGTTGAGGTTGACTTGTGGACGTAGTCACTCTCCCTCCTAGGCTTTTTTTCTCTTCGTGGTGCTGAATGCTATGTGCGACAGCTAACCATGAGAAACTTTTTCTGGGGCCAAACGAACCCTTTTTGTGTCTTATAAGACGATTGACCTTCTGACTGGGCCAAAAGCAACTCTTTCAAGGAAGATAGCAGAATGTGTGTACCCATATTTGCAACAAATGAATCCTATAGTGTCCAGCATACTGGACATGGTTCTCCAGCGAAAACCATTGTACTTACAGTCTCCTTTATTTTTTCGCATGCTTTTCAATGGGCTCTTATCTAGAAAAGAACATTAACAAAGTTTAGTTCTACCCTAGAAAAAAATCCGGTCGTCAAACAGCTACACGTTTGATATTCTTGAGACATTCGTTTAACTTACCTCTTTTCGATTTAAAGTGATATAAGATGGTTCGAGTAGTAGATAGATAGATAGATAGATAGATAGATAGATAGATAGATAGATAGATAGATAGATAGATAGATAGATAGATAGATAGATAGATAGATAGATAGATAGATAGATAGATAGATAGATAGATAGATAGATAGATAGATAGATAGATAGATAGATAGATAGATAGATAGATAGATAGATAGATAGATAGATAGATAGATAGATAGATAGATAGATAGATAGATAGATAGATAGATAGATAGATAGATAGATAGATAGATAGATAGATAGATAGATAGATAGATAGATAGATAGATAGATAGATAGATAGATAGATAGATAGATAGATAGATAGATAGATAGATAGATAGATAGATAGATAGATAGATAGATAGATCCCACCCGCATCCGATTATTAACGGCTACGTCAGGACGACTTCAGGAGTAAAGCGTGTCTTGTATTCAGCAGCTTGTTTCGGAATACACAGTAATCAGTTAAAAAGGAAAGGGGTTGTCTTCAATCGAGTGATGCTTACATTCGCGTCGTTACAGTACACGACTCTGCCCCCGCCTGTCGACGCCAGGGGCAAAGGACACGCTGCGTGCGCCCCGCTGAAGGAAATTGCTTGGGCTTGGAAATTGCTCGACGGATCTCGCTCCGCGGAGCTCCGTGTACGGGCTTCACCGCCGAACACGCCGCAAAACTGCTACCAGCTTCAGGCTTACTCGCCATTTTTTCCTTTTCTTTATTATTATTGGGCACTCCACGGCAAAGTGTTGTTGCGGTAAAAAAAAAAAAAAAAAGACGAAAAACGAGAAGCCCTGTTGCAGGCGATCGCTCGAGCTGGAGGCTTTAGCGCCGCCGTGTTGACGCGTGGCTCCAGTGAAGCCGAACTTGAGGATACAGGGAGCGAAGGCGGGGAAGTGTGTAGATCGATCGCCAACTTTCCTCGTGCGAAGCGGGCAGGCTGATGTGGACAGAAAAAACAAGATGGCGTTTTATAGCCTCCCCTATAGCCTAGATGAGAAAGAAGCTTCGGCACGGCCCATCATCGCCCCCCCCCCCCCCCCCCCCTTTACCGTATATAGTGTATATATACGATGGCCTGAAATTGCGATCGCCACGGCCGCATCGCGCGCGTTGGGATTGAAAAGCCGATTGGGGCGGATCTAAAATTCCATCGGCTTATACATACGGGCAGGCGAGATGGACGGCTTTGATGTTTCAATAAGGATGTTTGTCAGGGCCACGCGTAGGAGATGGAAGGAAAGAAAAAAAAATGGGCCAAAGTACCGATATATAAATGTATTTCTTTGAGAGGCAGCTTCGTTTCAGGAACGCGGTGGTTTTGACGAGCGCCTGCAAACGGCGTTGGTTCCTGTTTTTCCTCCGCTGTCGTGCTTGTCTCGCTCGTAGTTTATTGAGGGTGACAAAAAGGTCAACTCGAGAAACAAAAAAAATGAAGTTAGATTGATGTAATTGGACAGGGCCAAGGAAACGTCGAATGCAATATTTAAATGGGAATCTCGCGCTGTCTATGTATAGTGCATTGCATGAGAGTTCCCTCGATGCGGGTGGGTGTTTAGATAACGTTTTAACGATGAACTAGTAAAGGACATCGTTTTCTTTGTGTTTTGATTGCCGCAACGCGGCACCCAAGAAACGATGTTAAGACACTTTCCGCCGTGAGATTGTTAGATACTGCGACAGAATATCAACCTGCTGAAAATTTGAAAATCAAGGTATATCCGGTGACATCAGGCATTACTTAGACCACGGCCGCTAAATAAAAATAATTAGCGGCCGTGCTTAGACCTAATTGACGCGTTTCAGTGCGTGGCGTGTTTATGGTATCAAACATGTGGCTACAAAGATGAAGTAACGTTATTCTATTCTATTCTATTCTATTCTATTCTATTTATTAAAATGTGTAAAATTAGCCCATGTGGGCACTACAGGGGGAGAAGTGGTAAGACGAGTTACACACAGAATACAGAGTTAGTATATATATGGAACCTCATAATTATATGTACACGTAGAAAGTATCATCAAGCAAAATATAACACCGGAGCCGTCAGCGCATCAAGCAAAACAAGGAAAAAAGAAACAAAAATAAGACAAGTAAATTAATCTGAAACCAGTTAACTGAAGCAACCAATTTCGGTTCACTAAGCGCAACGAATGAAAGAAAAGCGCTGGTAAAATTGCGTTTAAAAACACCATACAGGAAGAACTAGTGTTCTAACCACGTGAAGCGATGTAAAAGTTTAACTGAGTTTGAACAGTAAACAACACCCAGTAGTCAAACTTAACTGGTAAGTCGCACTACGACGTTCTTGAAGGCACCTGTTTTGTTGTAGAGTGCCTAACTTGGTAACCAATCCAGCGAATCATAAATTTTAAGAAAGTAATAAATAAATAATCAGTAAATCCCAATAAGTCATCGACAATGTCGTTCGCAAGTATCCAGGCGACAGAAATCTGTTGCGCACAAGCGCACCATAGGCGTAGCCAGGGAGGTTGTAGCACTCACTCACTCACTCACTCACTCACTCACTCACTCACTCACTCACTCACTCACTCACTCACTCACTCACTCACTCACTCACTCACTCACTCACTCACTCACTCACTCCTCAATCAATCAATCAATCAATCAATCAATCAATCAATCAATCAATCAATCAATCAATCAATCAATCAATCAATCAATCGTAGTAAGTAAATTGCATTTGTTTTGGCGCTGCTGCACATGCGCACAAAAACGAACTGTGTCCTTGCTAGAGGACATTCCATGTCGACGACGAAAAAAACAAGTGATCCCACCGAATAAAAACAGAACAGTTGGCACACATCACGTACACCATGTGAGATATGCTTGCTCTGCTTGCGAAACGGACGCGCCTATCTGGTAGGCGTTGCCGCTGCATTAGGCAAGAAGGCAGCTGTAGCGCATGGGAGCCCATACCAGCGCATGTGTCTCACGCTCCGGGCACGCATCGAGTGACTCGTGCGGTCCCCTGACTTTGACTGCCGCCACATTCCGTTAATACTGGCACTATGATGATGATGATATGTTGTGTTTAGTGGCGCAGGGGCCATTGTTGGCCAAAGAGCGCCAAGACGATAGTTACAGAATGATCAATGGTAATGTATGTTGGCTGTATAAGGGCCTAAAATCTTGTGCGCTAAAGGTTCTTAAAACATAGAAATAGTAAAATCATGACGGTGAGGTGAAAGTTCAGTGATTGAAAACGGTGCCATTGATGAGAATTGTGCAAAGTCTGATACCATAACTGGCACTATAAATGACACCAACTGTGACGGTATGGTCGGCGTAGCTAGTCAACAACACAATCAACGCTGACTGATTCCATTGAGCACTTTGTAGCACGGCTTCAACACACGTGACTCACTCGACAAAAGCGCAATACGATATCGTGGTGTTCAACTCCTCTCGGTGGACTAATAATAACGCCTCTTCATGCATTCAGTTTGAGGTTACTGCAAGTGTAGCTGCGCGCAAGCGCCATGGTCACGTGGTATTCTTTCCAAGTCTGGCTCACTTTATTCGCAGCACCGAAACGTTGCAACCACAGTAACTATCATTATATATATATATATATATATATATATATATATATATATATATATATATATATATATATATATATATATATATATATATATATATATATATATATATATATATATATAAGTATGTATGTGAACATTTGTTGATATGCGCTACAACTTGATACCTGATCATTAGCGCATGTGGTTTCTACGAGTGCCCTGAAAGATCCATTATTGAAATTAACGACCAAAGGTCGTTGTAAGAAGATACCACGAGTCGCTGATGCAGGCAATGAACAATGCAATACAGTTGAATACCTTCTCGTTACTTGACACGTGCATTTAAAAAAAAGGAAGATAATTGGCATGAGTTGCCTGAAACTCACTATACAGTTCTCAAGCTCTAATGAGTAGCTGCAATACACGTCCACGCTGTGATACAGCGCTTGAGTGACGTATTTGTCGTACAGAAAAATGACTGGAGTGACTCGCACGGACTCAAGCGAGGCGACATTGACGTCAGAAGCATCGTGTCCCTTCACCCAAGTCCGTGTCTACGTGCAGAAAATTTTTCGGTGAATACTTCGCAATTACAGATACACTTGCTGTCGTTCGAAAGACGGAGTGTCTCACCCCGGAGTCAACGTTCGTACAAAAGATGCCTGTCTTTGTCAGAACAATTGCCTCTCTTCAACTGACGGAAACAAAACAAGCCCTCCTGTCGGAATGCTGGCCGCAAGATGTCGTTTCTCGTTCGAACATTTCTGAGCACTTCAATGTATCCACCGGGGTGGCTTTGAGGCTGAGGTGTTGCGCAGTTAACCGTCTAAAAAACGGTGTCGATTCCTGTATCCCCTCGGCGGCCGCGTTTTATTTGAAAGGAAATGCAAAAAACTCACAGGGTCCCCTATGCATTCGCCTAAGATGGCTGGAACGTGAAACCATGTCTTCTTTTTCTTTTTATTCCGAGTCGTTCGTATTGATCCCTCCGCCCCGAAAAGCTTTCTGCACCTTGCGTGGTTTTGCATTGCCCCCGGGATCAGCGGCATTGCGAAGCTTTCTGCACCCCACGTGCCTCCGGGATCGGCCCACCTATGAAAAAGCGATGATGTGATGTGAAAAGGTCATCATGTGACGTCACGTCATACGACGTCACTTTGACGTCATCAGGACGTCACAAAATTTTGGTGGTGATCATCACATGATGATTTTTGCATCACTCGTGTTCACGTCGCTTGCCACGAGGTGGCGCTTGGTAAGCGCCACCTCGCGGCAAGCGAAAAAAAAAACACAAAATGAAAATGCTGGTGGCGACACCCCCTTGAAATTCCCGCACCAGTCGCCATGACGTCATGGATTTCGACGGCTTCTACTAAGGCCCACCGTAGTTTCTAATCGGTAAAAAAGGAAGAGCATTGTCTTTTCTGAGGGAGCCAGAGATTTAGCATACCAAATTCCAGGAAATTACGTTGAGCCAATGTGGCCAACGGGAAAAAGCTTTGTAATCCGTCTAGTCCCCATTGGCGATATCGGCGGGAAATTAAAGATCAAAGCGTCTGACACTGATTCTCTCATTAATGTACCTATGGCGGTGAAATGAACGACACTAGAGTTAAGTATAAAATATCAGTCCAAACTGATTTATTGCTTCACTTTAGTGTCCCTTTAAAACACCGTGTACCTTAAATTAAAGCATAGAACCCCGAATAGTCACAGATAGCCCGAAGCGCCCCCCCCCCCCTCCCCTGCCCCAACGGCGTCCCTCATCTAACACTCCGAAGTGTCCATTTTACTGCAAACTTATGTCCTATGTTCACGTGTCTGTAAAGCTTGAGTTTGTCCTTGTACACTCTAGCACTTTAGCCTTCGGTTTAGGTTTCACTGCAACCCTTGACAGTTTAGCCAGTGGTTTAGTCAGATTAGTCAGGGCTGTCAGCAGAACGGCTTCTCAGCACTCTGTCACCCCACCATTCCGTTTCCATCTCCTCTCTTTCTCTCACCGTCTTCCTCAAAACACGAGGCGCTGTCAGGTGTACCAATTCCGAGAATAGAGGACAAAAACAAAAGAAAATGTTACAAAAAAAAAATACAAACGACTATCTACGAGTGGAAGCGGAAATAGCAAGCGGAAAACAAAAGAAGAGCGAAGCAAGCGTCATGAGCAACACCCCCTTCTTTCCCCTAATGATTTTTATTTCTCGCATTTCTTTCTTTTTCTCTTTCTTTCTTACAGCCATGTACTCCCATCTCAAGGTCCCTCGAGTTTTCCTCCTCTTTCCCGGCACGACCTCCTCACCCTTCAACGACGCTCCAGTGACGACGGCGACACACGTGGCCGCCTGGCGGAGGCGGCTGCTGCGACGGGCACCGGAGCGGAAAGCCGGCACAGCGCAGCTCACTACACGACTCGCACGTCTCAGTTCGCACGCACAGCCAGCCGAGCATGGTGGTGTACAGCTGGTGCCCGACTAGGCCGATCAGTGTGAGAGGGGGGTGACACTCTGACTGAAGGACACGCCGCCTGTATGACTCACATTTTCAACGAGCATATAGCCCGTACTTGACACACTAGTGGACGGGAGAGCGACCTAATGAGAACTCTTACGAGGTGCCTTTGTTTTTCTGCGCAAGCATGAAAGCTCAGTCGACCAACGAATCTGAATCGAACGCGTGAAACCCACGCTGACCGACACTGATGTAGGATAGAAAAAGAGAAAGATGAGAAGACAATAAAGGAAATTAACCAAAGCGGATCTCTAGTTGGACACCTTGTACTTGGGAAAGGGGGTGTGGGAGTATTTAAGAAGAAAAGGGTCCATGAAGACACCACTAAATCATTATGACTATGCATATGTGCAACTAATACACAAAAATGTTTACAATGCCCAGTCACAATGGGTCAGTCAGACGGTTTGATGTAAAATAACTCCCTCGTAAGCAACAGGCCGTAACTATCGTGGTGACACAAGACGCGAATTACACCGTCTGTAGTTAGCCCTCCATGCACGTAAAACATTTGAACAGGGAACGGAACATCAATTGAGCCTGATGTGCAGCACAGAGAAGTACTATCAGTGAATTACGAATGCTGTCTTGTTTAGTAAAATGTCAGGGCCTCGAAACGGCACAGCATGTGCTGCCCTGCACGCTATAGGCGCAGGACGCCTTGACGATTTTGGCCCCGCGTATCTCTAAGGTACGCTTAAATCCAAGCATGCGGGAGCGTCTGCATTTCAACCCTTTTAAAATGCTGCGGAGATGTGCCCGGAATCGAACCAGTGACTTCGTTCCCGGTATACAAACTGTCATCAGCCAGCCAGCTCGCTCTTCAGAGATTGGGGCCTATAACAAGAAAAGTTGTGGGATAGAGAGGCGTCGAGTGAACTTCTACTACGCAATTTCAAAGCACACGAGCTCTCATTTGAAGTCTAGCGCGGCGTCCCGTGTACTTCTCTTTGGTACACGTCTTTTTCGCGCTAGTCTAGAAGTCTGGAACACCCATGAACTTGTCCAACTTTCCTTTCTTCTTGTATACAACCGAATCACTCTGACATGTTGTCAGTCTAGATACAGGAGTCTCTCTCTTTTTATTTTGCCTCTGATCACCGACTGTACATCACTATACAAGGGAACACTTTTTTTCTCATTGTTCGTTTCTTCACTCAAAACAAGATCGTCAGACTAAAATGAAGCACTGGGCCGAGGACACCGACCATGCTACACGTTGAACCATATTTCATCACAAAAAAAGACCAACAAATCTATGGCGTGCTCGCAAAGCCGCACGAAGAAGAGGAGCTCTTCGTGAGATTGCTACGTATAATAGTCTAATGGCAGCGTTGCGACAACCGCGCTGCGTTGCGTCAATAGCGCTCAACTCGTCCCTGATATCTTCTCTCTCACTCTCCTACACGTCTATCTCTCTCCTTCTCTGTGAACCCCCTCTCCCACTCTCACAGCACGAACGTCGACGAAAACAAGAAGCTTATAAAGGATCCCAGAAGGAAGGAGGGCTTGATTGCGTCACAATAATAGCGACGCTAGGCTGCGCTCACAATGGGCTAGCAGGGTGAGAAAGTTGGGTAAAAAAAATAGAGAAAAGAGATAAATATATAAAGTAAGACAGAGGGTGCACGTGACGAGGGATTGGAGCCAGCGATGCGGGGTACATGCGGCAACCGGAATCACACCACGTACAGCTCGTCGCGCATGCCTGGCTGCCTTATCTAACGTGTTTTTCTGCGCCCGCCTCTCGTACACGCCCCCCATGGGCTGACTTGTTATTTTCGTGTTCGTGCTTTCCTGCCATTATTGCTACTCTTACCATTTATTGCGTTTAAGTTAGACTAAGTATGTTGTCCTTTAGGTAAGTCCACTCGCTTGTGTTACATCAAATGTCGTTACAGCGAGAGAGAGAGAAAAAAAAGTGAAAGGCAGAGAGGTTTGTTAGGTTAACAGCACGATTAGTTACTCTGCACTGGTTATGGGGTCAGGGCAGAAAGGAACAGAAGAAAACAAGGTAAAAGGAAATCTGTCAGAGCTTGAGAGTTTTCTTGAATAACTGTCCGTGTTTTTTAAGAATACACACTATCGTTTGAAGACCAGTTTGTGTTGATTACGGCCGCAAACAGAATCCAGGGATTCATAAGGGGGGTAGGCATTGACAAAAGACACGCGTTTTATAGATGTTGTAATACAGTCGGGAAATAGAAAGTGCGCCGCCGCCTAGCACCAGTATACGAGAAGTGGCAGGAGGGGGGGGGGGGGGGTGACTCGTCGGCGCAAGTTCTTTCCACGAGCTGTACAGTTTTGGTAGGCGGTTTGATTACGAGAAGCTCTCTTAATGTAAGATGTCGCGACGGAGGTTGCTCTTCAACGTATCGGGAGCCACACACCGCACCGCAACTGTCTGCAGGAGTTCCAACTAGCGTCTGGCATGGCTCAAGATCACCGACTAGACGTCATGGCGTTAACACCATTAATAGCCTGGACGCTGAACGATATTGTTCGGCCAGTCGGTTTACACACGTGCAGGTTCGGCAAGTGTAGGCCTCAAGGCGTGACAGTAAAACAGACGCCGTATGAGCGTTAAATAAGGCTCGTCTTACATGCGCGCTGCCTAAAGTGCGCGCTTGCGAAGCCTGTAAATAGATGAACGCTTTAACACAGACTACAGACAATACGCCTAAAAACCCGCATACTTCCTTTTGGTGGGCTGCCGTTTAGGACTCATAAAATAGGGACAAAGCACGTTATACCACGGCCCCAACCATAGAGTTTCATAATAATACGCTGGAGGGAAACCTGGCGCTAGTGTCTATGGGAGCTGCAACGCATGGCACTTCAGCCAGTATTGGAATGATAGAGCAGTACATTAATTTGCCTAAGCTTGTTCTTTCGGCTCCGTTTGTCTCCGTGTGGTCTGCAGCCGCCTTGCCGCTAGACGAAGTCCGCGAAGTTCAGCCAAACGTTCAGCAGTCCAACTTCACCACCTTGACCATTTTTTATTAGGCTCACCAACTAAAATCAGCTCAAGAAGTTCACAACGATCCATTCTTTTATCCGAAAGGAAAGCCAACACACAACAATAAAGAAAGTCACGAGCGCGTTCGAAACCGCAAGCACGAATACTAGGCAAATCCATTCACTATCCATCGTTTCCCATGATGGCTGCACGATCGCAGCGCCGCTGTTACCCCTGGCGAATATTGTAGGAAACTCTGAGGGCGCAACCACATCCAAGTCACCGCGAGCACCTGGTATGGAAAAAAACCACCCTCGGACTACACTTCGTGTCGTAGCTCCAGCGCTCTAGTGGGGGGGGGGGGGGTCTCCATCTCGACAAAGAAAGGAGTGGAAGCTCTTTGGTAAATTGCCCACACGTGCGTTCCTCTCCACAATACGGTCCTCTGTCTCTCAAGCGAGGAAGCGAGCGAGCGAGAGGCACGAACGATGCTGCGGCGCGTTGAGTCAGTCCGCAGATGCGGGCGTTCGTGACGTCAGGTCAAGCGTCACAGCGTCGACGGGGTATCGTGACGTCTACGCTCCCTCCAGCGCGGCGCGCTAGCGCGATCGTTAAACCGCGCCCCGAAGGATTCCCGGACGTCGCCTCTTGCGGCATATAGATCACGTGGTAGGAGCAGGACAGACAGAACGGGAAAACAAAAAAGAAAGAAAGCAAGAAAGAAAGAAAGAAAGAAAGAAAGAAAGAAAGAAAGAAAGAAAGAAAGAAAGAAAGAAAGAAAGAAAGAAAGAAAGCACAGGCGTGTGAGGGTCGCCCAGAATCATTTCGTGCGTCCGTCTCCGTTTCGCCATCACTTCTTTTTTTCTTAACGGCCTCGTCAAGGACAACTGGCTAGGCGAACTTCTTGCAGGCGTGGGTGCTTATGCGGTTGCCCCGTTGCGTCTCGAGGTTTCTGGAAGCGGGGCGAGAAATCGACGACGAAGGGCAGGCAACGTGCGCACAATGGAGCGATCTAGACACCTGCGATAACGGATGCCGCGTCAATGCGTATGAGCTTCCATTGCGCAAGCGCTGAAACCGATGTTCTTACTGTGGTGGTAGCAACGAGGTCTCGAATAAGGCCTTCCAGTTCGTTGGTAAAGCGAAAGAGCCTCGTGTACGGGCCGATCTGGATGTTTGAAAAGCAATGTGTGCTATAGAGCTAATCGTATATTGCATACACAAATGACCGCGAGAACATAACGTGGGTCAGCTTTTTTTTTTTTCTTATTCTTTCGAAGCACCTACGCCGTGGAGAAATGCGCCATTGCTTGTTCCGTAGAGAGATATACGGCAAGTCGGCGCGAAGAGACATGGATGTGCTGGCCTGCATGGGGAACTGGACCTATCAGTGCAGTAGTAAGGCCTCAACGTGCACTATACCTCGGTCTTCATCTATAACCGGCCTCTTTGGTAATAACCGGCCCTTACGTAATTAAACCTCATAAATCATCATCCATAACCGGCCGCCAGTGCTGCGTAATAAGATAAGCGCCTGGATCCGACATTCTTGCTATCGTTTATTTTTATTATTTTTTATTAACAATAACCTTGATACAGAAGACAGTGTTTCACGGTTGCCTGTAGAAAAGCAGCTTTGCACTAGTGGTGCCAAGCCTGAAGTAAGTTCAGAGCTGGGCAGCCCTTTCTATTTCTTATTACCTGCTGCGCCATTTTGTTTTCACTGAACGCAAGTCTGACGCCTTTGCTGCATGTTTAGGACTGCTTTAGGACCTACACAGCTCCGATCGCAGTGCAAACATACATGCGTGTGGAGACGGTTACGTAATGACATTGCGAAATTTGTTCCTGCTGTGTGGCTAGACAGCGACCGTAGAAAAAGACTAGCACAAGCGACGGTTGGCCGGAACGGTCGCTTGTGCTTATCTTTTTCTGCGGCGACTTCGGATGATTTGATACATTCAACACACGGGCGCCTCCACGTTGGCCTGTTAAAGTAATCTTTTTTTATTAATATTGTATATCGTATGTCGTGGCCAAACAGAAACTTCGGATAATAATAATAATAATAATAATAATAATAATAATAATAATAATAATAATAATAATAATAATAATAATAATAATAATAATAATAATAATAATAATAATAATAATATCTCGTTTTTTACGTGTCTAAACCAGGACATCGTTATGAGAGACGCCGTAGTGGAGAGCTCCGGAAATTTCGAACTTCTAGGGTTCTTTAACGTGCACCTAAATCTTACAACACGAGCCACTGGCATTTCGCCTCCATCGAAATGCGGACTTAGTGAAACGTCGGAATGCACCAACCCAACCTTTTCCATGCGTATGCGTCTACTGTGGCACTGTTCGTAGAGTTGTTAAAAATGTATGACGGCACCGAAAACCGTCCGTAAAATAGTCTATACAGGCATGGAGGCAGAAGAGGTGGCTAACATTAGGAAGAACTCTTGTACGTCCAGTGGCGCCACCTGTCCTACCCCCAGCGCACAGTCTGTGGCCCTCACATACAGGGCGGCAGCGTGTGGAGGGCTCGCTGGCTTCGAAGAAATCTTATCCGTCACGTCGCCAACGGACGAAAACGCCGGTCGCGCGCGCTGACGGGAAACGCAACCGGTCTTCCGCCTACCTCGAGGCAAAGTCACGCGCGACTCGTGACGCGTGCGCTGTGACGTACGCGCGAACACGCGAGGACTGCGGCCTTTCCTGAAGTCTACGTTGACCGCGCGCCTATGCGCTTTCTGATATTCTCTGTAAGCCAACAATCATAAAATGTGTTGAATGTAGGGATACAGCTGCAACTTGGACATCTGAGCTAATCGGGGGCAATGCCAGAAAAAACATCAAAAAATAAAAAAAATAAAAGAGGACACATTAAGCGGGCTAATTGGTTTGATCGTACAATGAAGCCAGAGCGCAGGTGTGCGAGGGACATGAGAACGACACATGGATCAATACATCAGCGAAGCAGTGTCCTTTTATCTTCATGTTTCCTGTGCTCGTGCGCTGGTTTCATCATACAATAGGGCGAGTGACGAAGTTTTGCTTGAAGTAGTTTTACTGCAGCAGAAATTGAGCACTGAAATGTAACGCGGTGACACATTGAAACGCTCGAAAACATGACTCGTATATGCATCATACCATTTGCTGCGCACGTGAAAACACAACGAAACTGCTGGCGTAACGGCGATATAACCAGTGCTTAGACAAGTGTAGGAATCATTTTTCGTGCAATTATATTCGCGTGTCAGCCTGTCTATCATATATGCCATACAGTTGGTACTGGGACCAGCTTTTACATGGCGACGTAAGTTCTTCATCTCTGATTGTTCTGGTATGCCCTATTCGCAATCGCGCCGGCAGTCTGAAAAGAGAGGGATATAGATTGTGGCTATTAGTGAGAAGCTACTGTTGCCAGCCCGCTTGATCGTCTGGCGCTTTTTCTCCATGAGATGCTGGTGTGATGATAATTACAGGCACAGTGATCACACGAACAGTAGCTACATCCATAGGCCCACATATATATTCACACTAAAACAGATCACAAAGGTTTCGGTGATGATTGTACCGCTCTACGCGGTATCGCGAGTGAGACCTCCCCTGCTCGGAATGCCGCCATTCTTTCAACCGTATTTAGGTCACTGTTAATTGCAACGTGCGACTCGTCGAAGCTCCCTCGACACACGGAAGTCGAGTATCGATTACACATGCTTGTTTCCGAGCCCGACAAGCCACTCCCTCCCCCCCCACTCCCGTCCCAGCGGCGCGCGAACTGATACCCCCCATCATGTACGCAACACGCACCGTCTCGAATACACGCGATACGAGAAATATCCTAGCAGACTCGAAGCCGGTGCTTCCTGTTTTTGCTAACAGCGTCAGGATGAGAGAATAGAGATCGGCGAGGGGAAGGGGTGTAGGTGAAGGGGGTATAGCGGAGGCTCTCGTTGCAGCGTTGTAGAAAAGACCAGAACATTCTCGGTATCGCGTGAGACGAATCACACCGAAGAACGCCTTCTCTCCTCCCCTTCCGCCTCCTCCTCCTCCTCCTCGCCAGGCAGCTTGCGTAACGCGGCGACGACGAAGACGACGCGAAAGGATAAACCGAGCGTGCGTATACGCGTGTGGCTTTTCCATCTGCCGTCGAACGCAGCGCGCATGCGCGGACTGGCGCGCGGCGTCGTTTCTCACGTTGACAACAGCCGCTCCATTGTCGATTCTCTGCTTGTCAGCTGCGAGATCTCCGGGAAAAAAAGAAAGAAGAAAAAAAAACAGAAAGAGAAGCTAACGAGCCAGTAAGGAAGGAGCTCAACGGCGCAAAAACACGACATCGACGGCTGGAAGCGCGCTGCGTCTCGCAGCTGGCATCCCCAAGCAACCCGTCGGCTGCGGCACGGTGGGTGTCGGCAACAATGGTGTCTAGCCCCAGTACCACTAGTACCACGGCGGGGAAGATAGCGGGGGCAAACACGTTAATGCTGACTTACTGCAAGGTCGGAGGGCTCGAATGGTCGAAGCTGGTTAACGAGTCCGTCTCCGCGGGGTATCTGTGTACCTGCGATGTCAGTTTAAGTCCAGCTGTTACCCAACAGCTGGTCGCCCGTTGAATATCGCATGAGGCCACCGTGCGTACCTTTTTCGAAGGCTTTCACGAAACAGTTTTCGCTCCGACTTGTGAACTTCACCCAACCTGAGCCACAGATCCAAGCAAACAAAAGTGTGTGTTATGCAATACGTAAAGGTGCAGCACCTTACTTCAGAAGTCTCAAACGAGCGTTTCGTGTGCCGTATGCGGCCAGCACCTGAGCGCCTTCGTCCCAATACATTGCTAAGGCAATGTGGTAACACTGTGCTCAAACATAACCATGCAACAACAAAATTTCTATATTTCAGAATCGGCGTCCTAGGTTTTAGTCATTGACCGGTATAGGTACGTTTCTCGAGTCCCGAAGCCCAATCCTCTAAAGAATTGAGCCACATTTTTTATACGGCAAAAGCCTACTTTAAATTGCCAACATTATCTTACATTTTGTTTAAAACTTCCCCTCCCCCCTCCACCCTCCAATCCTCTTTGCTAACCCGGATCTTGCGTGTCTAAGTGTCGTGACTGCGGCCCGCAAGCTGAAGTGAACCTTGAGACCCCCGACCTATTTCCTAGTATGGGAAATGTGAGATCTTGCCACTGAAATGGGAAAGGTGCGGTTTTCGGATACCCGCGTCGCTTTGATCAAAAGGATAGAAAGGCCTCCAACATCGGGGCTGCGGAGGGTGGGGGAGTGGGGAGGGGAGGGGTTGCGAGATATCGTAGCTGCACGATTTCAATCCTTCTGTATTTCCTCTCGTGTTGCGATCTACTTTCTGGTGAGAGCAGCAAGTCAGTGGTGGTGCAATTGCGTACGGGTCTTCCGGGCACTACACATAGGGGCAGATGCCGGCGGCTTGTGTGACTGGATACACACACCTCCGTTGCTGTCAACAGCCACGCAAGGACACACACGTGCGCCGCCCTCTCATTCTTTCTCGCTACTGCGCAAATGCTGTTGTTGGCATTTCAGAGACGTAAACCGCGCAGGGCACTGAGCGTGTACGATAGCACGTGAGCTAAATTCTATTGGGTATTATATAAAACACTATTTTCTCGAAATATGTAGTCAAATGTCAAGCACTGTCTGCGTACACAACGCACCTTAAGAAACTAACACTAACAAACGTGTATAAGGCAGCGTAGCCTCAAGAGGCGAGGGAGGGAAGTCTTCAATTTGACATGCGTGTATATTTGCATCTCTGCGTTTCACACGCAAACATAGAAACACGCGCACAAACATACATAAAGTGTGGTTAACGCCTCCCCCCCCCCCCCCCTCCTTCGAAAATAATTTCTGGCATGCGTCCCCCGTATAGGGGAAACGGGGAGACAGTAATCTACTCAAGGATTCTTAAGTGAGATTGTTGGTTCATGAACATTGTGACAGAGCATGCAGTACAGAAAACGGTACGAAGAGCAGGACACAGAGCCGATGTGGCTGTGATATGACAGTTATATGGCTGCCGATTGCCTTCTTGCGTGACACGGTGCTCTTCAACATATGAAATGTGCAGCTGGAACATTTTCGCGCCGTGTATGCCAGGCCAATCCAGCCTGCTGCAGTACCATCAGCATTCAAATGAACTGATAACATGTAGGTGAATCACGCATCACGAACTATATATAGCTCGAGCTAAGAATCTGCGGATGACACTAATCAACGAGCTACGTAAGCTGTAGAGTGTATAGCTAGGCGAAAAGCTGCGTGAGAAGTGGATATCGACGGTCATCTGAGCGTAACACGTCCGACAGCGCAGGAAACAAGGACTATAAGAACACACAAAGCACCGTATGTGAGTTATTCGCTAGTGCTTGTTTTCTGCGCTGTTCTTTGATTTATTATGAGCTACCAACATGCACCAGTTTGAACCCTTTATCTCGACGCTTCAGATATCACTACTGAAAACGAACGTTGTACAAAAAGGCAGGCTGATGGGCTATAGTTGGTAGTTCATAATTCACGCAGTAGCGCGAAAGAATGAGATGGACTGCCAATCAAATGCGTCCTTGTTCTTTCGCAGTCGATGTGATTTCGTTGCGGTACTGCGTGAACGTTTAGCACAGCACCGCGCTCGCTCGCGAAGACTACCTTGACTGCGCCGACTATACTTCGACAATGACGAGCGGCAGCCAGTTTGCACTTTCTCACTTTCAGAATCCCTCGGCGTAGTGCACGAGCGTAAATGCCGCGCGCAGTGAGGCGCGGCGAGGAATATGTCGACGTCGGCACGCCTCTGGGGGGACTTCGGGCGTCGCATGTCCTCGCACGCACATAGATATTACTACAGTACTACACCGGCGAAAAGGTATGGAAATTCATGGGGGGCCCCTGCCGGAGTCGATCGCGCGTTCCGCTTCGTAGAAGAAGAGTTGCCCGGCGGCAGTGAACGCCCGTAACGCACAGCGGGTGCCAGGGGCACACGACGCACCCGCCAACAAATGCGAGAGGAAAAAAAAAAAGTTGCAATAAAGAGTATGCATATATACATAAAAGAAAGTGAAGGAAAGGGATGGGCGGGCGAGGAATGGCCTGTGTGTTGTAAGTATACCTCCCGGAACTCGCCGCGAAGTCGACATCTGCGCACCGGAAGTAGGGCAACCCAGGAACGAGGCGCTTCCGGCGCGCGCGCCGCGCCATCTGGTGATCCAGCTGCGATGCGCACACGCCCCGGACCTGGTACGTGCCGATCTGAAACCCCGAGAGAACGAGTATGCATCCGTTGCTCGCAGCCCCGAAGGTTTATCGCAAGGCGTCCGAGACGTGTCTTCCACTTGGCCTCATTTTGGCCGCACTTGAATCTCCTGTTGGGTACTCCCACGTACCCCCTTCTTGTTCACATCGTTTATTTATATCCGTGTTTGTTTGTTTTCCCCTATACTGAAACGTCCTCGCTGTCTTCAGCCAGACAACTCAGTATTTTTCCGCGTCACTGTTTACGAAATGGAAGAAGCATAGCATTCCATCTCGATCCACGTATTCATGCTGCTGCATTGTTTATTACCGAGATCGCATTTTCCATCTGTCAGGGCTGCGCTGTACGGATTGTAAACAAAGGCGTTGGGTGATGGGACCCCCGTCAGGCTTTACTTCCACTACTACCAACGGTCTGTGTAAATATCCAGGACGAAACAATAAAATATAAGACACGGAGAAATACACGCAGGAGCAAATTTTTTCGTTTCTCGTGTCTAAGTACAAAACATATCTATCTATCTATCTATCTATCTATCTATCTATCTATCTATCTATCTATCTATCTATCTATCTATCTATCTATCTATCTATCTATCTATCTATCTATCTATCTATCTATCTATCTATCTATCTATCTATCTATCTATCTATCTATCTATCTATCTATCTATCTATCTATCTATCTGTCTGTCTGTCTGTCTGTCTGTCTGTCTGTCTGTCTGTCGCCCGTTCTTGTATCTATCTAACGTCCGTTCTTGTGTCCAAGGCGCACGGTCCAAGTTTGTTGCCGACAAAAGTTTTCCACTACGTATATCTCCACAGCGCAGCATTATTCGGTCGGCCACTGTTGCGTTCTCTCGTTTTTTTTTTTTCGAGTTCTTTTTTCTTCCCTGCGGAAGCCTATAGCTTCCTACGGATAGCTGGAGCTTGTATTTCGCTGCTCGTGGCTCTTGTCTCTCGTCAGAGAGGCGTTTTCCGGCGCGTCTTGTTTTTTTCCAAGCAGCAGAGCAGCCCCCCCGGGGCCGTCCGAACATTGAACAACGTGGCCCGATTCCTGGACTGAGTCCAGCAACGGCCGGGGCCGTTCCTTCCTCGTCGCCGCAGCGTAATAGAAATGCGAGGCACTTCCGGGTCGTGTTCCGTGTGCTTAACCCGAGAGCTCCACACCCAGGCCGCAAAACACAACTTCCTATGCATAAAACCGAAGCAAACAGACACAAACAGCTCTGCAGCAGACTGAGTGTTTACTTTTTTAATGTATTTAAGGGAGGGTAGAGTTCACGTGGCTGGTCTGGGATGGCCACGTAATGCGTAGACCAGACATAATCACAGCATGGGTTTTACGTCCCAAAACCAGGATATGACTATGAGAGACACCGTAGTAGAAGGCTTCGTAAATTTCTACCGTGTTTAACGTGCACTGACATCGCACAGTACTCGGGCCTCTGCCATTTCGCCTCCATCGAAATGCGACCGCCGCTGCCGGGATCGAACCAGCGACCTACGGGTCAGCAGCCGAGCACCATAACCACTGCTCCACCGTGGCGGACAAGCGCAGAACAGACAACTGGTGGACAGCACGAGCAACAGAATGGTCACCAAGAGATGAGAAACGCCGTCTAGGAAGACAGTGAGCTAGCTGGAGTGACATAATTAAATAGTTCGCAGGGATAAAATGGAATAAGATTGCACAGGATAGGGTAAACTGGACTGGAGATCATTGGGAAAGGCCTTCGTCCTGTAGTGGACTAAATAAAACAGGTTGAGAATGATGATGATGATGATGATGATGACGGTGGTGATGGTGTTTATTTGTGGCGCCGGCTGCTCCTATTATCTGAGAGTAGTTTTCCTCATAATAAAACAAACGTAGTAAATGAGAGAAGAATGCGCGGATAGACATTTGCTTACGCAGGTTGAGAAATGTTCTAACAGAAGTGTTCAAGCAGCCGAGTAAATCGTATAACAAGTCATGCTCATATTGTTGGTATTCTTTGCGTGTCCTACTTTTACTTGCATCTTCGTGCTTTCACTGTGTAAATGTGCCATTTGTGTCTGAGCATACATAGCTGTTGTGACTTTAGGGCGGCACTCAAGAAACTGCAAGTATACCGAAAAGCATTTCTAATTTGTGAACGTTTCCGTGTTATGAATACTTTTTCGCGTGAAAATTGAGTTTTCTTCTAAATGTTGCTAGAGGAAATTGTGAGGCTAAAATTGTTCAGCTGCCATGACGGGTTTAGCAAGCACACTTGACTCCTTTTCATGCTTGTTGCTTGTTTTTTCTCATTATGCATTTTTTTTTCGGCTCTCGGTTTTACGCTATGCAACCAACCAGGAAATGTTGAAAATACATGCTTTTTTTTTTCCTTGCTCGCACTCTAAAAACAAAGCGTGTGGTGGTGCTGTCCAAAACAAATACTATTTGCTTTCCCCCCAATTGTGCTGCTTCAAGTTCAACTCCAATCCCAGTGAAAAAGACCACCGGACAGCCACATGACATCATAATGATGCAGACAATCGGACACGGACGAGGTACCGTATAAAATAGATGTTTCCCTCTCTCTTGCTTCTAACTTTATTGCCAACGGAAAAAGTTGGGGGTTCCACCTGGCAAAAACCTGACGAAAGCTGCTTGAGGAGATTTGGGGACCGTATGCAGTCATAAGCAATGTTTAGGTCACAGAAGAAACAAAAGTCCTACATAACTTGGAATTTTAAAATACTGGAAATATTATACAGAGCAAGATAAAAGGAGGTATGACAAAATGCAATACAAATTGGGAACACCTTCTAAGATATATCTTTTCGGGTGAGAGAAGTGCAGTCAGTATCCTACCTATCTATCTATCTATCTATCTATCTATCTATCTATCTATCTATCTATCTATCTATCTATCTATCTATCTATCTATCTATCTATCTATCTATCTATCTATCTATCTATCTATCTATCTATCTATCTATCTATCTATCTATCTATCTATCTATCTATCTATCTATCTATCTATCTATCTATCTATCTATCTATCTATCTATCTATCTATCTATCTATCTATCTATCTATCTATCTATCTATCTATCTATCTATCTATCTATCTATCTATCTATCTATCTATCTATCTATCTCTTGGGACAAAAGCAGTTCTCGGACCACACACTGGTGATTTCGTTTCAGTCAACACACGTGACAGACCACACGACAGTCCACACAACATGGCAGCACTCCACAAGCTGTGCACACGGTGTAGAGCACGCACGAGAAGATAGACATGGCGGGGGGGGGGGGGGGGGTTGAATGACCGCGTACGGGACGCGGACACACCGCCCCGCTGACACGGGCTCGGTGAACAGCACCCTGCACAGCCCTACGCCGCGATGACGCACTGGATATTGCTGAAAAGGAACCGTAAGAGTTTTAGTTCCACAACGTTTCAGTGGTCCCACATAGGAAGTTTTGTTGGACACAGTCCCCCATTTCAGACCTTTATTACTCTCAATTACTCCACACGCACCAGTTGGAACGAAGACGAGAACACCGCAATGACACGTTTTAGCGATCTCCTTTTTGAACGCAGGTGTACACGCGTGTTCAAACACCGTGCACGTGACCCACGGCAACTCGCTAAAACTTCTTATTTATTTATTTATTTTGTTTTGTCGTGAAGAAAGTAAACGCAGCGTATAAATGACCTAAAGAGCAGAGACTTAGTTTTTTCCAGCTTTTTGTGCACATACGTAAATAACCCTCCATCCTTTCTCACTTTCCCTTCACTTTACTCTCCTCCTCCTCCCACGCACGCTGCTGACCACCGTTCAGGTGCCCTATCTACAGTTACAAAGCTGCCGGCAGAAAATTCCAGCCACCTACTGGTCGTGACCAATGAGCTCAGCTCTGCTGAATCTTCCCGGTCGTCGTATCATATCTCGATGACTTCGCAAATCTGTCCCCATATGTAACTTTCAGAGGTGTAACCAGGACTTCACTTCGCATGTAGTGCGACCCCCCACCCCCCTGCCCCGCCCTCATATGTAAGTGCACTTGTTTCGGGAAATGGATCTAGTGTCTTTCTTCGCTCGTGAACGATCCCCTTTTGCGCTGTTCATCCCATTTACAAAGCGTGTAAGCAAAGTAGTCCAAATAACCCCAATTCTGCAAGGCTGGAAGAGTTCGAACCCCGCCTCCCCTCCTCTTTCGCTGCGTCGGTGCAGCCTGTAGGCGCCCCGTCCGAATTCAGCGCCATGGACGTCGCAATGACTACCGGAGGGTGCGGGAATCGCTAAAAGCAGGCGGAAATAATCAACGCAGCGCCAGGGGTAACCCCAGCCCTCGAAGAGCGCGCGCACGCTGAACTCTTTCTCGACTTCTACGTTCTTGCTTTTGAACCGACAGCAAACCCATTCTCTCGCTCGTGGCTGTCGCGCTGTGCTGCTCCGTAGTCGCGGGGGGCAGACAGGCAGGTTCCGTACACGGAAGCAGCGGCAGTCGCCTGCCACGCATTACAAGCGCCCAGAACGAGCCAGTTGGAGACGATGAGGAAGCGGCACCGCAAACAACACGCGCGGAGCTGTGCCACCGCGTCGTCCTCTTCTTGTATATCCGGCTTTTGGCGACTGCGCCCACCGGGTAATTGTTTGCGCGCAGCCGCGCTTCCGGCAGTTGCGTGCAGGGTCAGGAAAACAACTGCCAAGTCGTGCTGTGGGTGGGGTACGTATGCACTCAGCAGCAGACGTTTACGGGACGCTGTCTCCACAATAAGTGCGAGTTTATGTTCTCTTTGTGCGTAATACTTCTAATCCAGCTGGTGACTGTATAGGACGTAATTCGAACCACAGGCTGAAACATTAACTTGGAGGTTATGATCCGAGAAAAAATGAGAATATAGATTTCTTGAACATTTCGCGTTCCGCAAGCTTTTGCTGGTGAGTGTACAGGGTCGTACATGTCTAAGGTGAACACCTCATTAGTATTGAAGACATCACAGAAACTGATGTTTAATACATAATTCGGTAAATCGTTATGGTGTTTGTCGACGCCATGATTAGACGTCATATGAGGGACATTGACCTCCTGAAGTAGAATAAACATAGTTTTACCCTGTACATACCGCTTTCTGAGGTGGTGCTATTGAAATAAACGGAACAGAAAAGCTTTTCGGTATATCTTATTCATTTAATTTCCAACTCTGGCACTCCCATTTGAGAACACAGCATGTGTAACGGACAATGCAATGTGATAGAAAAGGATTATTCAACTTCTGAACACAAACTTCAATACAACGGTAACAAGAAATAGTGTGAAAAAAAAAAAAGCCGCATAAACTCCAGGTGTGAAACCAGATAGGTCAATTGAGTCACTTTGCAAATTTATATTACTATATTCGCCAATCTTTTTTTTTTTTTTCGTACGTGTACTATGACAGCTAAGGTTCATCTGCTGAGCTAGCTTTATCAATGAACTGCAAGACCTAGGACAGCAACCTTGGAGCAGAACCATAGCCAAGAAGGGGGAAAGGATGATTTTATTGGATTCGGAATCCGCCAATCTAAATTAACCAACTTAACCTATAGGTTAAAGAATCTACAGTTGCTGCTGGATCAGCGCGCGTTCCACTCGTCCAGCTGTCAAGCAATATCGCGCGGAAGTTTTCCGCACCAACTCTAAGCGCACGTAGAGAATGTAAACTATACAGTAAAAGCTCCATGTACTGCTTGGACCAAAGGCATTCAAGCTAAGCCGTTCCTACTTGTTCTGTATATGCGTTCTGGCATCACCTGAACGCAACAGAAGCTACTGCAACACTGCATCCAACTACCGAAGCAGTAGTCTTGCCGGACAGCGATCGGTTGTCACCGCGTTGACGTCAAGGCGCGGCCGAAAGTGTCCCCATATTTCTTTTATAACAACATTATTACCGCGCTACACCGCGGCGCTCGCGTTTGGTCATGCAAAGTGGACGCCTAAAAACGGAACGGAAATACACAGTCTTCAAGCTGCGGTCGTGGATATATAAATATTTCTCATCGTGCGAAATGACAGGACGGTTGAAGAGCTTTGAAAAGAAGCTTTTCCGCTTTCCTCTCGGGCACCGACTATAGTCTTCCTGGTCTTTCGGGAAAAGCAAAGCACAGTGACTGCGCGCACAGCTGCTGGGACGAGTTGGTTGCGCAGGGCGAAAACAAATGAGGCTTCGCCGCCGCCACGCCCGTCTCGTTGTACGTTCCCCGTGCCTGACGGAAAACCTATGGAAAACGAAATGAAGGGGGCGTCTTTCCTGGATCACCGAGAAAGACATTTTTGGCTAGCGCTGTAATTTTAATATAGAGTCGTTCCAGCAAGAAAAAAAATATTTCAGGTAATAATGTTAATGTTCTCTTTACTACTAATAGTAACAATGCTAATACTGGCAATACTAATAATACTAAAAAAACTGGGGAGGGGCGAAGCATGCAGTGTTTTGAGCGAGATTTCTTCGAGGCACTCACTAGTGGTGCCAAGCCTGAAGCTGGGCATGTAGGGAATGGTGTTTCCGCTCCACTAACGTCGTCAGAAAACTGCGTCGGAATGCAGCTTACCCTAAGGTTCTTCTTCTTCTATTTCTTCTTCTTCTTCTTCTTCTTCTTCTTCTTCTTCTTCTTCTTCTTCTTCTTCTTCTTCTTCTGCTTCTTCTTCTCTACATGCCCAGGTTTCAGTTCCCGTATACGGCATGTAAGGAAGGGTGTTTCCAGCTCCACTAACGTCGTCGGCTGTTTCTTGGGCTAAACTGTTGCTTTCTTCATTTTTAGTGGACCGGTGGAGAGTGGCGGGATTTACCTATTCTATGTGGCGCATACCCGTTTTCATGATGGACCGTGACTATTACATGACATCCGTGAGGACAGGACACGCCGACAAGCCTAGCCGCAAAGGTGATTCGCACCTGAAAGATATAACTCATAATTTATTATTAGTTTGCTAGCCAGATTAGCGTTCCACTTATTTTTGTTAGCAATCTATTCAGTATTTTCTGCTACTATTCACTATTTCCACAACTTCTATTCACTTATTACCATGCACAGAGGTTTCTGCAAGAGAATCGACATTTGGGCTAGTTGGTTGATATGCATGGTATAGCTGTTGTTCAAGCGCACTCCAACGAAGACAAAAGATGAGAAAGGAACACAAGACAAGCGTGCACGTTACGGATATATAGGATGCAAAAAATATATATATATATATATATATGTGTACCACCACCCCTCTGAAAGTGTATAGCTCTTGGACGTAAGATTTCACCATTGGTACTTAACCACTATCATTTCACAAAATGTGCCATTTTAAACAAAGTTCATCTAGTTACAAGCGTCAGCCTCGATCAAGGAAACAGGTCGACATCTGCGCTTGTCTCTGAACCATTGTTCTATGACTTCTTGTCCAGCAAAAGAAACAATGAAGAGTGTTTCTTCTTTTTTTTAATCATTATTATCGCTATACCAACGCAGATACGGAAGCTGACGTTCGCACTCGAAAAGTGTTGCCGTCCGGAATGTTCTCATTGTGGAAAAGGCGTAATTAACTCGGCTGTCTCGAGAGCAAAGGCTGCTAAAGTACCACACGCGAGATATTGTAACGCTGAGCACAAATAGAGCGCAGACGAGAGTTTATTACACTTTTATCTAACGTCACGTAAGAGGCGCAGTCGGGAACGCGTTATCAGTAGATAAAGATAACGCAAGCTGGACGCGCCGCTGTGCTGGAGTTTCCATGTGAATACGAACAAGCACCATGAAGCTTAAATTCCACGTAGAACATCTGTATATTGGCAGTGGTGTAGCCACTCGTAGTTGAGGTCTCCCAGCAATTTTGATGCTTTGTAT
The DNA here is from genome assembly GCA_030522465.1 of Rhipicephalus appendiculatus. Classification (NCBI taxonomy): domain Eukaryota; kingdom Metazoa; phylum Arthropoda; class Arachnida; order Ixodida; family Ixodidae; genus Rhipicephalus; species Rhipicephalus appendiculatus. Next base: position 1,064,787 of record JALIZH010033007.1, on the reverse strand, counting down.
ATGCAAACACACACACACACACACACACACACACACACACACACACACACACACACACACACACACACACACACACACACACATATATATATATATATATATATATATATATATATATATATATATATATATACTCAAATCTCATTATAACAAAGCTGCATCTTACACGAAAATAAGTTCGTTATATCGAGGTCTGAGTGTATACATACATACACGTGCAAACAGACTTACGAGCGTATACATAAAGAATATCTGCTAGGATATCAATTACCCCCTTTTTGTTCGATGTTCACTCAGGTCTTCCTACCTCTTGAAATTAACGCGAACACAAAACGAAGGAGTCAGGAGCCAGTACTCGGAGGCAGCTTTGCAGCTGCTGTGCCAGTTGTCACGTGATCACAGAGGGCGGTGGCGAGCTTTGGACTGGGCGGAGCCTACGCGCCGCGACGTCGCTACAAGCGCCTCTGCATGTCGACGGCACCTACCCCTGTTTACAAACATGGAATAGATCTATACCATTACTAAAAACATTACGCCTGTTTTTATTATGCACATCCAAGGTCGAAATATGAAATAGGCGTTCGCAGAAACGCTAGCACAAATGCCTCGTTTTTTTTTTTTTTTTTTCTGGGGGGGGGGGGGGGGGGGGTTGACTGCTGTAACGAGGAGAAACGCTTCAAGCCATGTGTGATGAAAATAGGAGTGCTCTTTCTTTCTTTTTTTTTTTTTGTTCCCATTCTTCTAACTCCTAATCGAAAAGCACCCGAATGGTCTTTCGTCATACTTTGTCCAACGGAAACATATTTTGCAAGCGGCAGTGAGCACGTAGGCACAGGATATATTGTTGTCGGAGCGCAGTGGGCGTCATATAATACGTTCCTGATAGTCCTTTCTTCTTTTCATATTCTGCTTCAGTTACATCATTAAATCACGTTTTCTTCTTCTTTTTGTTTTATCCTAAAGCGTATTTACTGACTTGGTCAGCGAACAAAAAAGGAAAGAAAGAAAAAAAAAAGATATATAACGCTAAGTGCTGCACATATGGTCCAAAGTGCAACCCGTGTAATATGCAATCGTCACTTTATATTAAAAAAATAATAATACTCTTGGTCTTGATTTTTGTCCTGCCATGCTTTCTAGGTTCTTCTACAACGTTATCAATTGCCCCCCGATGCTCTGAGATATTAATGTTCCAACTGTATCTTAAAATTTAATTCCGGGGTTATTGCGTGATCGATAGTAACTACAATATGATAATGAGGCACGCCGTTGTGAGGTTGACCACCTGGGTATATTTCCCGTGCACTTAGACCTATAATTAGACGGGTGTTTTTGCATATCCTCGCCGTCGAAACGCGCCCGCCGTGACCGGGAATCGAACCCGTGTCCTCGAGTTTAGGAGCGTTATAGCCGCTGAGCTATACTACAAAGTGCAAAGTATATCTCGTAGGAACAAACGTTGACTCCAGAAACATTCTTTGTTTCAACGACAATGCGCTTAACGTCAAGGCTAGCCTCCGTCTTACCCTGTAACTGTCGGGTGTTCGTGTATTAACAAGAACTTCTATCTCGCTGTCCACCGCGGTGGTGTACAGGTTACGGTGCTCGGCTGCTGACCCAAGGGTCACGGGTTCGATCCCAGCCGCGGCGGTCGCATTTCGATGGAGGCGAAATGCTAAAGGCCCGTGTGCTGTGCGATGTCAGTGCACGTTAAATGACACCGGGCGGTCGAAATTTCCGGAGCCCTCCACTACGGCGTCCCTCATAATCATATCATGGTTTTGGCACGCAAAACACCATATATTATTAACTACCGTCTCGCTTGCTTACCAACCGAATTCAACTCGCATCTTTAGGAAGCGCCGTATACGCGACAATATACGGTGTGCACGCTTTTCGCGCGTAGCTTTTTTCAGGCGATGCGCGGTTCGCCATGTGCGGGGGCGCGGCGATATAGCTGGGAAGGTGACCTCCTTACCGGCATCTCTTATTCTGACGTCCGCGCGGCCGCTTGCTGCAGCAAAGCAATCACATATCCGTTTTCCGGAAATTGCTCGGTGCTCCCACGCGGTCTTTTTTTGTGAACGTGACACGAAAGTCGCATGCACCTGCATCGTTATAGAGAATACGAAGGCAAGCTGCGTGAAGATTGCGAAAGAGTATAGCGAGCAGCTGTGGGTTTAGCAAGACGCCCTGGCTCAAAAAAGGCGATGTGCCTTGTCTTTTATTGATCTAGGTAACAAGATATGAGCTGCACAAAATAACGGGCACGACGGGAAAGCAAGGAGAAAAAAAAAGAAACAAAAAAGGTCACTGGCTATGTTGAGCGACTACCTTCCTTCCTTCTTTTTCTTCGTCATCATTTTCTTGTTCTTTGCAATGACGCGTGAAGAGGTGATTATAGGCTTGCATTATTGCTTTTTTTTTAAAGTTTACGTAACGCTCTCCTTATTTTCAAACGCCAAAAGAAATTGCGAAATCATTTAGCTTATTGCGGGAAGGGTTGGGAAATATTCATCTTCAACCTCGAGGCAAAAAAATAAAAATAAGTAAAAAAGGCAATTTCCAACTGGGATCACGGGTCCCCCCTTCCCCTTCATCTGTGTATATCTTCTGTATCCTCTAAAAAAATCATGAAAAAAAAGGAAGTTAGATAAATGAAAATATTTAGTGAAAATATTCCGCGCTTCCGAAATTAGCGCTTGCTGACGGAAAATGTCTCGCAATTCTTGCTTTTCACTGATCCCGACATTCAGCGTATTGCCTCTGCGTGTCCTCTCAGCACCATCGGTGCATAAACGCGAATAAAAATTAAAAAAAGAAAGAAGGAAGGAGAGTTGCGAGAGATAATAAGAAGAAAGGTGAAACGCAGTTCTTCTGTGTCAGTATCTTTTCCTCTTGCGGGATCAGGAAGACGTTTTCGATTAGCCAGAAATGTGTTGTATAATGACTTTTCGAAGAAGACCAGACATTTGTGCAATCTCGTTGGCTTTTCTATATGTTCTTTTTTTTCTTTTTGCACTGTTTGATGAGGCCCTTTTATATACGTTGCGCTGCTGTTAGGCTGAGTTTTTTTCTTTCTTTCCATCCGTAGCCTTGTCATTCGCACGCTCGATATATATATATAAACTGTGTGTGCATCAAGTGACCTCCCTTTCCCACGAGATATTTAGCCGTCATTGTCTTTTTGACGTGCCCCATACATCACGTCTTTTATTGCGCTCCCGCACCTCCGTCTAATCAAAAGCTGAATTGTGGGACTCGGCGACTCGGAGACCAGAATCTCGCTTGAATGACGTCATATATCTAGCAGCGTCCTCGCATGTAGTAATCTTGACAGTTTTAAGTTTCCGTTTTTTCTTAACCGCTTAGTAATAAGTAACGTGTGACGTTTCAGCAACAAAAGAAGGCTTCAGTCGAGCGTTGTTTGGTTGTATTTAGCCATCTCCGTAAAGTACTTGTCACCGTTACTCCCCCCACCCCTAACCCCCCCTTCTGATTCGCCATTCCATTTTCGTGTCGGTCACTTATCTAAAAACTGATTTACACGTTATATCGGTGTCACACGGGGAATCCAACGTCATTTACAACAAATGACACTCCTTTGTAATGTAATTTGATTACTGCCGCAAGGAAAAGCTAATTGGCATTCCATGAAAACGACCATTTCTATCGAAATCATCCATTACTCATAAGTCACAGAGTTCATGAAGTTCAAGGCCGATCGGCTTCTCAATCCATAAGTTCAACGAAGTCATTAGCATTCTGCCTCAGGTCCAAATGCGTAGTCTAGCTTGACGCCAGGGACTTATACTAGGGAGCGTGCTAATGCCTTATGAAGTTCTATTTTAAGCGTAATATTGTTTTCTGGGATATTACGTACCAAAACTTCGATGTGATTATGAGGGACGCCGTTGGTGAAGAGCTCCGAAAACTTTTGACCTTCTGGGGTTCTTTAACGCGCACCGAAGTCTAAGCACACGGGCCTAAACCATTTCCCCTCCATCGAAATGAAGCCGCCGCGGCCGAGATTCGATCCCGCGACCTTCGAGTCAACAACAGTCAAGCACCATAACCACTAGGCCAGCGCGCTGGGTAAAGTTCAAGCTGAAGTTTTTCCGGTTGTTCTTATTCGACACTAATTGAAACACTATCTCATTGCGTACCACGGTGACGGAGGCGCGGCAACTTTACTCCAAGCAATGTACATGCATAAGTTGCGATTTCTCGATAGAGAAATAAAATAAAACGAAACCATAGCAGGTCTTTTTCTACGTAGTTTTCTTACCATGGCGATGATGTGTTACTCTAGCTGTCTTTTTTTTTTTTTTCCTCTTGACAGGGGCATAATAGTGACACGCCATCGGTGTGGCTGTAGCAAACGATATAACGACCATGATAGCGACACAATTTGAAATCTCGTTCACGGTATGGGCCACCCCGCGAATGCAATAACACACACACACAAAAGTGAAGAAAACAAACCACGCCACGCCTCTCTCTCGGGCTGTGCACCTCAATTCCACCCTCGCTTTGGCATGACAGTCGGATACAATGCGAAAAACGAGGACGACACGGCCATCTTCGTATCAGAGGCGGTTTCCAACAACACATCGAGAGGCACAATACACAAGCGGAGCTCGGTGTAATCCCTCCTCCGCCCCCCCCCCTCCCTTTCCCCCCCAACACGCATCCCAAAAAACCTCGACCGACCCGCCGCTTTCGCATGGGATGACGGGGCAGTCTGTCTCCTAACCGTGTCCGCCGAAGAAGATAGACCGTTCGCGAGTCTATAAAGACTCTTTTGGTACACAGAATCGAGAGCCAATGATCTATCTGGGACGCAAAAGGGGGCCCTTGTCCCCGCATCGTATTGTGCTCGCCGCCTTCGAGTCACGATCAACGGGCCCGCTTCGGCCGCAGATTCGGTTTCTTTGTCTTGCTCCTATGTTTCCTCTCTGTGCTTCCTTCGCTATTTTGCTTATCCTTCTCCCCGCCTCACTTCCCCTTCGCCTTTCCTTTAGGTCTGTTTCCCAGCTTAAGACACCTCCTGGGAAGTGGTGTGGACACTTGTCTATATGAAGGAATATAATACAACGACGATATCGCGTCTTTTGCTGTAAACAGAGCTCCTCTGCTCGCCGCAACCGAATTCGAACAGACGACGCCTCCTTGTCGGAAGCTAGGCGAGTGACACGCAAATTTGTGCCGATTAAGCACGGGTGTCCGGCGTACGTCCCTCGAAGCAGCGGCGGAAATCCAGCGTGGTCGCAAGGGCCATCCGCATGAACGTACGCAACGTACGCAAATGTACGCACGCACACGTTCATACAGACGCACAAGTATACGCGTAGTGTGCCCCCTTACGTACGCGCACGCACATCCACGGACGCGCATGCGCCGAGAGAGGCGCATGAATACGCTATATGCTGTGTCCGTCGTGCACCGGGGTCATGCATGACTGTGCAGTCTTCACGTCACGTCAATCAATGGCAGTGCGAGTCATTTGCATGTCTGTAGAGCTTGACCCTTCCCGACAATGTCGCTTCTCTCTCTCTCTCCCTACCACCAAGCTCGCTGTGCCTCTCTCTCTCTCTCTCTTCTTTTTTTTTTAGGACTACTTTATTTTTATGCGTCATTTCACGGTTCCTTTAGAAGCACGGCGTTGCAGTCCCCGTAATGGAGCTCGCGACGAGTTGACCCAGGAAGGAGGCCCGGCGGCCGAGCTGGTTTCTATTCGTCAGTTTTGTTTGTTTGTTGTTGTATTCGTTTTAGCAAAGTAAATGCGTGTCATTTAAGGCGACCCGCTCGTGTGCCATTCGCGACCCCCCTACCCCCCGCGAACCACCCTCCACCTGTGATTTTGGTTCTCCCCGTCCGTGCCCGCGCCCTTCCTTATAATATTTCTTTTCGCACGTCATCCGCCGACCAATCATTCTCTTTTCTATTTTCCAGACCTGATTTGTTGCCTTCTTCCTCTCTATTGTGGGGCTGAAGGCGGCGGCACGATACGACAAAGAAGACGGCTGCTAGCTGCGGCAAAGTTCGAACAAACGCGCCTGGATGGATAAGGCGTCCACTCTACGGGTGCGCTTGCTCTGTAACAAAAAAAAAAAGGGGGGGGGGGGGGGTGATGACAAAAAAAGAAACTGGCAGATTCGAATATCCCTGCGAGTGCGGCTCCTCGACTCGCATGGGCGTAACACTTCAGGGTGCGGTCAGGTGCCCATGGTTGTCCACTACGTGCGACGAACGCGCTGCGGACAGCTGCGGCCGGGCGGCGTACAGGACCTGCCCCGGTTGCCCTCGATTTCACGTGATACACGACGGGGGGAAAAATACGAACAAAATAAAAAAACGCGTTTCGAAAACAGCGGGAGTGGTGGTGTCGCTTGTTCTTGAAGGGCTCCACGCAACGAACCCCCCCCATGTCTGGGGGGGTTTGTTGTGACGTTGACCATTGAACCGTGGTTTCTTTTTTTCCTCGTTTTTTTTTTTTCTTTTCTTTCCTTTTCTTTTTCGCTGCTGCCACTCTGCGAATAATGAGCAACAGGAGACGACAGATGAAGCACTGTCTTTTCTTTATTATATGGAGCAGCGTTACTTGACACAAACTCCCCACCACGATTAGGAAGGGCTTTGTCTGATTGTATGGACAAGCAGAGTTCAAGCACATGTATTGTGTACAGGACTTACATTCCGTGGTTCAATGCAATGTATGTTCTGGACTTAACATTTCAGTATTGTTCATGCAACACTTTTTGATATCTATCTATCTATCTATCTATCTATCTATCTATCTATCTATCTATCTATCTATCTATCTATCTATCTATCTATCTATCTATCTATCTATCTATCTATCTATCTATCTATCTATCTATCTATCTATCTATCTATCTATCTATCTATCTATCTATCTATCTATCTATCTATCTATCTATCTATCTATCTATCTATCTATCTATCTATCTATCTATCTATCTATCTATCTATCTATCTATCTATCTATCTATCTATCTATCTATCTATCTATCTATAAACTTGAAGAGATGAGTCCAAAGAAGAGAACGCCTCGGAAACAACATACGTGCGAGTGTACGACGACCCAGTTTCTGCGAGCTCCTATTCATTGTTTCGCTCTCTGATGCCCGCAGGAGGATTCGAAAAAAGTCGATCGAGCTGCCCTTTCAATGGATAAAGCGGATCGCAAGACGCACTCACTCATCGTGGCATCAAGAAAACTTTCCGTCTCCGCCTTTACAAACTGCACGGATTCAGAGTCCGTTGCATTAGCTGGAACGACGTTTGTTGACACGTTCAGCAGTCGCGACCTTTTTTTCTTTTCCTTTTTGCATTGTTCAGCACGTGGCGTCGCTCGCCTTCAGTTCGACACGTGGCGTCTTGACAGCTAGAGCTGCACGGAGGCCTATGTATATTTGTCATTGAGACAGCGGCGACACGCGCCCACGAGCCCATACCTTTCGTGGCTATATATACACCGGCGTAAAGCCCAGCACACTAAGGCACACGCTCGCGTAGGCTCAAGATCGGGCTCGCATGCGCGCTTCTCAAGGAACGGAACAGATCATCAAACATTCTTCATTAAGTGTTCCTGAACGAGCTATAGCGCGCACAATTCTTATGGCGCGGATCTTACGGTTAATACGACATACGCTTCGACAGTTGTTTGTACACATGTCCTAGGTGTATTCATGGCGTACGCAAGGGTTTCGGTTGTTTCACGTACCTGTCCACTGCTTCTAGCCACTGCTGTCTCAGGCTGTTTCAGAAGAACGTTGTTCACCATTGACCAGGCCAGTCAAAGCTGTTGCTTGTGCTGCGCAGAAATGACACAGGCATGTAAAACCATAAGACAAAGTTTATTGACGCTTTTTAAACCATCATCATTGTTATCACCATCAACCTTTCATGTCCACCAGAGGACGAAGGCATCTGACAGCAGTACCCAGTTTCTACTGTCTTAGATGAAAGGCAGACAGACGGACCAAAACCAAAATCTGGTTTGTTACCCCTAAACTCAGACACGGTGCAGGCTAAAGCGTATGAATATAATGTACAGTGAAGTTTCACAGACACTTTTTCCAAACCGACCAGATCGTAATATGCTATAGCCGAGCAGATTCTAACGTAAAGCACAGTGAAACCCAATTACGGTTCCTATAGCCATTCTCTCAAACTGGTTCTTAATAACATTGCCTTCGCCACCCTTTGCTGAGGGATTACTTATATGAAGTCGCCATTGCAACTTGTCTCGTTCAGACAGTAGTCTATGCCGAATAACGTGTCACGAATGATTGCTTGTGCATGCACTACATATAACCGTGGACGTTCACATCGATCATCGTTCCAGCGTTACAAGTTTACGAAGCCAATGTCTTGGCGTCTTAATCTGAAGAACCCTCACCATTGACTTTTTCGCGATAAAGATATTTCTCATCTCTTTAACCCTCTCTTCCAGCCACTTTCTGTAACTCAGTCTGGTTGCGTCCGACAACGATCAATCCTAAAAGAATTCAAATACCGCACACTCGCGTACTAATATATACACCAGCCTTGGTTAGAGCTGGTTAACGTCAGCTTGCGGGGATAACGTTGCTGCTGCAAGCACATGACCACGCTAATTGGAGAAACATGGGAAAGACATTTGTGCTGCAGTGGGCGTAGTCAGGATGATGATGATGATGATTATGATGATGATGAATGTCGCCTAGTGGTGCCCATGTTATTGCTAATGTTGGCTAGAGCGCGAGAACTGTTTAGCAATATCCTAGAATGTTGGTTTGTGTTGCCTAAGGTTCATTAACTTATGGCTAATTCTGACTAAGTGATGTTAATAACGGCTTAATAGCTGTCATAGAAGCAACATTGTAATCATTCAGTCTCGCTTCGATGACTGGGTTGTCGACCAAGCTTTCGGGGTATCCGGAGCCACGATATTACGTACGTCGCGATCCACTATGCAAATGGGAGTCGCACCTGAAGGCTATGATTTATAGCTGTGCCTCGGGCGTTACCCACGTGCACACGCGCGAGACCTTGAGACGATCGTGTCGTTACGTGTCGCCATCAAAGGAGCGATGCGATGGGCCCCGGGCGCAGCAAGCCTTTGGGCCGCCTGAGAAACGGGCTCTTCGCCGCGCCCACCGGGTCAGCCAGGAAAATTGGCCGGTGAACAGCAGAGCGCAATAAAAGAAAAATAAATAAAAACGAGTTGCAGTTGTGGGGGCCTGTTTCGACAGGAAGCTCGTCGCCGAAGTGTCTTTTTTCTTTAGTTTTACTGCCAAGACGTCGTAGTGGTGGGCACCGGGGAGCAGCTTGAGAAGCGATTTACGGAGCGGATGGTTCCCGATAGACGTGTGAATCCTAGAGAACGCTGTGTCGAGGATGTGAAGTACACAGGCGAGATTGTATTGGCACAGCAATGACAGCTTACTGTTGCGACGGTGGTGCTGATAACTTGAAAAATTAAATCAGCTTGAAGAAGCAACATAAACGATGACAACAGGATTTCAAAGAGGCTTGAAAGCCGGCATGTATGTGTGCCACAGACATGCGAAGTAACGAAGACGACAAGAACGAAAACATTCGATTGAGATGAATAGATCGCGCAATGAATCCGTTCGTCCATTAATCAACTTATTCTAACATAAATAAAATACTAACATACAAATACATACAAATAAAGAGTCCGGAATGGATGCTGCGGGTTGTGACAAAAAAGCCACGAAGGCTTCGAAGGTTTTCACCCCGTTTCACAAAGCGTCAACCGCAGCAGTTCAATCTTATTCTGTGCCAAACGAGACCTCGTCAAATCCGGACGTGTCGTGGAGCATCGCGGGCACATAGGCAGGAAATTTTACCTGGGAGGAGTCTGGAACCCGTTTATGTATCTTCAGGCGTGTGCGTATAGTATAATACACATGCATTTTCTTTTTTTGTTTTTTTTTTTCTTTCTGGAGTAGCACCCCCCCTGGCTCCTCCAGTGTGGAAGCACATGGCTGCGCCACGAGTGGCTTGAGTTAAGCGCTGCACAAAATGTCATTCAGCGTAGGTGTCATCATGGCCATCGCTTCACCCCGTCGTCCTGGAGTGCACACGACCGCACAAGATCGTAGACTTATCGGGAGCGGAAGCGTTATTGCTCGAAGGCGATCGACAACGCCCGACGTCGTTCGTCGTGACGTAGGGGCGTAACCGGGTGGGCTGTTTCGGTGTCAACAGAGCACTACCAAAACCCTCCCTTCCTTCCTCCATGCCTCCTCGCCAAATAGTGTGCCATGTTGTTGGCCTATGCCACTCTTCGAACAAAGGGACAGACGCTATGGAAGATGGGAAGACACGTCTTCAGTGTTTTTGACCAAGTACCATGTTGTCATGACCGGCTGTGCCAGACCATGAGTGCATCATGTCCATCTTTTCGATGCACACCCACAGCACCACTCATAGAGGCATAATTTATGCCAAATGAGACGATCTGGCATATAGGTTTGCCGTATAGAAAACAGAAAGGTTCAATCCAGCAAGATCATTATAAGCAAGCACAGTTGACGTCACGTCCCCGAGGAGATCGTTGGGAAATCGTTTCTTCGAGTAGTTTCGACAGCGATAGTTGCGCCTCAGTTGCCGTTTCCCAGCCAAAAAACTGGAGACGCAGGACAATTAAGCGCGAGCTTTAGCGGAGAATCGATTATACTGTGTACTTCACCAACGCAGTCACCATCGCTCCTATCGACCACAACTAATATCCCACAAAAATTCTCCGCAACGAAGCATTCAACACTAATTTCTTCGTAGATGTTTATTTTCGTCTGCACGCAGAGACATTTTCTGTACGCCACAGAGTAAACGAAAATGGGTTTTTAAAAAAAGTAACGTCCACGACAGATGTCGCACGAAATCTTGCCGTCATGAGTTGAAACACTTACTGAGTAGATCAGGAAAGAATCCCGCAGGACATCCACGGCCCCGGCCCATCCACTGCGTTTAATAACCTCTTGTGTGCGGACGGAATAACCCCCTCCCCCCCCCCCCCCCAAAAAAAAAAAGAAAGAAAAAGAGGGGGAGACTGCGAACACTCGCCTACGCGAATGCGCAGTACAAGGCCAGCAGCCTGATATGCGGTAAGACATGAGTGCTGCAAAGCGCATTTTTGTTGGCTAATTATACATACATATGAATGGCATTTAAGTGCATTTGTACGTATTCCAGTGTATTGAACGGCATAAAGGCAGCGAAAGAAACCTTCAAACTGACATCCTGATGGCAAGCTGGTTAAAATTACATGGTTCTGCATGTTGTACAGGTGCGTAGGAACCACGAACGGTGGTTGAAAAGGGCGCAAGACTCTGCCGCAAGCGGAGCTCCACAGACATCGCGAGACTTCCATTCCGCTTGAAACCAGCGTTATACCGAGCAGTATACCTAGGCAGAAGAAGGGTACCTGGAAAGATACAGAGGGAAGGAGGTGTCTTGGGGGGGGGGGGGGGGGGTCGCAGATGGGAGTGGAGGGGACGGAAGCTATCATCCCGTTCCCTCATTGCATGCAGGCACGATCATCTACAGAGTAGGCGCGGAGGACCGTGCATGGAAAGCGGGGCTGTTCAGGACGCGAGGAGAGAAAGAGGGTGGTATTAAAAGGCTACTCTATGCCGGCCGGGCAGCTGCGCCGCCCGATTGCCGATGGGAGCCCCAGAGAGCGCGGCGTCCCGGAGGTGGCGGTTCCCAGGCGCCCCCCTCCCCCCCCCCCCCCCTTATCCCAAGGTGCATATACTATATGGTGGCCGCCCAAGCCCAAGGGCCGGCCGGCCGGCCGAGTTGTCGGTCGCCGGAGCGGCGCCACGCGCATCTTGAAGACGTGCGGAGTGACCTTCGAAGCAAGCGGTGCCCGCGGGTGCGAAGCTTCCTCGCTCGCAAGCGAAGAACATCGCCAGGCCCACTTGGCCCCCCCGAAGTGATCGCATGGGCCGACCACTTGGTTTTGGTGTCGGCTAGCCGCACGTTTCTCGCTCTTAGCAGCTACTTCTGTTGTTGTTGTCGTTGTTGTTGTTGTTGTTGTTGTTGTTGTTGTTGTTGTTGTTGTTGTTGTTGTTGTTGTTGTTGTTGTTGTTGTTGTATCCACGAAGGGATTGGCTTCACTGTCTTTAACAAACTAATAAACAATGCGCAGCGACATAGAAGTTGAATATAGCAAAACTCGCCCCTAAATGGCCAACTAAATAAGAAAGGAAGGATGAAACCCAATGTAAGTGAATCAAATATAACCAATACTCTTTTGTAGAGAAAGGAATTAAATTTACAACAAACAAAAAAAATACTGTTCCCAGCGGTTGGCGACACTAACAGCGTAACCTTGAGGCACGTTTCAATGGAGTTGCAGTTAGAATAGAGCCGTGGACTTGCATCCAAACTGACAGGTGCCAAAAGACAAGAGGTTCGATGATGTCAAAGTTGAGCCCCGCGTTTTCAGCCGGCATTCTTCTTGTAGTTGTTGTTGGCGGTGGGGGGTGGTATCAGTGATTTCGATGCTTGTACCGATAAATGATGAACGTGCAGAGTGCCTGTGGGCTTCTTAAAGGCAGTTTTTACATTCCAGAGGCTTATCCTATTGGCTACTTAAATTGCAGCCAATTGCAACAATGACGAGCTGCCCATTTAATACAACAACTGAATGGCCTTTAAAGTCTTTACGAAGCTTTCTGGATATACACTGTCTAAAGACAAAACCTTGTCTACTTATTATAGCGTACATAGTGTGTGGCGCATCCTATAATTCCGAAGGTGTTATTTATTCTTCAAAAGTCGAACAGATAGAAAGTGCAAGTCCAGAGATGTCTGTAGACATCCCATACGTTTATCACAAAAAAAGACCATGGACGTTCTGCGGGCAGTCAAGAAAGTTCTCGGTTGACTGGATGTACCTTTGCTGGGTTTTTAAAAACGTGCGTTAATACTCGGGGACGACGTGACAGTGTGTTCGTGTTGTGCCCTGTCTGTTTTAAAGGTAGCGGGCATATGTAGTCATCACAGGCTGCATGCAGGCCGCATGCACCGGCCTTTTCCATTGTTTACGTCCGTCAAAGAACGTGTTCATCGAAGAGTTGCGAAATGGCGGAGGAAGATCGCGTTACCTGCTGACATTGTGTTTAGGAGTGCGCAAGCGTTTGAGCTCACTGCCATCCGTGTTGTACACTCACGGAGGTGTGAAGCCAAGAAGTCCTGAAGGACCGGTTCGTAAACAAAGTTCCCGTGCTAGATAATAAAATAATATGTTCTAAGAAATTTCTCTGTCGGAAGTATATGTTCCATATTCATGGCGGAATGTGAATACGAAATGTGATTACAGAATGTGAAAACGGAATGTGAACACAGAATGGGAATACCGGAACGTGAACACAGAATGTGAAAACGGAACGTGAACACAGAATGTGAATACGGAACGTGAACAAAAAATGTGAACAAGGAAGTGAACACACAATGTTAACGCGGAACGTGAACACAGAATGTGAAAACGGAACGTGAACACAGGATGTGAATACGGAACGTGCACACAGAATGTGAAAACGGAATGCGGACACAGAATGTGAATACGGAACGTGGAACACAGAATGTGAATACGGAACGTGAACACAAAATATGAAAACGGAATGCGGACACAGAATGTGAATACGGAACGAGAACACAAAATGTGAACGCGGAACGTGAACACAGAATGTGAAAACGGAACGTGAACACAGAATGTGAACGCGGAACGTGAACACAAAATGTGAAGGCGGAATGTGAATACGGAATACGAAATCTGTTCTGTATCATGAGACCCCCCATAACTGCGAGAACTTATGGTGTAATGAAAGAAAGCTTAACGCTCTGCGAACAGGTTCACTTGCTTTCGACATACGGGCAGAAATGTCAAGACATTCACAGGCGTATTAGAATAATCTGCAAAGGACTTGGGATATCATTCACGACTCACTCCGAGCCTTAAAGGCCGTCTTTCGTTATGGCTAAGCACACGTCAGGGCTTACGGACACCCTTCGACAAATGGATATCTGAGTTCTTATTTATTACCGCACTTGTTTTAATCACGCACCATTTCCCGATATTTGCTTCGTGCATCCTCTGCATTACGCTCAAATTACTGGCATCTCCGTCTTTTCCCTAAACTATCTTTTTTTGCCTGTGTGGTCGGACCCTGAATAAAATAGTGGTAAGAGTCGTACGGCAATATGAAACACACGTGTTCAAGTGCAACGTTTTGCAAAGGTGGTATGCTCATTGCCTAGCAGGACGTCAAACAAAACGGCACTGCAGAAGTACGTATACCCGGAAAAATGGACGTGGCCACGTAAGTCTTGCAATCGCGAGAAAATGATCCCAAACGACATCCTGGCAGCCGCGGTTACTGCGGGAAAAGCAGTAGCTAGGAGTAGACGCGTCGTTGAAATCATAAAGCAACAAATCGTAAAGCGTATACGAAAGTAAGCGTGCGTGCAGTAAGAATGATGCTTCCGCAGTGTTAACCTGCGAGATTGCACCCATAAATGATGGGTGTAACAGGAAAAGGTAACCGCGATTTCCCGCGTCTATGATACGAGAAATCATTAAGATGAAATGACTGTATAGGAAGGAGCCTGTACGAAGAACGTCCGTCTACACTCTATGTGAAGTCACACCGGTTCATTACAGTATAAGAGACAGCAGTGCGGCCTTTCTTCGAGCCCAGAAACCAGTCTGCATGATTATGTGCTTTCACATCCTGTCTCGGACTCAGACAGGTCTCCTTTATTTTTTTTTATTTTTTTGTAGCATACAGTATGATAACAATAATTATACCTGAGGTTTTTACGTGCCACAACCACGATATGATCATGTCACGCGCCGCATTGGAGGGCTCATCTGGCGTTCCTTATAGTGCCCTGACGTTGCGCAGTACACGGGCTTCATGCATTTCGCCTCCATCGAAATTGCGACCGCCGTGGCCGGGATCGAACTTTGGGTCAGCCGCCGAGCACCGTAACCAATGTGAAACCGAGGTGGACTCATACAGTATGAAATATCAATTCCAGACAATGTGCGCATACTGACGGACGCAGCTTACAAGGGGGGTTGGGGGGTGGCGGAGGATGGGATTGAACACCTCTGCCCTAGCTCTTCCTCCATCGTAGCTGTTAAGACACTTCTTCCTAACAGTTAAAATGTTTTGAATGTTTGAAATGGTCCGCCGCGGTGTTGAGGTTGCGGTGCATGCTCGGCTGCTGATCCGAAGGTCGCGGGTTCAATCCCGGCCGCAGCGGTTGCATTTCGATGTATGCGAAATGCTAGAGACCAGTGTACAGTGCGATGTTAGTGCACGTTAAAGAACACCAGATGGTCGAAATTTCCGGAGACCTCAACTACGGCGTGCCTCATAACCATATCGTGGTTTTGGCACGTAAAACCGCTGATATTATCACTATTAAATGTTTAAAATGTGCATTTAGATATGTTCATTGGTATGCTAATCTGGTCCCGCAGTACCCTTAATCTCGCAAGCCCTAATACGACGATCAAGTGAGCGCAAAGAGAAAAAACTTCAAACCCCGCGCCTCCACAGTATCACACCACCTTGCAATTAATGGACTTGTCCTGGACTAAATATGTAGCACAACACACCTGGCGTACACACGCATGGCCGTTGCTCGAGGAGAACATGACTCCCATCTGCCTAAAGGCTAAGCATTTCCTTTATACTGTTTGCTCAGCCGACTTCGTTTCGAGTCAGAGTCATTCGCAGCCTGCTGGGGGTCCAGTGTACTTGTACAGTCCGCTTGTACGTCTAATCTACAATTGCCCATTGTTATTGCATCGGGCCACGAATTTTCAAGAAGCGATGTTCGCCCGCTTCGGCCAGGCCGGTCAAGCCACCTCGTGCGCGTGACCCCAAAACGAACTGCACTACGACAACGCCGATCGCCTTTTATTCTGGCAATGGAAGGCAATCAATCAATTCACTTCACATTTGCTTCGTCATTATAATGATCCGCTTGTTATTCAGGTGGCGATCGCCGCGTGTGGGTGCGCATTTTGTATACGCTCACAGGAGTCACTTGTGGATGTTTGCTTGGCACACACGCCCCCTGTAGTTCGGTTTCACGGCAGGGACTCCTTCCTCCGCCAGAGTAGAGACACTGTCGCCCGCGCCTCGCGACTCGAGGAAATGAATGGTAATTGTAAAATGGCCCGCTGCGTCGACTGCTGATAGACGTTGCGAAGCGAACGCGTTTTGAAGCTTAGTCTAAGGTCGCGCGGGCTACAGCTGCGCAACAAGCAAAATCAACAGCGACCCTTTCCGTTGGCCCGTGCTTTCTTTATTTAATTTCCGTCACGTACGCGCAGTGTCAATAAGTTCGAAGCGGGCCGAACAGAAAGGCGACGAAGGATGGTGCGACCTCCGGGGCCAACCATTTTCTCTTGCTGCACGCATTATACACACAATGAGAGACGTTTCGAACGCGCTCGACGTATTTGCATGTATATGTCCACAGCCGCTCGGCGGAGCGTCTTTGGTTTGCCGTTTCGCACGAGTGGTGGGTCTGGCGCTGACTCGTGAACTGAAGACATTCTTGCTTTCTTTCGTGTAGTTCTTGATTGTATTATTTATCGTGAGCAACAAGAGAAGAGAGATGTACTGGGTGTAAAAGACCCGAAGGTCGCGGGATCGAATCCCGGCCGGCCGTGACGGCCGCATTTCGATGGAGCAAAATGCTAGAGGCCAGTGTGTTTAGGTTTAGGTGCACGGTTAAAGAACCTCACGTATAGTCGAAATTTCCGAAGCCCTCCACTAAGGCCTCTCTTTTATAATCATATCGTGGTTTTGGGACGTAATTACCATAACCAATTATAATTATTATGGACGTAAATGATATAAGTTCACACAAGTTTACAATGTCGACAGCCTATTATGAAAAGTTTGTGCGCATTTCCTACGCGACGTGTGCGAAGAACACTTGTGGAAAACGACAAAGTGAATTCCTGTTCTGTCATACGCACTTTCTTTTATATTTCGCATACATCGCGTAATACCCTCTGTGTTTTTCTCATTTCTGTCACGTACAATACTATTCACTTGAGTTTTGCTTAGGCAGTGTAGATATTGCAATACAGCTCTTTTTACGTCACTATAGCTGGATTTTGTGGCGATACAGTTCTTTTTACGTCACTGCCTCCTACGTCATTGAGTTGAATAGTTCATAGTGTTTTCTGAGCGACCGAGAATTGATACGTGGCTACGATAACGAAAATGACGATGATTACCTCAAAAACCGTGAAACCCGGGGTCTAAAGACCGCGCCCACGTCAATCTTACCAGACTTATACAGACACCGAAGGCCGTCAACGGAGCAAACAAGCATTATGGAAGTATATATCTTACAGATTTTTATACCGCGGCTGACAAATAAGAAAACGGGTTTTGCAGCAGAGACTAGTGCAATAGTTTGTTGGAAGGAACAAACAGCTGTCAGTCGCAACAGGTTGAGACACACTGCGACTCAGCGCCACGTCCAATGGAATAGAATATTCTGAAAAGCCCCGCTGGTGGGGGCGTAGCGAAAGCAGTGCACAACGAGACACTCCCGCAGCCACGGCTGCTTGGTAATCACCACGCATTACGGGGTTGACGGGTGCTCGCCATTGTCGCGTTTTTTGCGTCACGGGCACCGGTCAGACAGGCAACGCCACTTCTCAAAAGTATGGTGGCTACTCAAAAGTGCGCGCCCGCACCGGAATGAGATGTCAGAAGAGCAAGTGGACCGCGCAGCTACAGCCGTACACGAAATTTGCTCTGAAAGACGTGGTTGGTGTACGCACACAACAACAAAGCAAGCCGAGGGCGTTCCCGTGGCGGCCTGCTTTTGGTGCTGCTGAAGCTGCGAACAGGCTTCCACGCTTAAAACAAAGAAAGAAAGAAAGAAAGAAAGAAAGAAAGAAAGAAAGAAAGAAAGAAAGAAAGAAAGAAAGAAAGAAAGAGAGAAAAAAAAATTCTGCCAGTTCCACGCCATGAAAAGCGTCGGACAGCAATGCTGTATTGATGACGATAATGATGACGATAATGACGATTATGTGTTTCGGTAAAACTCATAATCATCATTATCGCCATCATCATCATCATCATCATCATCATGACGTCGTTTTATTTATTTCTGTATTTACTCCCCCCTCCCTCTGGTCATGTGACCTGCGTGACGACCACTACTACCACTTCTAATACTAGGTACTACTACTACGAAGACAACAATGATGATGATAACGATCTGTTAGCGGAAATCGAGACGCAAGACTGGCAACATGAGCAGTGATGGCGGCCCGCTATGGTGGCGGTCGTCACGCGCGTTGTGAACTTTTCTTTTTTCGCACATTTGTCAATTAGATAGTTCCTTTCTTAAAATCTGAGTGTCTGCGAAGGAGTTTCAACAAATGATGATGATGATGATGATGATGACGACGCACAGGGAGTTTCGCTGTGACAAATAAGAGCGCTTCGCTGTAAAAGAAAAAGAGAAAGACAGATGGGAAGAAATAATTTGTTGATTGCAATGGCCTAGGCGACTGGCTTCTCGACGGTCGGTGTCTTGCATTAGTGAGCTTGCTGACGTGGTCACCCTTTTTGAAGCGAACTGTAGTTACGGATGAAGAACAGCAGAAAAGGTCAGAGAACGAGAGAGAGAGAGGGAAAAGCGACGCACGTTGTGCAGACGCCATTGCTTCCTCGGCCTCCTCACCTCGGCAGCGCCAGCACACAGCTGAGAAGAGGTGTTCGTGTTTACACTCCGGTTACGGAACCGGTCCAGTGACTTCTTGCAGGGCGCAGCCGGGCAACGGCTTTTCTTTTCTTCGGAGCATGCGCACACAGCCCTCGGGCATTCTTACCGATTCCTGAATGTAGCCGTGTTATTCCCTATGTGAGCTTTATTTTCTTGAGCTTTCTTCAGTGGTTTTTATGAATTTCTCCACACAACGATGCGCACGTGGGCGTTCTTTTCTTCATTCTTTTTTTTATTTTCTATCTCTCTTTTGTAGCAAGCTTTCACCCTTCTGGTGGTTTTCCATTTCCCACCGGTGCCGCAAGCTTTCGATTGTTGACACTACCTACCTTCAGGCTGGTTAAACCTTTTCTCAAATAGTATTAGACAACTAAAAAGAGAAGGCAATCACAGACCATGTCGAAACTGTAAATAACACATTTAGGAAGAACTACTGTTTATTTTTTTCGCATGAGGTATGTCCTTCCAATGATTCCATATGTTGTCGTAAGATTCTTGCTGAAATACATGGAAAATATATGGATTCCAAAGAAAACATATGGCATCATTGGAATGACATTCGAAAAGTTTCAAGGGGGGTTGTCATTGCTCAATACATCTTTCCTCAGCATCTATAGCTTTTCTTTCTCTTTTCTTTTTAGGGGCGAAGCTCCTTAGGGTGTGGGTCTGTCCCTCCTCTGTAGTAGTAGTAGTAGTAGTAGTAGTAGTAGTAGTAGTAGTAGTAGTAGTAGTAGTAGTAGGTAGGTAGGTAGGTAGCCACGTGTAGCGGAATGTACCCACTCCACGTGATACAGATGACGATGACGCAGTATAGTGGAATGTACCCACTACACGTGATAAAGATGACGATGACGCAGTATAGTGGAATGTACCCACTACACGTGATAACGATGAAGTATAAGCGCGTTCCAGTATAGTGGAATGTACCCACTACACGTGATAACGATGAAGTATAAGCGCGTTCCAGTATAGTGGAATGTACCCACTACACGTGATAACGATGACGATGACGATTATGACCATGAAGTATAAGCGCGTTCCAGACCACACATTCTCTTTCTGCCATGGATGAAAACGATCGAGCTTCGCCCACTCATCATCATTCACTTCGTGGATATGGCGTGATTTTTTTTTTGCCCAGGAGCTCCTCCATTTCACTTTGTTCCGGTAGACGAAATTTTGAATTGAACTGACTGGAATGGAAACAAGTGCGCTCTTATCAGTGAGAAGGACCTCATGTGCGGTCGACACAACAAAGTTAAATTATTAAAATCCCGAAATTTCGAAATTGCACAGTTGTCTCTGAGCCACGTGCGCCGCGTTGGATGTATTTTTATTCATTTTGACCAACCAGGGCGCTTTGGCGTTATCTGAAAGCCCGACGCTGCAACTGCGAAATTATATAAAATTTTACCCCCCCATCGAAGTATTTCCCCGGATGCAATTAATCTACAACCTCCGGCATGAGCAGTGCAGCACCGCATCGGTTGGACCAGGTTGGTTTATAAGCCGGATGAGATAACGTCAGCCTAAAAAGATTTAAGATAGGAAGGCAAACTGAATCGCGATGTTGAACGGTGCTTGATTTAAGCCTTTAGCTTGAATGTCAAACAGTGAGTGCAACGTAATTACAGTTTAACATTAACCACTTGCCAAGTGAATAAGAGAAACTGCAGAAGTGTGTTGGCGCAACCAGACTGGAGGCCATTTTCTGTTCTTTTGTTCCAGTGGTGCAGTGTTTGCGGTTATGTCATATATTTGGGGCGATGCGTTTGTTTCCAATGGGTTGGTAATGCATGTGATCATTAATTTTTGCAGTCTCAGACCAAGCGGTTTATGTGAAACCGGTTAGGAATTCCTACCAAAAATAACTTCCCTCGATAAGTGAACAACACGCTGTCCTACCAGACACGATATACGCCTGAGATCCAGCAAATCTACATGCTGGAAAACATTACAAAAAGCACAACTAAGTGCACCCGACTTACGGGGTCGACTCCGTCGAGCCACAGATACAGACACGACACGATGATGAGCATGAAGTTAGTGGTATGTGCACATGTGCAAGCGTTCTCGGCGAATGTACCCGTGGGAGGATCTTTTTCCGCCTGTAAGGGGGGCGTACTATTCTAACACTGGGGTTAAAAGGTGCCATGCTCTTCACGCCCGGCTCATAAGAGTTCCACGAGTTCGTTCATGCGAGCCCCCGAGGGAGCAGTATGAAATTCCACGCGCGAGAGCCGGCTTAATCCAGCCCCAAGTTGGGCGCCAAATATAGCGTACGCGGGCCTGCCGGTCTGCACCGCGTAACCTATGAATAGCAAGAACTTCATGAACTCGGGGCGGTGCGGGGGCAACTTTCGAGCAGTTCCTGCGCGCCAGGTATACTGCCTAAAACGGCAGGCCCACCTCTCCTGCGCTCAGTGCAAACAAACAAACAACGAGTAAGCAAACAATGTACAAACAACAAGAGGGAAACTTGTATTACAGAGGCACCATTCATTCTGCCGCAGGAACTGCTTTTCTTTATCACTGCATCAACCGGGGTATAGACTACGTTGTTGAATTTAAGCAACGGGGAAGAAGGATTAACCAGATCGTCGAGCGTTTAGGGGGGACGAAAACGTATTTGAGGAAACAAACGGGGCCGGTTTCGCACAATCAGTTGTTTTAAGCATTTGCCTCGAGACCCCTCGCGTGTGTTGCTACTTTGAGAAATACTCCCCGACCACCGAGGAATGGGAACCTTGTTTACTTGAATACACGCAGTGCAAGACGGTGCGCCCTCTTTAGACCACATCGCGGGAATGCCTTTGTTAGCTTGTTCTTATTTATTTATCCGTTTGTTTGTTTCTTTGTTTGCTTGCTTGTTTGTTTGTGTTATTCGTCGTGTTACTTTATAGCTCGACCTGGGCCAGAGTATAATCTCAGAATGAGCACAAAGGAAAAGCTGGGTTAATGACTTATGCCGTTTAGTGTGGGCGAGCTTAGTTGAACCAGGCCCCGCCTTTAGGTGTAGTCATCAGTCCACATTTAAGGAGAAGTCAACAAAGAAGTTACATTGCTATTTCTTTTCGCTTGTTTAGTTTTACATCCCAGAATGCTCTCACGCGCGCACGCATGAAACTATACAACTGCACATAAGCGTTTTAGCACTCCCGTTAACGCGGCCATCGCTGCACTTTGAAGGACGACGCTAATATACAGCAAAAGAAGGGAACCAGGCAACTTTTCTCGCGAACCAATTCAGACATTGCCAGCAAGTGAGCAGGACAGACCGCCAATCAGCTGGCAATCTAGTCCCGACAACGCTATCCGCATTCGATATGACGACTGGATGGCGTTATCCCACTTGTTTGTGGTACCAAGCGAAACCGTACGAGTTTCGAAACGCAAAAAG
Organism: Rhipicephalus appendiculatus; assembly: GCA_030522465.1. Taxonomy (NCBI): domain Eukaryota; kingdom Metazoa; phylum Arthropoda; class Arachnida; order Ixodida; family Ixodidae; genus Rhipicephalus; species Rhipicephalus appendiculatus. Next base: position 1,042,565 of record JALIZH010033007.1, on the reverse strand, counting down.
TCCGTAATCTCTCGACCTTTCCGCCTATCATCATGGCCACTGTCTGCAACGTGCGTTTTTATTCTATGAACGCGCGACGATCCGAACAATCACCATACCATTGTATACGTGACTCCACTTCCAACAATCGTCGCGTCTGGCCGCCGCATCTCTTTTGTTCGTACATTCGACGGCCTAACAGGGAGTGGCTTCCGTTTTAACCGGTTAGCATACTGTTTCGGTTAACTGCAGCTTGATCGGGACAGTGCCTATCCTTATTACTTTCTTTCTCGTCCCGTTATTCCTCGCACAGTTTTCCTTAACGAACAGTTTGCCAGCCTAAACCAATCTTGCTTCGCGTTTCGGCGCCCCTTCAAAGCGTGTCGGCACCATTCTTGTCGAGTTCCTGACACCACCCCTCTCCAACCTCAACCAAACCGCGCAAGGCGCCACACCCACAGACACAAGCCGCATCGTCCCTCCCTTTAAAAAGCTGCTACAAAACAACCGCGCGACCTTTCTCTCGCGTTGTCTGCCCGTTGCTGCCATGTATACATTCTGCTTTCCTTCGTCACTTATTCTTCTCGGGTGATTGTTTTTTTCTTTTACATTCTGTCACGTGGAGCTGCAGGCTTCGTATAAGCACAAACACGTCGTGTGTTCGCGTCCTTCGCAGGCCTGCACACGCACACCGGCTGTCTGACTGGCGGCGCCGCATACCGCGGTGCCGTGGTGCGCCGTCGTCGTCGACGCACTTATCGCCTCTGCGGAGCCGTGGCTTCCCTAACGAGTGACAACACCTGGTTACCGGCCAACACACGGCAGCGCCTGCTAGAAGAGCTGCTGCAGCCGCCGCCGCCGCCGTTGCTGCAGCCACAGCAACAGCCGGCGTTGCCGACTAAATTGCGAGGACGCGGCGGCGGCTGGCGCGACTAATGACTGAGCGTTTTAGAGGCCCCCCGGTTGGCGCGGCGCTCTGCGTTGCGTGAAACACTTAGTAACCCAGTCTGTCCGGAGCACTTCCCAGTAAAATATACTGGACTGACGGTGCATTCCTTCGGCTTGAATATCATAGGGATGGTCGAGCAGTATCCCTAGATTTGCCTGTGCTATACATGCTTGACACTTGTGACGTTCCTGTGAAATTACTTGTTACGCGTAAGTCTGCAAACAGTAACAGTTTTTTAAACGCAGTAAGGCAATTAGTATCGTATTGCATGCGTATAATCGTCGTACAGTGTTGCAATGTTGTTTCTTTGTCGAAATGAAATTAAAACCGATTTCAATATGAAGGTTGCTTTCTGTGAAAACCTTTCTGTATACTTCCCCAACAGTTTCTATTGCCGCTATGCCTATGAATGTTGGCACGGCCTCGTCAAGCACTCATAAGCGCTTAGCCGTCTCCTCAATTTGTAAGTTGTTTTACACAAATGATGAAAGAAGAAAAGAGAACGAGAAATATTTGTTTATCCCAGAAGGGAAGGGCGTGGAGGAGCGGAGGAGCTTTCCTCGGCCTCGCCACTGTACGCTATTGGCCCAATTCAATATCTGATCCTGGACTTACCCCTTCCCTGCCGCTTACTATTAATACTAAGATTACCCATCATTTGGGAATGGTGGTCGCTAAATCCGTCCTTTTTTTCATTTTCTTGTGACGCTTTCTAGGGTTTCGGCCGGGTTTTTGTAGGGGCCGTCGGAACCGGTACAGCCGCCTCTGATATCCAAGGGGCGTTTCGCGACATATGGGAAGGACGCAGGCGCCGTGGCATCTGAAAGAAAAGGCAGATTGCGCATGCGTGTCTGTGCATACTGAGAACCCATCCTGCGAAAAACAACGAAACACTTACGAAAACGCGAGACGCGTATAATTTACAAACCGCAGCGTTAAGTCAGCACTCGTATACGTTAATTGTAACACGCGCATCCCATAGTTATAATGCGCTTCTGTCATGGGAAAGCCCCGCAGTGCGTTGAACGAGCAACCCATGCCTTACGTAACGCGCATTCTACGCATTCCCTTCCTCGAACAGGGTTCCCCCGCGGAGTACAGCGAAAGCCGCTGGAAAAGTTTCGCCACACTCTGCTGTGTACAACAATGCCGCGTCAGTTTTGCACTGCATGCGGCCGGCGCCTCCACGGACGCAAGCGCTGCCTGATTAGGATGTAGAGAGCTCGGCGTTCTGCCGTAATTACCTCCATCCATCACCTGTGTCGGGCAATCAGAGAGATTAATGAACTTCGCGGCAAAACTAACGCCGTAACGTGCAACGTGCAGTCGTATACGCATATTTTCGAGCCCTCTCTTCTAGGTAAGGCCCGGCGCGTTAAGTTGAGAAACGCTGCGTGGCGATGAGAACGTCAAAGCGAGAAAATAATTAGCCCGTAAGCGGAGGAGTTCGCGGCCCGATAAAGCGCTTGCGTTGAACAATCGCGTACTTAGTTATATTAGACATCTAAAGACGACGCCCCCCCCCCCCCCCCCCCCACACACACACACTTTTTTTCTCTTTGTTTTTGCCCCTATAATCAGGGTATCTGCCAATACCCTGATCGCAAATTCAGCGCCGAAAAGTAGGCAGAATGTAGGCAATCAATGACATCATCAATTCTAGGAAGCGGATACATATCCTATTTGGTGACCGCATTTAGTTTTCTATAGTCAACACAGAACCGCCATGATTCCATCCTTCTTCCTTACTAAGATCAGAGGTGCTGCCCACGGACTAGATGACTCTTGGACAACACCTTTCCGTAACATGTCGGTCACTTGTTCAGCTTGAACTGTCCTTTCTGGCGAAGACACGCGGTAAGGTTTTTGCCGGATGGGGTGTGCAGATCCGGTGTCAATTCTGTGATGAGCACGAGAACGCGGTAGTGAAGTCTCCGTGTCACCTTGTGTGAAATCGAACACCGAAAGATGTGTCAGAAGGACTACAACCACTAGCTTCTTCCGATTGCAGCGAATGGCTCTAAGTTATCTATTTCAATAGTCATCATCATCATCAACATGACTACGCCCGCTGCAGGGCAAAGGCCTCTCCCATGTTCCGCCAATCCACCCAGGTCCTGTGCTTTCGCTGTCACGTTATACTACCTGCAAACTTCTTAATCTCATCTGCCCACTTAATTTTCTGTCTCCCCCTCACGCGTTTGCCTTCTCTTGGAAACCAGTCAGTTGCCCTTAATGAGCCAGCAGTTATCCTGCCTACGCGCTACGTGCCCGGCCCATGTCCATTTCTTCTTCTTGCTTTCAACTATGATATCTGTAACCCCGGTTTGTTCCCTGGCCCACTCTGCTCTCTTCCTGTCTCTTAAGGTTACACCTATCATTTTCCTTTCCATGGCTCGCTGCATCGTCCTCAATTTAAGTTGAACCCTCTTTGTAAGCCTTCCACTCCGTAGGTAAGTACCGGTAATATGCAGCTCTTATATACCTTCCTCTTGAGGGATAGTGGTAGACTACCATTCATGATTTGAGAATGTTTGCCGAATGTGCTCCACCCCATCCTTATTCTTCTAGTTATTTCACTCTCAGGGTCCGGCTCCACGGTTCCTACCTGCCCTAAGTAGACGTATTCCTTTACAACTTCCAGTGTCTCGCCACCTATCGCGAAGCGCTGTTCTCTGCAGACTGTTGTACATTACTTTACTTTTATGCATATTAATTTTCAGACCTACTCTTCTGCTTTCCGTGTCCATTTCAGTAATCATAAGTTGTAATTCGTCCCCTGAGGTACTTATCAATGCAATGTCACCATCGGATCGCAGGTTACTAGGATATTCTCCATTAACTCTTATTCCTAACTCTTCCCAATCTAGGGCCCTGAAAACCTCCTGTAAACACGCGGTGAATAGCATTGGAGAGATCGTGTCTCCCTGCCTTACACCCTTCTTTATTGGGATTTTGTCGCTTTCATTTATGAAGGACTATGGTGGCTGTGGATCGGCTGCAGATTTACTTCAGTATGTTTATATAGGCTTTGTCGATGCCCTGATTCCGCAGTGCCTGCATGTCTGCTGATATCTCGACCGAATCAAATACCTTCTCGTAATCTATGAAGGCTATGTATAGGGGTTGGTTGTATTCCACGAATTTCTCTATCACCTGATTGATAGTATGAAGATGGTCTATCACTGAGTAGCCTGTACGAAATCCTGCTTGGTCCTTTGGTTGACTGAACTCTAATGTCGTCTTAATTGTATTAGCTATCATTTTTGTAAATAGCTTGCAGACAACGGACAGTAAGCTGATTGGCCTGTAATTTTTCAAGCCCTTGACGCCCCCTTTCTTATGGATTAAGATGATGTTGGCATTCTTCAATCTATTTCAGTAGTAAATGGACATAATCCTTGAAAGTTTCAACAAGCATCGATAAAGCGTATTTGCAACTCAACCTGACACTAGCGCCAGTCGGCTTCCCTTGTGCTCGTAGTATCATTCATTGCGTAAGCTTGCTACGAACATTACCCAATTATTGTTTTTTTTCCCTCCCTTGAATAACGATCATTACTTCCTCGTTCCTAGGTGCACGTACTGATTAGCGCTGTCATGAGAATGTTTTATTGATTGTGTAAATGGTCATTGTTTATTACTGTAATTTCAATCAGTGTCCTACTAAGAGACCCTCAAGCTAAATAAGTGGTGACGATGATGGCCATCATCACCATCTTGATCATCATCCTTTTCTTCTATGGAGTTGGTCATTTCTTCTGCAAGTACACTCGTATGATGACGGGCTATTGATTATTATAGCAAATGTTATTTTTGTTAAAAGAGCGCCAGCGCGCAATCTTCGGCATGCTGACATACTGTGCGCACCATAGAGACGCCAGATACTGCATACTTGAGAATACTTCACAATATCTGAAACATCATTATGTGTGCACTAGCACCTTACAATACCATCTGCGAGCGGTTGCCTGCTTTTCTAGTACTTATTATAAACATAATTACATGTGCACGAACGCCTCCGATACCCTACTTGTCACAGTTGTCCCTTTGCTAATGCTCGCATTCAAGGCTGCTGAAAGTATTGTATGCATTAATTCAAGATATCAAAGTCAACACCAGCTACATCTACGCACTTATTGGCTATGCGCTGCCTGTCATGATACTTCCAAGTGTCAGTGCACAATGCTTCTATTCGCTTATGCAACGTGTGTTCGTAACCTATAACAATGTTCTGGTAGCTCTGTAGGGAGTCGGATGAATAAAACAATGGAATGCGAAGTACTCGAAGTTGGGATGCAATGCTATCGTGCGCCCTCGGCTGCTGCGAAGACACAGTCTTTATAAGAGGTATACAATGCATGCATTTATTCAAGAAGCATGCGTCCGTATACCTGTAACGATATCCTGCTGCTGTGCGACAAGTTGGATGAACAATATAAAATGGAATATGAAGTAGTGACAGCAGAGATGACAAGCACATTCTTGTGCCCACGGCTGAATTCAAGAACAGCATTGTTCCACTGTAAGGCTATCGTATTCAACGTACTTTAACAGGCTTTCTCGCTTGTCTCCAACAGCAGTCAAGAATTCTGGCTGTAGCAACTCACGGACAAGAATCATCGCCATGTAGTCATGCGAATGACTGAACAAACGATGGCAAAACAATGAAGAATAGAAGGCAGTCTAGTTCAGTGGCGTAGCCAGGGGGTGGCACACCGGGCACGTGCCCCCCCCCCCCCCCCCGAATTTTTTTTTTCACCATGGTATACATAGCGAGAAATGGCCAGTTCAAGGAGGTGCCCCCCTCCGAAATCAAGGCGGTGCCCCCCCCGAAAAAAATTTCTGGCTACGCCCCTGGTCTAGTTGGTGTCGTTGGGCGGTCTTTTGTTTGAGTTTGTGTGAGCTATGCAGAATTGCAAGTCATTATGACGTAATGATACCACCGCATGACGAGTGAGTGAGTGGAGTGAGTGAGTGAGTGAGTGAGTGAGTGAGTGAGTGAGTGAGTGAGTGAGTGAGTGGAGTGAGTGAGTGAGTGAGTGGGAGGAGTGAGTGAGTGAGTGAGTGAGTGAGTGAGTGAGTGAGTGAGTGAGTGAGTGAGTGAGTGAGTGAGTGAGTGAGTGAGTGGAGTGAGTGAGTGAGTGAGTGAGTGAGTGGAGAGTGAGTGAGTGAGTGAGTGAGTGAGTGAGTGAGTGAGTGAGTGAGTGAGTGAGTGAGTGAGTGAGTGAGTGAGTGAGTGAGTGAGTGAGTGAGTGCCTTAAACGGCAGCTCTCCACTCCCTCCTTCCCCGTAATGTCAGCCAAATTGTGGCTTTGAGACGTACACTGTCATAGCTTATTCCTCATTGAAAACGCCTGCATGCACAGCGACTTAACACGAAAACGCTAACTGCGCGAGAAAAAAAAAAGTCCCACAAGAAAAGTCCTTCCAGAGTGCCTCAACCTGCTTTGGAGACATCCGCAAGAATGCTGCCGTCTCGGCAGCTCCTACGCTCTAAATTCTATCTCTCTATCTCTTGGCAAGAAAATTAAAACAACCCGCAAAGGCACTCGCTTAGTTACGTCGCGGAACCACAGTCGGTGCTGTCGCCACGCATTTTTTTTTCTTTATTCTTTCCAGGTGTCTCGTTTGATCGCGAAGAGATTGTACGCGTTAGCTGATTGCCAATTTAAACCGGAACCGTTCCAGAGCACCAGAATTCGGATGCAGAGTTACCGCAGGTTGGGGAATTCGTATGCCTCTTTCACCTCGCGGCATCAGTTTGCATGATTATGTTAATTTAGACGTCGTTTTACATTCAGCAATGGATGGAATCCCCCCACAAAGGCAAATGTATGTGGACTGTCATGCATGCCTTTCGTATCTTTATCTTATCATTTCAGTCTCGGTTGTAGGTACGAAAGACAAAAGACTGCGGCATGCCTACGAAAGTACACTCTTATAACCAGAAACTTTATATAGAAAGCAAATAGAGGAGGTGGATTGCACAAACGCTAACCTCAAGAGCACCTCTTCAATTATTTTACACCGAGTGCGGTACAAAGAAAAAAGACTGTAGAGATATCAGTTGCGCAAGGTTAGCCTGTCAACCGAGTTGAATACCCGCACGAACAAATGCGTACGGTGCGTGTGTGTGTCCGTGAGTCGGTGAGCGTTCGCTAACTCATGCCATCGCGAAGGTTATAGTTTGCATAAGCAACTATAAAGGGGCACGCACGAGGCAGAAAGTCAGGGTAAGATTTATACGAATCAACTATACATAGCGTACTGTAAACTACCAACCTTTGTATAAGGTTTCGCCTTGGCAAGTCCTTGCCAGACTCATATGAAGAGACAGAGAGAGAGGGAGGGAAATGTGGAAATTATTGGGCTTCATCTCCCTCGACACACCAGCGACGCACTTTGCCGCTTTACATTTACATATGCTCTTGCTTTTTCAGAGAAACTCTCGAAGCAAATGTCTCTGAAATGGTTTTCCATTCGGAATGCAAGGCCGGTTTCTATGTATGCATTGCTAAGACAGCATCAACAACTGTCGGGGAAACCGGCCGAACAAACGAATTCAACGCGATTCAAAAGGGCACACGCGAAACCTCCATCTCCGCCTCGTTTCTCGATTCTTTCTTTCTTTCTTTCTTTCTTTCTTTCTTTCTTTCTTTCTTTCTTTCTTTCTTTCTTTCTTTCTTTCTTTCTTTCTTTCTTTCTTTGTAAAGTTCCCCGGTCGGCCAGCCAAGAAGGAAAAAAAGAAAAAAACTAGAAATTCGTCCTTTTTTGCACGCATGCGAGCGACCGCGAGCAAAGGTCACAAAAGCGACATTCAAGTAACTCTCTCGGCGGGTACCACGCAGCGCGCAGGACGCGACGCGCCGCGTGCATGCATAGACATGCAAACGCGCTTCGTCCCAAGCCGTGCACTGTCGGACTCCGTGCAGCGGCACTTTTATAGAACACCCACGCCGGCCAAGACTCCGAGGTTGCAGCGGCGAGGTTTTCCAGGACTAGAGCGACACCGAATGACAACGCGAAAGGCAGAGGGTACACACTATCTCTCGCCTCACCTTGTAGTCTCACTTTGTTGCACAGCAATCGCGAGCCGCTTTCAAGCCTCCCACGAGTGTCCCTGCCTAGGAGTGTTTCTCATATATATATTTTTTTTATCTTTGCGCGCGGTGTGCAAATGATCAAGCGGTGTTGCCGCCCTTCTCTCGAGTATAGCGAGCAACCAAGGCGACTCAATAGCGGACGCTGTCGCTGACGTCAAGTGCAGTCTTTTTTTTTTTTTTTTTTTTTTTTTTTTTTTTTTTTTTTTTTTTTTGTACGCAAATGCGGTGCTGGCAGTGTTTGTAGGGTGTGTATACCTGGTGTCGCGGACGTGACGCGAGAAGGTTGGTCGAAGCGACGGTTCCTTTTCGCGTACATGTACATGCGTGTACAGTCGCTCTCAATATGAGTTGCAACACGCTGTCTGTACTCAAAATGACGCCAACACTGCAAGGTGGCACCTACATTTTAAAAAAGATTGTGAATTAAACTCAACTCTCTCACTTAGCGGAACTTTCTGAACCAATTTAACGTTTGTCGGTGTCATTGTTCAGGCTTGGGGTCACTTTAAACACAAACAGCGTGTTGCAACTCATATTGAGCGCCATTGTACATGCATGTCGAATTGTTTGGTTTCTCTACTCCTTTACTTGCATTGAAAATCATGTACATGCATGCCGAATGCGCATAGGAGTAAGAGCCTCTGTCAGGCAACATGGCTTTTAGCTCTTGCTCCTCTTTGTTTATGGAAAAGAAGTACAATAAGGGTACGCATTTGGGCTGGTTGGTTCATGATTTGCAGTAGAAAACAGCGCTACAACACGGGACGAAGAAAGGACACAAACCACAGCGCCGTGGTTTGTGTCCTTTCTTCGTCCCGTGTTGTAGCGCTGTTTTCTACTGCGAAGTACAATAAACTTCAAGCTTCAAACTTCAAACTGCAGACTTCCCCAAGCATGAAACTGTGACGAACGACAGAGAGCTTCTAACAAAAAGAAGAAATAAAAAAAAAACGGCAGACTCACACTAGTGGCGCCAAGCCTGAAGGAAGAACGGAGCTGAGTGACCTGCCTTGTTTCTCTTTATTTTTCTTTGTTTCTTCTTTTCCTTTTCTTTTCTGTTTCTTGTATCTGTTTTTTTTTTTGTATCTGTTGCTTTTATTTCTTTCTATCTATTTCTTTTTTTCTATCTTTATCTTTCTCGATCGTTCTGTCTTTATTTTTCTTACCTTTCTCTATCTGTGCTTCTTTCTCCCTCTTTCTCAATTTCTCTTTCTGTCTTGCTATATATTTTGCTTATCTTTTTCGTGTCTGTTTCCTTGTATCTCTTTCTCTCTTTCAATGTCTTTATCTGTCTCTCTCTTTCTCTCTTTCTGTGTTTCTCTTTATTTATGTATTTCTTTCTCTTTCGGTCTTCCTATCTGTTCTTTCTAGCTCTTTTTCGTGCCTGTTTCTTTCTTTCTCTTTCTATCTCTTTGTGTCTTTATTTCCTTTATTTCTCTCTAGTCTTCTCTTTCTTTCTCTTTCTCTATTTTCTCTTTCTTTCTTTCACGTGTTTCACGTGCTCCACTTCGCCGAGCAGAGTTTTCGTTTAACGCTCGCACCTGCTGCACTTGGTAGGGGAGCTTGCCTGTGGCGCGTACCCACATGTGGCTTTCTGCGGACATCAAAGTTCTTACGGCTGGCATAAACAGTTATGTTGTTCAAAATTCAGTGGTAATTTAGCTTCAAATGCGAAAGAACAGCGTTAGCCTGACATTTGGCAGCCTCTTATTTCTTTCACTAACCTCCATAGTCAGTATCATACCAAGAGTTGGCCACCATTAACCGCAGTTCTAGCTCTGCACGCAAGTGAATACGGTATTTTTGGCCCATCAGGCTTCGATACTCCAGTACACTACCTTCGTTTTTGTCATTTTGCCCCTCCCAGAGTTAGCGCTTGAAACATTGCAAGAGTGAACGTTGGCACTAGTGTTCTGAAAACATGAGATCTGGAAGCGCGGCTGTTCAAACCGCAATGCAATGATAGTATATACATATATGCACAGATCTGCCTAAACACAAACATTCTGCCTTCGATCGGCTTTGCGACTCTGTAATGTGATCGCTTAAGAAAAAGGCGTATCATTATGCATGCAACAATTTAACAGTTTGCAAAATCCATGCACGTGCGTGAGGAATCGGCTGTCTTCGTAAAAAAAAAAACACAAACAAAGGACCGCTTCCAAACAAGGCAGGTAAAGGGGGGGGGGGGGGGCAATAAATATAGTCAGAAGGAAGTCTCCAGCCGGAAGCAAGAAATTAAGACAAATGCGCGCACTAACTATCACCACTTTCATGTTATAGCAGCACAATAAATAGTATACACGCTGCATAAGGGCGTAGGCCGGCGGCTTCAGACCTCCCGGTGGTGCCTATAGTTTATATTCTTGTTTCTCCCACCTTGGTTCTCCTTGATTGACTGCTTCATTTTTTTTTCTTTTTTGTCGTTTCTCATGGCGCACTCGGAACCAAGCAAGACACCGTACACGTTCACAAAGGGTGCGGGGCTATGCTTACAGGTTCTAAGCGCGTGTAGGCACGGTCGTTCGAAGGCGCCTCCAACGAGACACGCCATCTTCTATTTATAAACCCAGCAAGAGTTCCACGCGGAAACCTGGGATTAGGATTACTATCATTATCCCACCGAGCCTGCAGCGCCCCGCAACTGCCTCGGCAAGCAACTGCTGCTGCGTACACATATAACTGCGCGTCCACTCGGAGCTATTATATGTATATACGCGCAGCCTCTTGCTGCCTGTGCGAGCGTTGCTCGCGCGCTTTGAAGCCAGGCGGACGCCTCTTGAAAAGCCCCAAGGCCGAGCTCGTCCTGCCTGACTGTGTGTGAAGTCACCCTTTTCCGTTAGTTGCGTGCAGTAACGTCGAAGGCTCCTGGCGGAAAGAATCGCAGTCCTTCCGTGCGAGACAGTGGCGTAGCCAGGGGGTGGCACACCGGGCACGTGCCCCCCCCCCCCCCCGAATTTTTTCTCGCCATGGCATGCAGAGCGAGAAATGACCATTTCAAGGCGGTGCAGCCCCCCGAAATCAAGGAAATGCCCCCCCCCCCCCCCCCCCCGAAAAAAAATTTCTGGCTACGCCCCTGGTGCGAGATAATCCTATACATTTGCCATCTGGTATAGATTGCTGCAGCAGAACTGTAAAGTAACGCAAGAACGGCACGCACAGTGCCACAGTGCACAGTCGTCTAATGTCAGGGATGTAGTGTATTCCACATTTTTCGTATTTATGCTCCTCTCGCTCTCAGGGTTGTTTAACGAGACTAGGTTATGAGGTTGCGATCAGCCAAATGAAACCGCACGACAAATAAGCCAAGGAAGGCATATGAGACATTGTGGACGAGCAAACAAGTAAACACAAAATGTTCTCTATGCTTTCATTGGCTTATTTGTCTTGTCTTTTCATTTGGCTGTGTCTAAGAAGAAACGAGCCCCTCGAACTATTCCCCTTTCGTTAGGTTGAGTTGGGTTATGTTGGTTTAGCGTGAGTTCCGTAGACCACCTACAGAACGAAGGTTATCCAGTCAAAATACGCACTTACTATTAGGGCTGAAACTAAGTGATGCCTTACTTTAGTTTACGTTAGGTTACATTAAGTTAGCCTAGGTTAGGTTAGGTCAAGCTATGTTAGGTTAGATCGGTTCGGCTGGTCAAAGTTAGGTTTTGTTGGGTCTTGCAGCCTGTCTTCCCAGCGTACCCATCAAACAGACACACATACATTTCCCCCCATATCAGGGTTGGAACTATGCGAACGTAGCCTTTCTAGTTACACAGAAGTCGCCATAATTCCCTCTGGCCTCCTGTGAACGTGAGCTTCCCTCAGAAGCGCATTTCGAATGCTGCTAAACATACATTTGCAGTGACACGTAACAGATTCAAGGGGTGCTCAATGTCCCCTGTGGAAAGGTCGATACGCCAACAATTTTTTTAAAATTAAATTCCTATCACCGAGCACACTGGTCTCTTTGCATTTATGAAGTTAAACCAACGGATTATAAGCTATTTCCGTAACACTCCATCTCGCTCAAATGCGTGTGCTTCAGGGACCATATTCACAAAATTTCGCGTAAAAGAAAGGTAAAGATTTTCGTGGGAGATTTTTACAGCTAATCACTCTAAAGTTTCTCGTAAGAGAATATTTCAGCCAATCAGGATGTAGGACTTATCATTAGCGATGCCCGCTGACAAAGGGGAAAACGCATTACCGAACGGTTTCGTGAATTCGGACCCAGCTACGTACGATATATAGCGTTAATGCACTTCGTGATGGTGCCAAATCCACGCTGATAGCTTTTCGTCGCTCTAACGCGCTGACTCTTTCTATTACGCCGCGCTTACAAGACGTTGCAGCGTGCCAACAACGGTCACAGCCACAAACCCAGCCGCTCGAAAGTATTTTGTGCACGGAATTTCCTACAACGGCGAAGCGACGGCTGCGGCAGGCGCCTCGCGTCGCCGTCAGCGCGACGGCATCCTAGCAGAGAACGAACACCTTGAGCAGCCATGAATCCGACGTTTTTATTTTATTCTTTCTCGCCTTGCCTCAAAGTGTGGAGCCGTGTGCGTGTGTGTTGTATGTATGTACACACGTGCGCGAGCGAACGAGGCAGTGTGCGGCGAATAACAACAGCAGCAGGCGGGCGGATGCAATACGTGGCTTGCGCGACCTTCCCGGCCCTGAATGCAGCAAGCCCCAGCGAAGGAAAGACGCCGCGAGGGATTTTAAATATAGCGCTTTTGGCGCGCCTTCTCTAAGGCGTTGAGCGCGCGGTTTTTACATTATGCACGAGCCAGCCCGCCCGTGCATACTTCCGCTGTTGTTGCCTTATTAAGGCGAACGCCTTAGACACCTCATCAAACGCGAAAACTGACCGTCGTTGGCGTCAACACGAGTGGTGCAAAAGATCATGATCACGTGATGACGATACCGCATGACGTCACAACGACAGATCGCCAAAATTGGTGACGTCATCACGGCGTCACATAACGCGACGTCGCAACATGACGTTCATGACATTCGTCGATCGGTCGCAGGCGGGTCGATCCCGGAGGCAATGCAAAACAAGGTGAGGTGCAGAAAGCTTAAATTGCCTCCGATCTTAGAGGCAGTGTAAAACCGCTTTAGGTGTGCAATGCTTTCGGAGGGCGGCAGGGGACGATCAATACATCGACTGAGGAAAAAAAAAAAAAGATGGTGGCTTTCGTCTTCGAGTCTTCTTAGGCATAAGCGTGCGCAGGGTTCCCTTCAGGGGGGGGGGGGGGGGGGGGCGAAGGTTCATCGCAGCGCCCCCCTCCCCTATTAAGTCAATGTATGAGGAAGACTTTGCCCACCGCCCCTCGTGCGCACGTCTATGTTCTTAGGCGAATGTGTATATAGCACGACACGTACTACCCAAAGACAACGATGACGACAGCAACAACGCTACGAATAGTCGTGAGCAATATGAAATGGAACATATGAAATTACCTTTTTTAAAGGTCAAGGCGGCAAAACGCAGTTGGCAACAAGCGCAACAGCGTCCATGGCACTAAAGTGGTCAAGCGGAAAGGTATCTCTGGAAATTCACTATACGTAACTTTCATGTCACTACATTACAAGTAATCGGTTCATAAACACGAATACGGCGTTCCAGCTCATATGCTGCTCACGACAGTAGAGCTGTGTAAGTGAAAATCTTATATCACTATATGCCCGAATATTGTATGTGATATCGCGTACAATTCTTTTGTCGTTGGCACATGCTTATGGAGGCGATGCCGATGTGCAGTGCCGTAGACTGCAAGGTTTAGTGGAGTCTTAGTGGACCAGTTCTTCGGGTCCACGAGAGAAAAAAAAGCTTACCTAAAAGCTAAGTTCACCGTATATACCTTCAAGGTACGAAGATCGCGCTCAAATTCAATGCACCGTATGTTTCGCATCCCCCACCGAGATGTGCGCCGAGCACTCCTTCCTCGTCACTGCAACTCATTTGGAACTCAATCGATGATGCAACATGACAAGCTTAACGGCGACAGCATAATAATGAGAACTTTTTCCTGCTCCTGCCGAGTTCATCACTACGGCTGCGCAGTTAAAACTTCTCACAACGGTTCTTTTACATCTTTCAAGGCCCTGTTCTTCCCAGGCAGGAAATCTTGCGTACAGCCTTGGTAGAAAGCTTGCTTTTAACTTCTTCGTACATGCAGAATTCTGCGCTCATGCAGAGCCAGTGCATTCCGAAAAACCTAATTTCCCCAGCTTGTTGCGCGGCTTCGAAAACTCAGGGAAACTTACAGCTGTCAAGATTTAATAAAGTATTCTCCAATGTTCTGTAAATTTTATCAACATTATACAACATCGACATTTTGCGAGCAATCGATACAGGAAGAACACGCGTGTGCACAGGAGAGGGGGGAGGGGGGGGGGCGCTCCCCCCTTGATCACCTAAGCGGGCGTCAAGCATACCCCAAATCTTCACTCAGTTAGGTCTTTCACGTCACTGTTTCATGTGTACGGTTATGACTTTGCAGGTTTTTTAGGGTAGTGGTGGCTGAGTACTCATGATGTTGCATTCCTCTATGTGAGTAACACTTGCGCGAGCCGCAAGTGTTACTAACACGAAGTCGAACCTTCAACTAGCGTCATTATCATCCCGCCGTAAAATTTACCGTTTGTGTCTTTCACACCGCATATTTCATCATCGTTCATTACACGATGACTTCATCTCACCTCCTCAGCATGTATCGTCACGCATTGATCACCAACATAAGGTTGCAGTTCCCTTTTGCAGGACTTCCACTTTCCATAATTCGTTTTTTCCTAGGACTTGCGAGATTGGAACCACCTTCCTGCTCTCATCGCAGACATTACTACTCATCAAAATTTCCCGACAGCTTTAACTAACAGCAACTATTTAGTTTTGCTTGATGTATTTATTTGTTGTTGTTGTTCATTATTTTTCTTATGTTTACCTTTATTGTAATACTATTTGTTACCACTCCCCTCTGTAATGCTTCGCCCTGAGGGTACAATATATCAAATGAAATTAATCCCAAGAACGGTTTACTTCCCATCTTCATCATTTTAATAATCATAATAATAATAATATCTGGATTTTACGTCCCAAAACCACGATACGAGTATGAGAGACGCCGTAGTGGAGGACTCCGGAAATTTCGAACATCCGGTGTTCCTAACGTGCACTGACGAAGTACAGCACACGGACCTCTAGCATTCCGCCTCCATCGAAATGCGACCGCCGCGGCCGGGATCGAAACCCGCTACTTTCGGGTCAGCAGCCAAGCGCCGTAACCGCTACGCCACCGCGGCAGACTACTCTTCATCATATTCCGAACGGAGCTATTGCTTCTTTATGCACTATATTGGCAGGTTAGATTTCCCCACACTAGTCCAGAAAGCAGTACGTACCACATAAAGCATTCACAGCGAAACTCATTCACAACGCAATGATCGGGACCTTCAAACTATACCAGGTCACGTGGGTCGCACTTCGTTGTGAATAAAGGTCGCGCATTGTGACGCTCGGAACGTAGCCGCGGCGTAAGGCTTCCTTCGCTATACAGTTTATATAGTTGTTGATGCATTCGTTGTAAAGGCGTGCGAGTGAATTTCCGAAAGGTTGCAGCGCCAGTTCGACGAAAACGCTAAGGCCGTGGCGTCGGAATTCATGCGCGCCCTCTGCGAGGCTTCCAAACCTTCGCACCACATTTGCGTCTATAATAAACAAGCACGCAGCGCTCATTCGTTGCATATACATGCGCAGGTAAACGAGTATTCATACGCACGAGTCGATTTTTCGCACGATGTACTGCCGTAATGCACGTACACCACAGTAAGTACACCCTTCGCCATTTCTTTCTTTCTTTCTTTCCTTCTTTCTTTCTTTCTTTCTTTCTTTCTTTATTTCTTTCTTTCTTTCTTTCTATCTATCCTTCTTTCTTTCTTTTTCTTAATTCTCCGCAAATCTATGCGCATAACTAAAACTCGAAGTCAATGTTTTCGCGGCTATAACGTGATCTTCTGAAACCTTGGCGCGGCCTTGGGCGCATGCGCGTTCGTTTCCTTGAACGTGACCGGCCTATACAGACACGATCGCCGAACATAAAGAAAGAGAGAAAGACTAAAAAAAAATGAAAAAGTAGTAACGGCAAAGTACAAATCCGGCCAAGGAGCGATGTAGCGTTAAATCGCCAAATGCATATGGCAGCCTCGTATACGATTACAGCCGCGCATTCCCTACACTACGACATTTAACCGGTTTCTTTTCAGCCGACTGCACTGTGTATTTAACTTTGAAGGGTTTTAAGTTACAAAGGCTCGTGTTGTGGTTATGAGAAGCGCCGTATAGTGAGCGATCAATTCCCGGCTTAATATTGAGCACCCGGTGTTCTTCAACGTGCACATCTAAACCTAAGTACAATGTTGTTCGCACGTCGATCCCATCGAACCACACGGCCGCTACGAGTCCGGGAATCGAACCCACGCCCTCAGGATTAGCATCGCAACACCATGGCCGCTTTGACGCCATGGAGTGAATGGTTTTGTATAATCATGAACATAGGCATGCGCAAGGTTCTCCCTTTGGGGTGGGGGGGGGGGGCAAAAGTTTATGGCAGTGTCCCCCCCCCCCCCCCGCTGTTTCTGAGCGCCTTTCACTGAGGCCCTTATGCTCACAACTCAGTGCGAAGACGAGGTATTAGGGGGGGTCAGCCACCCCCCCCTCCCCCCCCCCCCCCCCCCCCAACACACATCCTGTGCTTACGATTATGATTACGGACAACTGCGAGCGAACGGGTACAGGTATGACACCTATAATGACGATGCGCGCCCTTCGTGGATGAGCTAACAATTTTTTGTTACATTTTTCTAAAGCTAGAACCATTAAATATTACGTATATTTCAGCCGCGCGTACCTTACAACATCGAAAAGCTGCGCACATTCTTTTCCGCTAAAGCTCGAAACTATATAAAAAAGGGTTCGTACCACCTCGCCGCGCTTTTCGCGGAATACGGAGTTATGTCAGAGCCAATCCTACTTCACTTAGGCTTTTACAATTCCGTTCACGAACGCACTTTATGCACTCGATCCGGGACTTTCCTCGAAAGCGCACTCAGCGGTGGGCGTATTATAACGCTCGGCCTACTCTGAGGTGTTTCTAAAACCTTCGAGAAAAGCGAGTGTTTTGAACCGACACGTGTAAAAAAACAGAATTAAAAGAGAAAAATCGCGAGAAAAAAGCTTAAGTTATCAGGAAGAAGAAACCGCGGGCGATGTTTTCTCTTTCTTTTTCCTTTTTTTTTTTCTTACACCTAATCCTGGTCTTTGAAGCTGTATACCATTTCTTTCGCTGTGTGAAGGCAACGACATTGAAGAACGAAGGGTATCAATATGTGATTGCTGTGCCATGTTAATCACGCGATGGTTTTAGTTAGGTAAGCGAGAGTGATTGCTGACCTGACCTCCATCGGTAATAGCATAGTCCTTCAAAAGTATTGAATGATTCTGGCAATAGGTAGACCTGCGTACACGTACGTTCAAGCACTGAGAGAGGTTAAGAGGGAATGTGAAAGGGGAAAAGATGAAGAAACTTTTCAATCAATCTATCCTGGGGCGTTTCGCCCATAGCGGCACGCCTGACGTGGCACACTTCATATTAGGAATGAAATAGCACGCCGCAGCGGCAGCCGCAGTCACAAAGCACGTAGATAGCCAGAAAATATGCCAATTAAGACAAATATCTCATTGAGAACAACGTCTATCGGGATCTTCTATGCAGTGTGCCTTCGTTCTACAAGATCAACAGGCATTCGCTTGGTAGCTGAGGGCACGGTGGCATTAACGTATAGCTGGGCATAATAGGAATGCTCTTATTTGTGCCTTCGGCCGCGACGGCCGCATTTTCGATGGAGGCGAAAATGCTTGAGGCCCGTGTACTTAGATTTAGGATCACGTTAAAGAACCCCAGGTGATCAAAATTTCCGGAGCCCTCAACTCCCAAAACCACCATAATCATATGGTAGTTTTGGGACGTTAAACCCCAATCATAATTATTATTACTTATTTGTAAATTGAGAGGGCTGCAAGAGCATACTATTAAGTGGGTCGTGTCCCTTTGCTCAAAAATAAAGAAGACATCAACCCCCCACAAACCAGAAATATTTTTAGGGGTGGTGGAGGGGGAGGGGTAGAGTTCAACATCTGTTAGGTATGCTCGTGCGTGCGTTTACCTGCCCCATTGAAAATTTAGGGGGGGGGGGGTTACCCCCTCCCTCCTAAACTTGCGAATTTGCGGTACGGGGGGAGGGGGTTTAACTCGCCTCCCGGCGACTACAATGCATTCCACATCTACATGTCGTCCCTCTGGCCTTCACCCTGAGAAGGTCATTCTCTCTGATGTTCATCAAGATTTCCAATGGATGAATGAAGGGAAAGGATGTGGTGGGTGAGGCACGATGAGATGGTTATGGCTGGCTCGTTGCGCGCTCGTTCGTGACCGTGAACGCTTAACGCAACGCTTTTCAGACCTATACGTACTCCACTGAAGCGCGCACGCCCTAAAGCACACACACATAGAGATACATGCTATGGATCACCTATAGTTCATGATATGACTTTCAAACGTTCACGCCCCATTAGGGGGGCATGCACACGCACTCCCGCAGAGAATGATGCACGCGTCGCAAATTAGAACGCGTTCGAGGCAAGGCCGCGTAGCGGAGTGTATAATATAAGGGGGCGTTTGTGCAGGCCCGATCGGCGAGTGAAAGCGACGTCGAAATTAGGTCACGTGAGCACGCAATCGTCGCCCTTCATCGATGCCTCACTGGTAGCTTCTCTTTCGTTTACTTTATCGAAGAGGCGACCATGGGGGGTGCACACACGAACCTTGCAGTCGGGAGAGTGCGAAGATGGGGATGCCGCGGCGTTCTTGGACGGCGGCGCAAAACGAAGCAGCGTGTCCTTGCCCCACTTTCAGAGCGAGCCGCTCCTAAATTCAAGCCTCCTAACGCGCTCCCTCGATCTCACCACAACAGCTCTATGGTGTTACCCGAGTATATGCATATGTGCCGCGAGGAGAGGGGGGCAGCTGGCTCCGTGCGCTGACGTTGTAAGACGCTCGTATGTAGGCCAAGTGCACTGGCATTCGCCGAACGGATGGACTGATAAGAAGAAGGTTTGCGTGTGCGTATACGTGTGTGCGACCGCTAAAGACATTTTGCTGTTTGTCCTTCACCGAAAGGGACAGTCTGTCGAGCGGGACACCGGAGAGACCTAGGATCACTTGGCTTACACTGGAGCTCGTTCAGGACTACGAGCTTTAAGCCAGGCCCGTAGCCAGAATTTTTTTTTTTTTTTTTTTTGGGGGGGGGGGGGGGGGGGGCACTTTGAAGGCCTTGAAAAACAACTATTTTCATTATTTATTCTCGGTAAAACACTTCCCTCCATCCAAATTCCGGGGGGGGGGGGGGGGGGGGTACCTTAGCCCCTCCCCCCTGGCTACGGGCTTGCTTTAAGCCCATCGATGCAATAATTTAAGAGATGCGTGTCGTGCTAAGGACTCTTGGAGTTACAGCGCCTTATATTGTGTGCGTTTTCTTCACTGCTCACTTTTTTGCTTTCCCTTATTCTCTCTGGGACCGCGGCACCTTGGACCACATGACCGCGCATCACAGTCGCGAAAAGCAACGAGAGCGCGAATGCAATTTCTGCAGGCCACGGGACTGATAGAGCACCTGTGACGTCAAGCCCCGAAGTGTTTGTTACTTCGTCCGCTTCAAGAACAGTAGGCTTTCTCTTCTCATCTTACACTTTTCGTCCCTTTCCTCCTTCCCCTGTGTAGGGTAACCAACCGGGTTCAGCCCTCTCTCTCTATACAGTGCATAGCGGCCGAGCTTCCATTCCCGTCTTTTAGATGCGAAGCATCTTATGCTCGGGGCGCTTTGTCCGTCCCTCCCGCGTCCCCCCGTCCCCCCGTCCGGCCACTTTCATGAAGTAGGGAAGCACCCATTATGCGAACCAGAACACTGTAGTAATATGAAGGCCGCCAACCACTACTACAGTCATCAGAGTCATGGCCGAGAGCACAGAGAGGCTGTTTAGCAATGGCTAGGCAGGTGGTGTCTGTCGCCCAGGTTGACCCCATTCCTTGATCTTGCTTGCATGTGTTTGGAGGGGGCTTAGTCCTTCCCGCGTCCCACACCACCACAGCGCAAGCGCGTCCCCTCCCCCCTTTCTCTCCTCTAAGAATCCTCTACTCTACAGGAGCGGCCCCCCGCGTCCCCTCCACTATCCTCTCCTACGCTCACTCCCTTTCTCTACTCTAGGAATCATCTACTCTACGGAGCGGCGCCCGCGTCCCACAGCGCGTGCGCGTCCTCTCTCTCCTCTAAGAATCCTCTACTCTACGGAGCGGCTCCGGCGTCCCACATCCCCACAGCGCATGCGCGTTCTCTCCTCTAGGAATCCTCTACTCTACGGAGCGGCTCCCGCGTCCCACACCCCCCACAGCGCATGCACCTCCCCCCCCCCCCCCCGTCCTCTCCTCAAGGAATCCTCTGCGGAGCGGCGCGCACGACAGGTGGTGTGACAGCTGCATACTCCACTGGGGGGCGCCACGGTAGTTCCGCGGTATGAAAATGACGTAGCGCGCGCGCCTCATTCTCTCTCCTGTGCAGCGCCGCGATGAGCGCCCGGACCGCTGCCGTGAAATGAGAGCGGCGACGTTCCTCCCGCTCAAGCTAATTATCTCCCCGCTGCTTCGCATCCACACATGGTTCCCTTTAGTGGGAGATGGGGAATATTTTGTCTTTTTTCTTGCTTCTCATCTCTCATCTCGCGTTTACATAAGGAGCAAATGCAATTCATAAAAATGAACTCATACTCATACCTCCCGCTGACAGATTGTCTCATAGGGGACTGACATATCGATATTTCGCAAAAGACTTGGTTCGTGC
Organism: Rhipicephalus appendiculatus; assembly: GCA_030522465.1. Classification (NCBI taxonomy): domain Eukaryota; kingdom Metazoa; phylum Arthropoda; class Arachnida; order Ixodida; family Ixodidae; genus Rhipicephalus; species Rhipicephalus appendiculatus. The sequence goes on along the minus strand of JALIZH010033007.1, from coordinate 1,021,583 downwards.
CCGCCGCGTTGTGCGCACGTTGTCAACATTATGCATTCGTTGCAGACGGTGAAGGTTACAACAAGCTTACTTCGTTCTAGACGAAGTCACTGTTCACGATGGTTGGAGGACCGCATAAATGCATCCCTCTACGACAACGTTACTTCGTTCTAGAAAAAGTCAGTGTTCCCGTTGGTTTGACGCCATACGTGCATCTCTCGACAGGGAAAGCAAAACGAGTACGAACCACAGAGGGCAGCAGTGACAAGTCAATGCTAATGCACCATAAAAAAAAAAAAGAAAGCTAAGATGGAACCCAACTTATAAAACACTGCGAACTTCATTAGCGGAGAAGCCTTTAGGAAAGAGTGTGCAAAGAACAACCAATAAAGCAAACTGGCTTTGCGACTGACGATTGCTAAAGAAAACGTACGCTCGATGAAAGCGGATCTCGGCTCTGTATCATTACGAGTGATTTGATCTCCCGTAACAATAAGCCTTGACCTCCTCAGGTTAAAGCGGGCTTTAATGCTTTCAAAGATGCTCGTTCGTTCATCTGTCATCTTTCGTATTACCATTTTACAACGTCTCCACCCCTTTCCGCGTCACTTATGCGATGCCGAAATGTAGGAGACGGAGCTCTCTGGCGGTGACGCGGTGGACGCCAAAGAAAGAAAGAAAGAAAGAAAGAAAGAAAGAAAGAAAGAAAGAAAGAAAGAAAGAAAGAAAGAAAGAAAGAAAGAAAGAAAGAAAGAAAGAAAGAAAGAAAGAAAGAAAGAAAGAAAGAAAGAAAGAAAGAAAACGCCAACCGAAGTCTTTGGCGCTCCGGCGCGATCGACACACGGTGATGAAATGAGAGAATAGAAAAAGGTTGTGGAGGGAGCGGCCACCCTTTAATCACTTGGGCAACGCCGAGCGAAGCGAAAGTGAACGGCGGCGTGGCAAAATAGGAGGAAAATGGAAATGAGCCGCTTGGAGGCAAGCTGGTGAAGGCAAGCGAAATGATAGAGGCCCCTGCGCGAACGCATACAGACACATACACAGACAGGCACACACACAGACACTTGCTTCGCCCACCATTAGAAGTCTGGAGGACGACCGTCTCTCTCCCCCTCTCTTTCACTCGAAAGACTCGCAGTGACGGGTCCCGGCGCTCTTCGAAAACACGTCGCAAGGCCAAACCCACTTCGAAGGCGTTCGCGGCGACATGTGTCCGCGCTGCGATAGACGTGGCGGTGGCTCATTTACACAAGTAAGCGAGAGCGAAAATGGTGAGAAAAGACCCGCGTAAGCTTACATGGCAGGAAGCCGGGGATTAACTAAAGCATCCCTCAAGGACATTTTCTTTTGCTTTTACGGTATTCTCGAGATTATTCTTCTGACTGGTTTTCCCAATCGGTGCCGAAGCCACTTGTCGGCACCTTCCTTGACTGAGGGTCAAGTGCAGGATAGATCACCGACGACGTTTCGGTTACAGAGATAGATGACTCAGCGGGCTGGCGTTGCAAATCCTGACGTCGTTCAGGGCCTGTGCTGACTTGCCTCGATGCGTGCACCGCGTACGGAGTGCGCTCACGTGTCCGCGATGTCGTGCGCAGTGTTCTCACGTGAGCGAGGCAAAAAATAAAAAATAAAAAAAAGAAAGACAGAAAAAAGGCAAGTTCCTGTACGCAGTAGTGCGCAGAATTGACTGCAGATAGATGTAAGCTACATGGGACGTTAGAACCATGTAGCTTACATCTCTTTTTTTTTTTAAATATGAAAGCTTGCTTAGACTCGGAATGGTCAAAATAAAAGTCAGTAGGACTCAACTGGACTCAAATCGTGGAAATCGAGTCTCACTTTTTAGCACACAAACGGACAAGCACGAAAAGTGACGCGGACACAGTCCGTTTGTGCGCTAAAAAATGAGACATGATTTACCAACATGCCCAAGCATATATACGCTCTTTAAAGAGTAAATCGAGTTCAGCTAGTCCCAGTCGTACGCCGCAACCCAACAGAAATGGGCCCACGTTAAAGAAACCCGAGTGGTTAAACTTATTACAGAACCCCACCATACGGCGTGCCTCCCGGACATGTCGCGGTTTTGGCACGTAAAATCACATAATTTTCGTTCTTTGATGATGAAATTGCCTGCTCACACAGACTCACCAGTTTTTTCTGTAACGCAATCACTCGTTCACACTGAGATTCACAAAATCACCGACTCACTCGGACTAACAAGAGTAACCGCTGCTGGTTTCCCTCTGTAATATGTATGCCGCGGCAACCATGCGAAACCGATGGTGAAACAACGTGCCGCGTCACCAATCCAGCGGTGTCGTTGTGAAACAGCTGGTTAACTAGCAGGCAAAATCATGTACTGGGGTGCGTAACCGAAGCGGATGGATGCAAAAGGCGCGAGCTTAATTACTTCATGTGTGACTGCACGCTGCACCCGTCGACGTGTATGTGCTTCAACGGCATAAATTCATCATATCATCAATATGCAGTGTTCATCAAAGTGGCGCGCCTTGCTGAGCGATGGCAAGCCGCCCTCCTCAGCGTGGTCTACCAAGACCAGGAGTGGGCCGTCCAGCGGGCCAGGGCTGTCGCCGAGGAACTCGGTAGATGTTCCTCGAACAATGGATCCCTGGTAGCCTAGCCCCGGGCACAACCGTTCGGCAAAATAAAGTTTATTCAACAACATCAAAATGCAGGGACAAATGCGGAAAGCGCGAGAAAGAAAGAAAGAAAGAAAGAAAGAAAGAAAGAAAGAAAGAAAGAAAGAAAGAAAGAAAGAAAGAAAGAAAGAAAGAAAGAAAGAAAGAAAGAAAGAAAGAAAGAAAGAAAGAAGGACAGAAAGAAAACCTTGCCTTGATGACGAGTGTAGTCGGTACTTGCCTTCTATACGATAACGGTCCCTTTCTTGGGCAGTGCTCTATCTCCGTGGTCACGTGGCCTTTGTCCGAGGTGTCAAGTGGATAGGGTAACCAGCCAGTGACGGTTCTCTTCCCTCGATTCATCACTATAGATGTCGCCTACACACTACATGTAAATGACATCATGCCGCGTTCAGGAAGCGCCACCAAATAAAAGGCAGTGCTTACTGAAGGGGCACACAATGCACAATCATACTGTGAACTGAGTCAAAGATAGGCGCCTTTTACTTTATAGAAGCAATACATTTTGCTAAAAAAGGGAAGCGTAATGCGGAAAGGGCTGTTAAACAGAAAATAAGTTTGCTACCTTGCGCTGAGGAAGGGGTAAAAAGAGATGGGAAAGTAAGCAAGATAAGAATGAGAGAGGGAGGGAGGGAAGTAGAAACACGCACACACACACACACACACACACACACACACACACACACACACACACACACACACACACACACACACACACACACACACACACACACACACACACACACACACACACACACACACACACACACACACACACACACACACACACACACACACACACACACACACACACACACACACACACACACACACACACACACACACACACACACACACACACACACACACACACACACACACACACACACCAAAATTGATTGCTCAAGTGCGGCCGGTCGTCGAGGCGCGCAAACACTGCTGAGAGGGACTGCCCCTGGGAGCTGTACGGAGTGCAATGTCGCAGGATCCGTTCGATGGTTTCGTAACTGTCGCAGTGGTCAGATGCAGCACTGTCTGCCCATCCGATGCGGCAGACAAGAGCGTTCGCAAAGGACACCACAAGCCACATGTGGCAGAGAACATTCCTCTTGGATCGGAGTAACTCAGCTGGAATATTGAATCTCAGGCAAGGGTCACATTTTGCCAAAGTATACGGGACACTTATGGATCGCACGTCTACAGTTCGTACGTAACGTGCGTAGTCCATGCGAAAGGTATAAAGGCATCGAAAAATAGAAGATAGCGGCATGAAAAGTCTTCTCGAGGTGAGAACCCACCGCACAGAGCAGGCAGTCGTGGTAGCTTTCTCTCCATTACAATTGGGTACCTCTCTCCGTCGGCAATGGGAATTGAACCAAGTACCTCCCGCAATGTGGGACGAACGCCCGCTTGACCACTGGATGGGTTTGTCTTGCTGCTACCAGGATCCTTCAGAAAGTATTGAAGGATCCTGCTCTTACGTTTGAACAGCGAGGCTGGCATAAAAAAGAAAAAGGGGGAGGGGGAAAGGGAGGGTACCATGCTGATCGAGAAACCGCTGTCGGTTTGAGCAGTACCGGACGTCAGCGCCATTAGTGCTCACAGCGGCTTCAGCAGGAAAGGAGAAGAATAAGAAAGAAACGGCAATAGACTCAACGAAGATATCCAGTTTTCGCCCGCGCTCGGGAAAAACCGGTGCTCCACAGGGCGAAACCATGTCACCTCAGCTCGTCAAAGTATAAATGGGTGGTGAGGGAATGTCCACACAGAGAGTTTATCACCCTATCTGTGCAGTAAATCACGGTGATTGACGTGCATTCTGGAGGGAAGAGAAGTGATCTTTAACTGTATAAAGATAAAAAGACAGATAAGGAAATTCCAGGGAAACTAACCAAGTTTCGATTGATTACTTTTATTTCGATGCCATCGGAAGCATCGTCAACAATTTTTGTCGCCTACTTATTGACGAACGATGAGCTGCTAAACATCGACAAGCCTAAAAAAAAAAAAGAAAGCTTGGATGAATCGAGAGCACTTCAGAAATATCTCAGCAACATTCCCAAATAATCAGTCAGAAGTCCACGGTCACGGACCATCGTAAACAGTCAGTTGAATGTATAAACAAAACAAGGGACACGACACACGTCACATCAAGACACACGTCACGCTGTTTAGGTGGTTCGACTTAAGTGAATAGCACACGAACAATGAAAGTACGAGTGCCAGTAAAAAAAAAGAGAGAGAGAGAGAAGTTAAGTTCCAAGAGAAACGAACTGCGCGAGAGACATACACGCACGCACGCACCACTGTCTGCATGTTGAACAAAGGTCACCAAAGGCATCGGCACGGGTAGCTAAGCCAGTTCTTAACAGCGGAACAATGCCGTCTTTAAAGCAATCTATACTGGCTAAATCAATCTTCAAAGCTGTATGTTTGACGCAGCATAGGCGATGTCGAACACATTTATTTTTCGCGCACGTAAGCACGTGGTATCGAATGTCAGAGGTGTCCCACTGTGACTCATTTTCTGTGAAAATAACATCGACGTTAACGCTGTTTTATCTATTGTTGCTAAGGGTGTTGCTGATTCAATCCACTACATAGGCTTATCAATAAAAAAAAATACGACAGCTCCGCCACATGGACTGTTCGTCCAGATGCCCTACGTCGAAAATGATCCTTAAGCTATATCATTTGTCTTTAGTGTGTTTGATAAAACTTCCAATCAGGGGCGAATCCGCAGCCACTCATTTTAGGGGAGGGGGGGGAGGGAGGTGGTCGTTTGAATTAGGATACCGGAGAGAGGGTGGGTCCTGACTTTTTGTGTTTAGTAGTTACTATCATCACAAGAACCCCATCGCAGCATAAATACTGTTAATCTTTTTGCTCACAGTGGTCCCAACTCATTTGTCCTAATCACCGATTAGGACAAATGACAAGTTGGACGACAAGCACTGAAGGGAGGGGGGTGGGGGGTGCTGACACAGTTTTTTTGGGGGGGGTGGGGGGGCGATCGCCCCTACCGCCCCCCTTCTGGATCCGCCACTGCTTCCAATAATCTTCCGATAATCTGTCATCTCTGGGACATGTAACGCAACATGCCTAGATACGCATCATGTCTAGATAATAATCATCGTTGTGGTTTTACGTCCCAATATCACGATGCGAGTATGAGGGACACGGTGGTGGAGGGCTACGGAAAATGACCACCTGGTGTTCTCTAACGCGAACCTAAACCTATAGGTACACGGGCCTCTGTAGCCTTTCCGCCTCCATTCGGAAAGCATCAGCCATGACAGGGATTCGATCACGCGACCTTCGGGTCAGCATTCGAGCGCCCCATAACCACTAGATCACCTGTGGCGGGTTCATCATGTCTGTAGATAGACAGACACACATGGACCTAGATTTGTATAGACATGATGCATACCCACAGGCATGTTGCACGCCTGGGTTAGCATAGACATGTTCATCACGATGTTTTCCGTGTACATATATATATATATATATATATATATATATATATATATATATATATATAATATCTGGGGTTTCACGTCCCAAAACCACGATATCATTATGAGAGACGCCATAGTGGAGGACTCCGGAAATTGTGACCTATCTGGTGTTCTTTCACGTGCACTGACATCGCGCGGCACCCGGGCCTCTTGCATTTCGCTTCCATCGACATGCGACCGCCGCAGCCGGTATCGAACCCGCGAACCTCGGGTCAGCAGCCGAGAGCCATAAGCACTGCTCCACAGCGGCGGACGCAACGCAAGTCTGCACACGTAATAAATTGCATAATTATATGTGTGCGTGCGTGTGCGCGCGTGCGTGCGCGTGTGTGTGTGCGTGTGCGTGTGTGTGTGTGTGTGTGTAAATTGATTTTTTACGACGGGTGGTCTCTGCGTGCGCTATCCTTAACAACATACGCCTTTCTCTGACACGATCTAGAAATGTGAAACCGAGTTACTAACAAGATGAGCATGCGCTCGCCTGTAGTTTTGCACAAAGTTTCGTCATCATGCTCCGCCAGTTTTCTCCCTAAACGAATAAGCTGCGCAACGGCGATGGAACCGCTGCAATCCAGCAAAGGAGATTGCTTCAGAATGTCGTTCAATCTTCTTCGTCGTTCTTTACCAGCCACAGCTCCGTTCGCAACTACCGTGAACGACATCGATTCGCGAAGGACACCAAGTTTCGCGGAAGATCGGTTTACCGCAGAGCGTATGAGAGCTATAGGCGTGTTGTCCGCAACCGGATTACACTATAACGTCCGTGCTGCCTATCTAATGGCAGAGGCACGCGTACATATATAAGCGGGTTAACCAAACGAGGGATTTTCTTCGTATAAGATCGGCAAGATTCAAGCCTGCACAGATTCGTGTCCACTTGCCCTGTTTACGTCGCTAACGATGAGCTTGTTTTTCGCGGTGAGGGCATAGGTTGGGTAAGGGGGGAAAGAGGGAAGATGTAATCAAGTAATATAGACTAAATATAGACAAATCCATAATACAATGACTTCAAGAAAGACAGAGAGAGAGAGAGAGGAAGAGGATAAAGAACGATGGCATCGACAACTCTGCAAGCATATAGTGGTGGCTCTAAGGCGGTGGTGTATATATATTTGTTTTGTTTATTTTTTTGTACAATTGGGAGATCGACTTATCTTCCCGCATATATGTTATACGCGCGATTCCGTCGTCGCGCAGTGACCTTACATATACGGCATATACGCAACGGTGACCGTCGTTCGCAGCTGCGGGGTTGATTCTATCAGGGTTAAGGAAGGGGGGGGGGGGGGGGGGGGAGCTCTCGAATGTGGACCTCGCATATCGCATGTGTGTACATACGCGGATTCTGTGGTGTTGTGGTGGCCTTCATCTGATTTGTCCACGGATACAGGCGTACGTTGAGAGGGAGACCAGTATAAGGGAGGTAGTGGCATATAAGCTGTTCGACGACTATCCAGGGGAAAAAAAAATATCTTAAGTTATGCTAATCTCGCGCACGTGGGTTTATAAGGACTAAATCCAACGGCCGTATAAGGGTTTACAAGCCGCGCATTTATCGAATGTGCGATCGTTTTCACTGGCTGCCTGCTATGTTCGCACTTATAATGCTCTGCCTCGACGACAAAGCCTTTGGGAGGAAAATTGTTAACCTATGCGGCAGCGCTTTTGAAAGTAGTTCACATCTGTGAGAATAGGTTAGCGCATGGTGGTGGGGGGGGGGGGGGGGGGGGAGGGGGTCATGGGGGCTACGGTAAAATTTGCCCCCCCCCCCTCCTTATCCCCCCCTGATGGAGAACCCTGTGCACGCTTAAGTTTTTGTATGTACTTCCAGAGGGAGAGGTATACAAACAACGTTTAGTAAAAGGGTATAGCTTCGTGTGTATTCGTAGGTTCAAGACGTTAAGCCATGACTCGATTGGGGCGAAAGAGGCTAGTATAAGCGTTCGTTACAGAAAGCATGAGCGCGCGGTCATGTAAGGCAAAAAAAAATGAAATAAAATAAAGCCTCATGTGCTATTTGCAACATTGGTGATGTGCAACGCACACTACATTTCTTTCTAGACCAAATTGGTTTCGGAACGACATATCGCAGGTGTTGCTATACATGACTCATTGGGACTGCATAGGTGTCGACTGCATGTTCAAGCGACGTATGCGCGTCTATTGACAAGCTATGCGTGATAACGTCTTCTTGCAGGTCTAATTACTGCTTCGCATTCAACGCGCTATGGGGCGCCGACGAGACCAGTGACATATAGTTACTGGATTATGCTACCTTTAGGTTTCAGAGTTGCGCGTCTGTCTTCCAAACACCGCTGGTAAATATGCGTTGAAAAGAAGTTGACGCTCGGGCCAATTTTTGTATTTCTTGACGCCGTCGCAGTAGCAGGCTGAATTGACACTAGTCATCGACAGTCAAGTTGAATCACCGGTCTTCAACGCGCCAAGCATGTCGATCGGCGACACGGTAAGCATGTCGCCTGCAAAAATGGAGTGCGGCTTCGCCGCATAGCTGTGGTTACCAGCCAGAACTATACGCGCAACTCTGCTATAAAGGATACCATATACAGTAACTCTACAGTGACAGGCATGTCCAAACTCAAAATATGTGACAAAAATAATAAAATAAAGAATGGCGACTAAAGTACCTAGGTCATAGCTCATTTTGGTTGGAAACGCTTTGTAGTAAACGAAAAACTCGCTAGGTGACGAATGAAAACATAAATCTACGTTAAAAACTTGGAGGACGCTTGAGCTTCGCCTTCAGGAGTCGAACACGATAGTGTAATCGGGCACTTGTGCGCATCGCCTTCTCAATTCCTAGCCTGCCTTCGGTTCACGGTGTATGCCTCAACCGGGCCGTAACGAACGACTGTGCGCGTATCATTGGCCGTTTTAAACTATCCTAGAACGCCTACTTCAAGTACAGTTGGCGCAGTCCCCGCTGCGCCATAGTTAATCCTTTTGCGAATCAGCGAAGGGCCCACTATACGCGTCCGTAAGGCAACACGCGAACCTACGCAGCTCCTGACTTTGTTGATGCTTTTGAAGCTGGTGATGATTAAGCATGTCTGAGCGCTTTGTAACGGGTGTGCCTTTGAGACACCCACTCGTTGCGACATTCACATGTTTTGACGCCTGGCGCGATTCTACGCTTCTGCCACGCAATAGAACAATCGTTAATGAGGACTCCTCCCACTACATGACATTCATATAGTTTGTTTGTTTGTTTCCCGAAGTAGTTTCAAGCAATAGCGTGCTTCTGTGGTAGAACACCCGCTTGCCGCGGCGAAGGTCTGGGTTCGATTCTCACTCGAACCGAAGATTATTATTTTGTTTGCATCTTTCTCGATTTTTCGGTCACGGACAACGCTCATTTTTCGCTCCCAACCAACGACGCCGACACCGGAATTTCTGCGAAACGATCTCCTTAACGCTATCGCGTTAATACCGTAACACCATAGCAACACAGAACAGCGAAGGCAAGTTCCATTATAGGCTGAGAGATGCGATGCAGCTGCGTACACGGTCATCCGACGGAACAAATACAGCGATAGCTCTTGTCTCAGGACCGGACGTCATGCGCACGATTTACGAGAACAGCGAGCGCCATAGCGACGAGGTGCATAGCATTCATCCGAGAAACGCAGCCGCCGCTGTCGCTAACAGAGATGTACGAAGTCACGTGCGCAGTAGAGCAACTGCGTAGAAAACCTGACGGCCGGAAGATGTCTATCACACTGTTGCTCAACGGCGGCGGGAGGAGGAAATCAGCATGCCGTGCCGAACGCGCGAGGCTGTTTTTTCCATCCCCTTATTACAAGCGCCAAAGCAACTCGCTCGCTTCAGCCATGCATGTGTAGCTGTTTATGGAGTGAGGCTATACGTTCGTTGTGTAACGACTACAGGCTGTGCGTGCCGCGACACACGCTGTGAGAAACAAGCGACACTGACGGTATTCCCTCGACGGCAGAGCATGCCTTGCATGAGTAGAATGATACCCTAGACATAAATATTCAAGTGCACAGCTGTCTCGGGAGCGTGAGGGTTTACCTGCGCGCGTTCAGAATGTTGTTTACGCCACGTGTGACTTATTTCGCGCTCAAACGATAACTGACCCGTCTATCTCACGCATACCTTTTTTTTAAAAAAAAAAAAAAGCTCTGCGCTCGATACATCCAAATGAGGAACACGCTATGCCGACGTTGACACTTGAGCTGCTCTTGACGTGAATGTATGCCTAGAGCGCGTTAAATGTCAAAGGAAAGCACGCAAGATAGGTTATTGTTGTTCGGGAATAAGATAAGGCTCCAAGGAGCTCATGTAGATTATTATACTCTTTGTGCATCGTGCAGACACATGGTGTGCGCATGTACGAACTCACTGCTCAGGGGGGACAGCAGCAGTGGCTATATATTATATCATTAATAATTCCTGGGGTTCTACGTCCAAAAATACGATATGATTATGGGAGTAGCGGTGGGCTCCGGAAATTTCGGCCACCTAAGGTTCTTTAACGTGCGTCTAAGCACACTGGTGTCTAGCACTTATCCTCTATCGAAATCCGGATTCGATCCCGCGACCAATCAGTAGTCGAGCACCATAACCACCAACGCGGCGGGTATTGTATTATTAATCACAGCAAACATACCAGCGTGCGCTGTCGCACCTAACATGAAAATAATGGTGTGCTTATACGACGGTTACCAATCACATGCAGCAACTGGCATTTACAGACACTGTGTAAGGAGTAAGGACATAATGCCTAAGCTGCTAAAATGTTATTTACATATAGACAACATTTGCGTGTGCAGACCTGTAGTTCCTTATGTTTAACCATGCGGTTATCATGGAAACAATCTGAACCGGTATGTGAAATGCATGCAGGCTCTAAAGATAAAATGCAGGTGGCGGCGCGACTGTAAGATTCGCTGACCAACTTGTTGTGACGGTGTAGATTTTGACGGCGTCTATTAGGGCGTATATATTGTTTTTAATCGGCACAAATGAGGCACGTCCGCTGAGTGAGCCGAAGGTTCAATGCACTAAATTTCCAAAAATTTTGTTGAGCCAACTTGGCCAATGAACGCAAAAACACTCTGAAATCCGTGACGTCACGTTGTTGTTCACGAGCGCAGATTTAGGTGCAGTATTGAGAAATTAAAGTTTGACCTTACTTGTATCTTTAGTGAACGTGTGATGGTGAAATTAGCGGCAGCAGTGTTTTGAAAGGACAAATTATCAATACAAATTAATTTATTAGTTCACTTTAGCGTCCCTTAAGGTATAACAGTGACTGTAACTTCACGAGGAGCCAATGTTGTTGCCGACGACTGCCAACGTTGGGACTAGATCGGTCCGATGTCGGCACGTTTCCTGGGTTCGATTCTCTATGCTTTTCTCTCTGCGGAGGACGAAGAGGCGTGCCCAAGGCTTGCGGTGTAACGAAGCAAGCGTAACTCTCGAAGAAGACTCTTAAGGTTGCCCGCCAACGAATGGGGATATAATTAGACTCGCGCCACGTATTCCTCGAATGCCCCGTGCCATGCACGCCAGCCCACGCCGCGAATGCGGCACGAACACATCTCGCGCGGCCTTTTCCCGGCAACAACTTTGGAGACGATCACCCACACTCAGCGCAAAACGTTGAAGGAGAAGAAGACACAGCGGCAAGAGCTGCCTCCCGGGATGCCAGTGTGATGGCGCCCGGAATGCTGTCAAGGCAATACAGAGGATTACCTTTCACGGCGGATCATCGCTCTCTGTCTTGCGAGCCCCTCCATACTTGGTAGCGAATATTTTCGGCATCGCCTTGGAACAGCGCAGACACTATAGGCGCGCCATGAAGAAGCGAGACTATATGTACACACAAGCGCCAGTTCAATATTGCAACTTATTAAGGCCGATCAAAAGCCAAAGATGCCCAAAAAAACGCGGAAATTGACCATCGGTGTCGGCGTCCGCAATGGTGGCGTCATCGAGTGATGCGAAAAATCATCATCCCGTGATGAAGGCACTACATGATGTCATCACGACATCACAGATCGACATAAGTTTTGACGTCACTATGACGTCATCTCATGACCCCGTCGCTTTTTCAGAGGTGGACTGATCACGGAGGCAATGTAAATTGAGATGAGCTAGGTGCAGAGTGCAATGCCTCTGATCCTGGAGGCAGTGCAAAACTACGTCAAGTGCAGAAAGCTTTCGGAGGGGGAGGTTCAATACATCAACTGAGAAGAAAAAAAAAACATGGCTTTCGCCTTCGAGTCGTCTTAGGTGAATGCATAGGGGTCCCTGTGAGTTTTTCGATATAAAACATGCGCACTGCGCCTCCGCGCAGCGTAATGTGTCAACATATTTGTACGTTATCAATAAGGTTCGAACAACGACGACAAAGCTGACGTGTACGCTCTTGGTTGTTGTGAAAACCACTCTACGTGCATAGCGTTCACGTTTTTTCCTTTGCACGTGAACGCCGTGTTTTGTCAGCGTGCGATGTTTTTGAGACACAAACATGGAAGATAACAGAAGAAAAACTGATAAGAATCTAAGGGCTGTTGAACAAGCGATAAAATAGAGCACGACAGGCCTAGAGACAACTAACATAAAGAAAATGAAGCATTGATCAAAATGTATAAACGATAGGGCGTCAATAAAGTTGTGACGAAAAGGAAGAATTGGCGATTGCTCTCGTCACGTGGTCTGAAGATGATGTGTTCAATCAAAAGTGCATAGTGAAGTGCCCACGTGGTGGGAAGCGCGTAGAGGGTGGCAGATAATAACACGGGGCGATAAGATTAATACATTTGGAGGTTTCGAGTCAGCTGGCAGAGGACATCGGTCGGTAGCTTCCCGTTGGAGAGAGCAGGGCTAGGCCTAGCCGAGATAGGCACTTGTGTGCTCATCTGCCCGAGCACGTTGTTCAGTCTGTCGCACAAACACGTCGAAATGCAAACAAGAAATTTAGAACAATGAAGCAAGACAGGCGCTGTACCACAGATATTAAACATGGGTAGAAAGTAAGCACGACCTGAAAGAACGTCAAAGAAGAATTATTTGTCGCTGGCGATTGTTTGTAGCAACACTTCAATAATTTCTTATCAGCTGACCACTGACATCAATAGGCACAGTCGAATGCTTGCCAAGAGCATGCATATCAGTTCCGCAACGCTTTCAAAAATCTCAAAATGTCACAAAATACGTTATTTTGAATTGAGTAATCATACTCAGCTTGTTGTTCCTTCATTTTTCCCTTTCTTTCAATAAGAAAAAAAGAAAAGCTGGTATTGCTGTCCACCTGGCTGGACATTTCTGACGTGGGCGTTCCCACATCCACATTCTCGGGACATTTATGTGTGCAAATAGTGGGGTGTTAGCTAGCGCCACTCGAAGCCGTGGCGGAGGGCGAATGCAGAACATACGAAGGTTGCGGGTTCGGCCCCAACGGACGGCAAGTGTTGTTTCCGTCCGCTTCCATTTCCATTTACCTCATAATTACTACACCTCACTTTAAAAACCTTCATATAACGTCTATCACACTTTCCTTCGGTTCATTACCTACCCGCTTTATAAGGTTGCATCTAACGATATCAGGTCATTCGATCCATTCCCCTCCTCTAGTTGGCTTCTTGTACGCCGTGGTAACTTACGGCTCTTGCGCTACTTAGCTCGAGGACACGGGTTCGATTCCCGGACAAGATGGTCGTATTTCGATGGAGACGCAATGCAAGGACAGATACTTGGTGCATGTTAAATAATCCCAGCTGGTGGCCAAAATTATTACGAAGTCCCCCCACTACGGTGTGCGTCATAATGATGCAAGTTTTGTGGCATGTAAAAGGCCAGAATTTATTCTTTGAATCTTTTGTTTACGATATTTGGGTAACTCTCTAATTCCGGTCGTTCCCGCCTGTGTCGCACGAACAGGACGTCACGAGTGCGCGAATGCGTAATCAAGGAATCCGCGCGCCAGAAAGAAATTCTTCGTGGTATGTTGTTCTTTCGAGTTGGGCTCTGAACAGAACGGGCGTTACAGTTCGCCGAGTAAAGCGTGCATGCATGCATACATATTGTACACGTTGTTTGCGGAAGCGAACTTCGCTCCAGGAACGTACCGCTCGTGATGTTAATCGGTGGACATGGCGCAACGTTGTGACGACATCGGTGCACGCGTGGCGCCAAAGCCTGAAGGATGTGGACGAGCGCGACCCTCGCACGAACTGGAGAGGGCCTTCGCATGCGACGGCGGGGCTTTTCCAGGCATGTGCAAAGCGATCACGAGGCGAGAGCGTTGTGCGATGAGGCAACACCTTGCGAACACTGCATGTGCGTACATACAGGATGCTCAAACGAAATGTTTGCGCGACTTGCGAGGGGCCCTCAAACGTCCTTACTTGTCGTTCAGTGCGCAATCATGACGTCGTCCTGACGTTCCCAGGGCGAAAACTAAAGCCACTTGGGGTCTTGCATGACGCCTGCACCACAGCTTATTAAACACACTCTTTTCAAATCTTGGGAAGATTTATGCTTTTATGACGCCAAGGACCAGGTTTTCAAATTACGGGAAAGGAAGACGAACGGAACATATTAACATTAATTAATTACTTAATTAATTGATTGATTAATTGATTGATTGATTGATTGATTGATTGATTGATTGATTGATTGATTGATTGATTGATTGATTGATTGATTGATTGATTGATTGATTGATTGATTGATTGATTGATTGATTGAAAAAACATTCTTAACCCGGAGATGGAGCTGGGTATCACGGAGGCAGGAAAGCGAGCAAGAACAGTTGGCATAGACTTTTTATCAATAATTATTCGATTAAATTTTAGGATAAATTAAGGAAACCGAGTCTGATATTGGTAATTTTCGAGGCGAAGACACACAGGGTAGTCCATTCAGTGCTTATAACAACCGTTCCAGTGGACCATAACCGCTTGGGGCAACAAAAAGTGACACTAACAACACTACAGCCACGAAGAAACGGTTATCATCTAGGTGACGACTTACTAACAAAAAAAAAAAAAGGAACCCGAACGTACACACGCATCAGTTGGCAAGTGCTCATATCAAGGAGGTTTGAAATTTTCTTTTGAAACCTCATTGGTTGATATAAATATGTGCTATAGGAACGTGTTGTGAACACAGGTGGTGCCTCCTCATATTTCCTGTATGCGATATCAACTGAAGTCATGGATTTTGGGTTAGGAATGAGTGGGTTTTGGGAAACTCAACACCCCCCTTCAGCAACAACGGAAAATCATGTGCGCCGCCTTCTGAGGAACAATTTCCTGTCGTATGGCACTGGTATGGGCATGGAGTAATGGGTATGAGAGATAGCAACTTGTTATGGTCACATCATCAACCTCAGCAACTCGGAAAACCTAGCAGGTTGCACAGGTACTGCGACATCCGTGTTCAACGGGAAAAAAGAACGCAATCTTAGTTCACCCATCCTGCAGTCATATTGGGCGTTTCTGTCGTACCTACTCTGCGCATTCTTGCAGAGTTCCTAAATGATATTCGATCTGGAAGTTTAAGGCTGACATATAGTTGCTTCTTAACGAATTCTTCTTCGTGCATAAATAAGGTGCATGCGCAAGTGCCAGTGACGCCAGCAATGCATACAGCAGCAATTAATATTAATGCACGTGGCAAGGTTCTCAGCTTCGGTTCTTTCGGCCACCTCACTAACGTAAACACCGCTTAATCACGCTAATAACGTCAGTGCCGCACTGCGTCGTCGAGGCATGCGCACAGACGCAAAACGGCGAGTCGGAACGACTCATCACGGAATTAATTCATTTGATCATTTTACCAACACGGGCGATGACCGAGAGGCTGGGCGTATCATTGTGACGGTAAAGATTCGTTAGATTAAAAGCTTTGTTTTGTTTTTTCTCCTTACTTTCCCGAGCTGACATTCACACCTATTCCCTAAGCACTCATCGCCTACGCCATGGCTCTTTGCACAAACCATGACATTTTGCACCGTGACATTTTTACATGACCCTTTACAGAAAGCTACATTTGGTGGTATCATTCGCCATCTTTGTTCTTGGACCTTCGTCTTACTTTTTTTCCGGTTAGATCTGAAGTGTTTTATTTTGTTAAGCGCTTTAAACAGAGGTGTTTGAACCTTTATGAGTGTGACGTCTTGAAAACTTATTGTTTGAACTGGTATACAGTTGTCAAGTTTAATAGCTTCTGCGCAGTTTTCTCCGCTGTTATCTCCAGACGTACTCTCAGCACTTTCACTTCCATCTTTAACTCTACCCTCACCATTCCCTTAACGAAGGGTAGCAAACCAAATCCTTGTATTCCACTTATCTTTCCTCCGGTGTTTGGCATATTATTCCCACCTCTACCGTATCGCTATGCGTTTGTAAAGTCAAAAGAGCTTGCCGTCTTCGACGCGTGCGTTCGGCGAAGCATGAATACAGAAAGCACGTTGGTGCTATACTTGAGGTAAACTTATTCTTGGCCTAGTTGGTATTGCTTACTGTATGACATTCTGCAGCTAGAAAAAAAACATACACAGAAGAGAGACAGAAGAGAGCCGCCCATGTCGTCGTCTTCGTGTCTCTCTTCTGTGTATGGTTTTTTTTTTTTTCTAGAAGCAGAATGTCATACAGTACACGTTGGTGCTCACGCAGGTATATCTGTGACGCCATGCGTACGCAAATGGGAAAACTTCCCTCATATTTTCCTTTGCCCCGATGAATAGCTTTAACCCTTTGGTTTAAACTTTAGATTCATGCGTTTCAGGATTACCTCGAAATACGCCGCGGATCATTAGCCTTTAAGAACGCACAATTTCCTTTTTAAGAGCCCGCTTGCATAGCCTGCATATAGCGTCATTTGGCTGCTTCAGACGGATTGGTCGACGAGACAAGCATTAATGCATGAAAATACAGAGTATGGGTTGTTACTGAATGAAAATTACACCAATAACCTTGTCTACTAGTAAGCATACATTATACGTCGCAATGGCGGAATCGTAACCGGCTGGCATTGAGTGAGTGAGAGTGAGTGAGTGAGTGGTGAGTGAGTGGTGAGGTGAGTGAGTGGTGAGTGAGTGAGTGAGTGAGTGAGTGAGTGAGTGAGTGAGTGAGTGAGTGAGTGAGTGAGTGGTGGTGGTGAGTGGTGGTGGTAGGTGAGGTGAGTGAGTGAGTGAGTGAGTGAGTGAGTGAGTGAGTGAGTGAGTGAGTGAGTGAGTGAGTGAGTGAGTGGTGAGTGGTGAGTGAGTGAGTGAGTGAGTGGTGGTGAGTGAGTGAGTGAGTGGAGTGAGTGAGTGAGTGAGTGAGTGAGTGAGTGAGTGAGTGAGTGAGTGAGTGAGTGAGTGAGTGAGTGAGTGAGTGAGTGAGTGAGTGAGTGAGTGAGTGAGTGAGTGAGTGAGTGAGTGAGTGAGTGAGTGAGTGAGGTGAGTGAGTGAGTGAGTGAGTGAGTGAGTGAGTGAGTGAGTGAGTGAGTGAGTGAGTGAGTGAGTGAGTGAGTGAGTGAGTGAGTGAGTGAGTGAGTGAGTGAGTGAGTGAGAGTGAGTGAGTGAGTGAGTGAGTGAGTGAGTGAGTGAGTGAGTGAGTGAGTGAGTGAGTGAGTGAGTGAGTGAGTGAGTGAGTGAGTGAGTGAGTGAGTGAGTGAGTGAGTGAGTGAGTGAGTGAGTGAGTGAGTGAGTGAGCGAGCGAGCGAGCGAGCGAGCGAGCGAGTGAGCGAGCAAGCGATCGATCGATTGATTGATTGACTTATTTATTTATTTATTTATTTATTTATTTATTTATTTATTTATTGATCGAGCGAGCGGGCGAGCAAAAAGGCTACCAAGGTGTGCAATAAATAAATCTTCACAGCCCTCGATCGTTGCCGAAGTATTGTATCACGTATTTCTGCGCACACCGAGTGGTCTGAATCGTGACAAACGTCTTAATGGCGCTTTTTCTCATCATATACGCGTGGTTAATCTGGCTGTTTAGGGCGTAAATAACATTTCCTTGCAACAGTAACTATAACCGTGTTACCCACAGGACGACAAAACACCGTTGGGGGGTCACAAGTTTCCTGACAGTTCTGACACTGATGTCACCACATGGGACAGTAGCAAGAGCTCTGCACATGTACAAATACGGAGTGGTGATTTCCTATGGCCTTGGGGCAGACGCTGGAACGCGAACCGCGTACTTCAGTAGGGGCTTGTGCACTCCAAGAAAAGCGCTGACGGGAATGGCGGAGACGACGACAAATATAAGTCCGAGCTTCCACGATAAAAGTAGGTGCTAGTTGTGCAACAGCGCACAAGACGGTAAATGTCGCGTAGAGTGCAGGCATCCGCGTCTGTACCTGTGCTTCTGTGCTCAAAGGAGGAGGTTTCTGGACAGTAAGAGGGCAAGGATTTCCTCACGCCTGCGCAGAACACTGCCTTCCCTCCAAGCAAAAAGACTCTTCTTTCTCTCTTTGGTGACTGCTGACTTGTCACATCTCTAACCCTCCTTAAAGATACACTTCGAAGAGATGAATGTACATCCCTTCGAAGTGTCATGGGAAACGCGACTTTCCAAAGGATAACTTACGTGTATCTTAAAAGGGAGTTATGTATGTGCCACGTCAGGAGTCTCCAAAAAGAGTAACAATACTCTTTTATTTTTTTATTTTTCTTGGAGTTTTCCGAAAAGCACCCGTGCATTGTGCGTGCCGAAACACCTTGCATTCTTCTCGCATGTTGGCGAGATATACCGATCTACGGGATTCGTGGTGGCATATGTGATGTTGAAAGTCGCAAAACCATCGCCAGGTCTGCCAGGGTAACCTCACCTGTAACAGCACCTTCATTCAATTGAATGTTTGCAACCACAAACATTCAATCTCTCTTCGGGCTCTCTCGTTGCCAATCAGTTGCACATCCGACGGCATATTTCTCAGTGCATGTCAAAAAGGCCTCTACACAAGTACCCTACACGACACACAGGTTTCGTCAAAATTTCCCAGGCCATGTATTCCTATGGTAGCGTGGCTCAGGAACTTTTGACGGACCCCGTACGTCCAAGAAAAGGGGTGATTGCGCACTCCACACCGCAGCTCTGGAATGGCGTCTCGTGGAAGATCACCGAAAGAGCCCAGCTCCCACGGCACTTCCGGGCCACACTGCGCGCTTTCGCCCGAGTCCTGTGTCTCTACATACCCCGTTCTTTATGCGCCTTCCTTTTTCTCGGAGTGCGACACAGCGAGACAGTTCGTTGTCCAACGTCCGTTGCGTTAGCGTTACGCCGGTGTGAGGTAACGTCCCTTCAACGGTGCTCTTCGCGTCTCTTGGCGCGGGGAAGAAAAATAAACAGGCAGGGGGCTGAACGAAGTGTAGAAGAAGATGGCATGCCCCGTCCACGCACCGCGCCGCGGGAACGACTTTTTACACGCGTCCGTGGCAGCGCTCCAAGCGAGGGCATGCTCGGGTTCCCTGGTCGGACAAGTGCCAGCGTTTTAGTTTCTCGCGAGCAGCAGCAGCAGGCACGACGCATGCACGAATGGCGCCGGAGACGGCTCGGGAGGTGCACAGGCGCGCGGTGACGAGCTGAAAGCGAGGACAGACTCCATAGACGTCTTCGCAGCGAGAACGCTACGCTAGAATTGGTCCGGCAGGGCCGTGAAGAAGGGGCATCGGTGGGGATGGTCGAAGTCACTGCCCGGAGGGTTTTCCTTTCGCGAGAAGAGCCCGAGCGTGAGCTCGAAATAACGCGAGTGCCTCGGAGATGCGACAGTTGCGACTGCATGAGATAGCATATTTCTCTGATAGCACGGCTTTGAGAGGTTTCCTTCTGGGCGTGATCGGATGCAGCATCTTTCTTTCCTCTTCCCCCTACTGTAGGGCAGCAAACGAGATGTTTCGATTTCGGTTAAACCCCATACCTCCCCCCCCCCCCCCCTCGTTTCTCTCCTCCTGTGCTGTCTACGTCTCTATCTTTTGCATCCGTGTCTTATGCGCTGCCCATTCGAAGTCATGTCTTTTTCCCTCTGGGGAAAAAAAAGGTCTCATTTTTTCTTATGCAAATGCCTAAACTGGCTTGAAGATCAAAGCCCCCTTCTTTTCCTTCTCAGTAGAATGTATTGAACCCCTTGGCGGGAACATGTCTCGTGACTAGCTGTTACGGGATGTTACGCGATTTTTAGTCTTTTGACAAACTGCTGCGGGATGTTAAGTGATTTCAGTCCCGTGACTAGTTGGTACGTGAGGTTACGTGATCTTTAGTCCCATAACAAACTCGCCCATCATGCTATTGCATTAAATGCCGGACAATGCGGCGCACGTGTTCTAAGAGCGGAGCAGAAGGTGAAGAGGACGGAGCGAGCGCGTGACGGTTCGTTTCTGTTCACACCACCCGGCGCAAAGAAAAGCTTTAACAACTCCGCTGTTGAAAAGCAAATCACTTGATCAGATATTTGGACCTCCGTCACTAGCTATTCTTTCCTATTTATACACTGAGAGGAGCGCGCAGCTCTGCACTCATGGAGGGACTGCCGCGGGAACGCACGCTTCGCAAATATTGCAAATATCTGCGCGACTTATTTTCACAAACCATCAGTTTCATCAAGCTGTCAGCACGAGTCGCAGTAAATCATGGATACCATTTTTTTTTTCTTTCTTTCGGCAGCCCTGTTGTGAGAGCTTTTCTGGAGAACTTGGTACCACGCGCTGGAGGAAAACTGCGCACAACGGACACTCGTAAACCCCGCACACCCTCCGGAGGCCGCAGTATATGTTTGCACAGAAGGCCTAACTGGAGCCAATAGTCTGTATACGCTATGTCCTCATGGTAGGTTCGAAACGAAATGGGCCAAAAGGAATTCTTTCAACAGTCAATGGCCCTCCGGTTATGACCTCCAGCTCTGGCTCTTTTTTTTTGTCTCTTTCGCTCTTCCCTTACAAACCGACACGCACACACATTATGTGTGTGTGCGTGTGTGTGCGTGCGTGTGCGTGCGTGCGTACGTGTGTGTGTGTGTGTTTGTGTGTGTGTGTGTGCGCGCGTGCGTGCGTGCGTGCGTGCGTGTGTGTGCGTGTGTGTGTGTGTGTGTGTGTGTGTGTGTGTGTGTGTGTGTGTGTGTGTGTGTGTGTGTGTGTGTGTGTGTGTGTGTGTGTGTGCGTGCGTGCGTGCGTGCGTGCGTGCGTGCGTGCGTGCGTGCGTGCGTGCGCTATTATTTTTGTTTTTCTTTACGATCAAACACCTGTATGTGATCTCATTGAACGCTGTTTTGCTTGTTCTTCCAAATATCTCGCAAAGAGCAGAAAAATATGTTGACACAGAAGAAATGACGTGAGGGCTCTCGAAAATGTCACGCTGCCATCGAGCGAACGGACGCATAATCAGCGATCGATAATTCCCATTCTCAACTTCATTGAAAGCAGCCTTTTAACGGCGACAACAAACAACTGTTTAACTTTCGGTTTATTTTGAAAGATGCTTTCGTGGGCTTTTATTCCGCCATCAAAAGTGCGGATCGTTACCGTCGGCTTCGGGCAATCCAACGGGGCCCATTATGCCGCGGGCAGGTACTACCTGCCAGTTCGAACGTGGTAGCAGCCCGCAGGGGGTCGGGGTGAAACCCGACTCTCCTCCCTCGGTGTTCAATAAAGTTATTTATCTATTTATCTATCGTAGGCTTATTTAAGTTCCTCTGCTAAGATGACTGCAGGCTGCCCTCAAATCAAATCTCCAGTGTCCTCTTCTTTGAAGGTGACTCTGAGTACAAGTGTCGCTGTTTTCCTCTTGGAAGCAACGTCACTTTTTTTTCGAGCCCCTCTCGGTGCCTGCCCTCGCCGGAATGCACACCCACAACGCCAAATCATTGGAATGAAACATTCCGCGAAGTGCGCCCTCCACGGAGACGAGTGCTGCTTCTTGGAGTAGTTGGAATTGCATACAACTCTAGGGTAGCGCTTGATGTCACAAAGACAAAGATGTCTAAAAAAGGAGGCAGGAGTCGGGAGAAGATGGACACTTGTGACGACAAATTCGTAAACAGGGGGTTGTGCTGGGGCCGGCTCCAGCACACCCACTGTTTACGAATTGTTCAACGACAAAGATGTGGCAAACAGGAAGACTGCGCTTGTTCATTTTTCTTCTGTGTGCTTTGATTCGTCCTTGTATAAGAAAGCGCTACAATAGGCCAGTGTCTGTGCGAGATAGGCTGACATAACAACGTGGATCAAATGGAGGCCACGTTGTTGTTTCTTTCTTTATTTAAGTGCGAAGCATTTCTGGGGAAATTGAAGGCACCTTGACTGCATGCATCTATCTAACCTCCTACTCCGTAACGTCATTAGATGTGAACAAATAAAGAAAAAGACCTCGCAGGGCCCCCTTATGCATTCACGAAAGACAGGTGTCGACAACTTTTTGAGGCGGAGGGGGCCAAGTTGCGTGAAATACATACAGCGGGGGGGGGCCACATGGAAAATCGGAGGGAGGGAGAGGGGAAGGGCTTTGCAGGCAAAGCGTGAAAATTCGGCGAATTGACATAATTTGTAAAACTGGATTAGAAATCATGTTTATTTTCACCAAGCACGTCATAAAGATCAATCAAACGTAGATTATTAGTGAAATTCCCATTTGAGGTCGAAACTGCCGTGTCGGCCCTCACATAGGAAGTGGCAAGGGAATTGGGGTAGGGGGGGTTCGACGCCTTGCCGAGGGCCGCATAAGACCGGCACGCGGGCCGCATAAGAATGGCACGCGGGCCGCATGCTGCCCGCGGGCCGCGAGTTCCGACCCCTGACCTTCTCAGTCGGTGTATTGATCCTGCCCCGCCACCCTCTGAAAGCTTTCCACACCTAACGTGGTTTTGCGTTTTTGTTTTCTGTAGAATGTGTCTCGCGCAAACAAGCACTTGGAGACGCTTGGCAAGTTTTCATTTTCACAACACTAACGTTTTTACCGTCGGTATCGTCTATGCCATCCATTTGCCCGAACTAGAGGGTAAACGCGACGTGCAGTGGCATCTCCCCTCTCACAGGTCCTGTCATAGAGCAGTTAAGCGAAGCTATACAATCTATCTGTCGACATCTCCCACACAACAGAAATGCTCCAGAAAACGCCGCTCCGTTTTAACCCTTGGACAATCCCTGGCGCCTGTCAGCTGCGGGGAAAGCAGCTGCCGAAGCTCTTCCATTCGGTGCGGTTCGGTTCGCCTTTTGCAAGCCCACTGCCCTCACACGCACGCATAGCTCGGCTTCGAAGGGTTCGAGGAAGCGAAAGGCGCCCGGGCAATGGATCGAAGCCAAGAAGGTGCCAGGCGGCGAGGGAGTCGTCCGGCTCTAGTAGGTTCGCGCGGGTGCGTTGGCAGTTCGAGAAGTGCCTGCATATGCGAAGAAGGATCGGATCGCCGACTAGGGGTCTCCGCCCCTCGGTCGAGATAGCGAAAGGGAGCGAGAAAAAGAAGGAGGGGCTCTTCTTTCGTCCCCTGGCTTTAGCCCTCGCGCGGCCGCTGTGTTGACTGATGGGAGCTACGCAAGTAAGTGTATATGGCGAGCCGAGAACATTCTAGACACTGCGCCGTCCCCTTTCCTCAGCGGGGCTGTGGAGCACTGGAGAAGACAGCATCGGCCCAGGCGGCCGGATCTTTCGAAGATGGCCGAGGCGAAGTACGTGCGGGCGTTCGGGAGATATATGACCGGCCCTTACAGGCTCGCCTGTCTGTCCCATGTACATAGGAGCCGCGCCCAGGGAATAGCGAGGGAAACGAAGAGTGTCCCAGTGGCGTTTGCTCTGGGAGATTTAAAAGGGCGGTGAGTGGCGCCGCCGCCGTCGTAAAAGTGAGTAGGAAAAAAAAGGAGACTGCACGAAAAGCGAAGGACCGATGGGAACAAGTGCGGCAGGTCCACCGCCCATTAAAGCTTCTGGAGCGTGGCGCGTCCTCTGAGTGTTTAATGGCTCGGCAGCGAGCCACCTCTTCGGCCCGGAATGCGTTGTGCTCGACTGTGACGTCATCGAAGGACACAAAGGGTTGGAATGACTCTCGCGTGATGCAAGGGCTCTCACTCGCAAAGAGCAAGAATAGTACCTGTCGGAAGCACTATCTAAAGGAGCGTTTAGGCGGATTTTCTATTCCCGTGCTTTGTTGGTCGATGCTACAAGTAAACCTGAAGCGTGAAGTCACAACGTCACATGGCGTCATTCACGCGACCTCTCGACTTCGCAATACTCGCAATGCGGCATTACCGAAGTTGTAACTGAACGGACGAGAAATGCGTGGGCAACGAAAATGCACGCGAACAGACAACTCGCACAATGCTCACAGAGGGCTTTTAATACTCCGTCTTAGCGCAGGGGTCTCAAACACGCGGCCCGCGGGCCGCATGCGGCCCGCCAACCTTTCGCTAGCGGCCCGCGGCATCCCAAGGAATAAACTTTTTGACTTTACTAAATTGTATGCGCATTATTTTCTCGTTTATTGCGATTTATCACGCTTTGTTTGGGGGAAGTTCAAAGACAGGACTGGTCTCAAGCATTTTTTTCCTGAGGCACCCCATGCGGTCACAATGTTTTGACACATCACCATAGAACAAGGACTCTATTTCCGAATTTAGCCATTCTGCAGATATTATGGACTCGATATCTTTCTCGAAACTTACGTCAAAAATCCCCTGCAGATATGACCCACTTGTTAGATTATGGGACAGGCATTCTGTCAAATGTCAACGTTAGGTGACATTTCAATAAAATACCCCCCCCCCCCCCGCTCCAACTTTCTTCACTGTCCCGGCCCTTGTTTCAGCAATGCGGCCCGCTAGCTGATAGCATTTCAGCAATGATAGCATTTCAGCATTTCAGCAATGCGGCCCGCTAGCTGATATGAGTTTGAGACCCCTGGTCTAGCGCATCTCCCTATAGTAGCACAAAGACGCAACGGAACGCCTCGGAGCCGTAGCTACGCCCCGACCGCGGGATCGTGGTGTGACTGTCGTATGCGATGTTACCTGTTCCTTGACGATTACCCATCAACGTCGTCCAGCACAGCATACCGGCGCCATTGTGATAGCTCCCGTCACGCATCACCGCAAGTGGCGTGACCGGGACGCAAGGTATTACAAACCGTACGGTGAAACGAAGAACAGAAAGAACGAATTAAGACAGCCTCGCACACACGCAAGGGGGGTGATCTACTGTGGAAGCCTTTATTGCAGGAGTAATGAATAGGGCGTGGTGTGCTCTCCAAGCCTGAAAGGTTGAAAATAATAAGGAAGGCTGCGCGGTACCACTCAAGGAAGTCTGTACACGGCGCGCGAAACAATAGTACAACGGTGACGATGGAGGACGTATGTGATGGGGTCACTCTCAAGATCATAGGCTTGCTCAGTGTCTTTCGTTAGGAGGAGCGGGGGGGGGCAGTCGAAGTATCACTGTAGCGTCCAGCAGCTGTTACCAACCCCTCCCCCCCCCCCCCCCCCGCCCAGAAGCCCTTATGATCAGAGCACAGTGCTAAGACAAAGGTAACATTCGTGACGAAGTGTCATCGAAAAGGGTGGGGGGGGGGGGGGGGGCACCGGGGCGACCCCCCTGCTCCCCCCTGTACTCGAAATATTCGCTGTTCTTCAATTTCATCGGCATCTTATGTTACGCTGGACATTGCGACACGACGATGGCAACTTCCCTGTCACATTACTTCACTTTTATGTCGAGCATTGGTCCGTGATGAATGAATAAATGTTATCATCATCATGAACCGGTACGTGCTCTCTTCATCGTCTTCTTCCTCTTCATCATCTTCTGCTTCGCTCCCAGAACACGCTTGTTAGGAAAGGTCTGCAATATCTCTGATGGGTGAGAAAACGAGTACAGAGAGAGAGAGAGAAAGAGGATAAGAAAGGAAGAGAACAATAAAGAGAAACAAAGAAGGCAGCTAAGATCCGCACTTCCTTCAGGCTTGGCACCACTAGTACGAAGCTACCTTAACTTTTTTCCTCCTTTTCCTGTATAACGATGTTCAGATTACGGTACGGCCGGCTACCAGCCCCTCCATCTCTCCATCCCTCCTTCTCTCTCTCTCTCTCTCCCTCTCTCTCTCTGTTGTTCTGTATATTGTACTGTGCCCGCTTCTGTGACAGTATGACGATAGTTTGCTCCCTTTCCACCTAGAAGCAAAGCGTACCTCCTCCGTGGTGTGCCGCCAGTGCACACAAGGACCCCACGCATGCTCTGCTTTAGCAATGCTTTCGAGCGCGGTCTCACTCGTGTTCACAACAGTCCAGCAGGCCCCGTGACGACGCCTAGATAGCTGTCATTGGAAATGTCGCCTACAAAGATAACGACCGGGGATGGTAAAACTCCTCGCCCGATGAGAGATGCCTCTGGAACTTGCACGTCGTGGCGTGCCCCACTCCATTTTGCCGGCAGTGACATGCATACTCGCTCTCTGGCGACCATGTGCTCACAGGAGACTCATTACACGACGCCAGCAAAATGCAACTTCAAGGAGGGTTGAGGGGAGAGCACTACGCCGCCGTCGACGATCCGAGAAGGCATCCACGCAACAGCCACGGAGCATGTGCTTCTCCCTGCCTGCAAGTACCTCGGCGGGGGAGCAGCGGCAGCATGCAGTGGTGAGGGAGATTGCGCGCAGACTCGCGAGGGTGAGGCGAAGACCGTGTAAATAATAGCTCGCTCCGGCTTGCGAAGAAGACGGAGGGTTGTGTGGCGTCGTCGTGGACCGAGAGAAGAAAACGGCTGTGATGGAGAAACCGTGGCGAGACTGAACTCCGCGCGCACTCATCTGGAGGTCTTTCCGAGACACAAGGGGTGAGGAGGAACGGCACTCGCACTCACCGACCGAAGACGAAGCATCATCGTCATGGGAGTTTGTACGCCGAGCGGGGGGTAGAGTGGACGTACTGCAGAAGGCGACGCAGCTGAGAATGCGACGTCCTGACTTGCAGAAAAGAGCTCCATCAGAGCGATTCGAAACGGTAGAGAAGCAAGGAAAGCTATGAAAAAGTTGCATCGTTTAGGCCTAATTAACCACGTTACGGTGTAGACGGCCATTACACGAAGCCCAACGTCGGGAAGAGGAGAACCCCGGTAGAGGCCTGTATATACGAGAGTACACTCACGGATTGAAACACGACATCATTGTTTTCCGTATAAGGACTGCAATGAGCCATTGCTCGTAATAACCGCGTCATGTCACTGCAAACTTAGCCTCTAAAGGTAATGTTAGCTCTTATGTAAGTATTAGAGTGAAACTTATGCCGATATGACACGAACTGTACATGCTAAAAACGAAAGCACGAGCATTACTTAGCCCTCAAATTTCGTGTTTCTTTTTCTGGTTTTTTTTTTTTTTAATGATAAGTAGGAGAGGATTTCGCGTTTCGATGCGTGAGTACTGTACGTCCTACAGCTATAGATGTCTGTATGCTTGCAACAAATGATGAATTCATCGTAAGCCTGCACAAAAGTATTCATTTGTAGAATGCACTAAATTATGGATTTCAAGTTTTAGTGCAATGGAATAAACGGGCTTAAGGTGGCCATACCTCGGGCAGCATACATGCAGCGCAGCTTAGCAGGTGCAGCTTAGATATCACCGAGATAAAACGAAGGGGAGAAAGAATGCTACGTAGTTATACTCCGGTTGCTCTGTGATCACGAAAGGTAGCCGATAGCTTACAGGATTATCAAGTTTAACCAATTGAAAGCTGCTTCAGAGCACTCCGACCTCATGACACGGCAACAGCTGTACGCCACCTTGTTTATTCAAGCCAAGAATCCAGTGAAGCACCTTGACATCAAGGACGTAGTTCATGTTGAAGCGCACCTTGAGCATAATCTGAAAAACCTGAGAGAGAGAGTGGTTGAGTGAAATGCAGGGATCCGATGTTTACCAAAAGAAAATTATCCCGGTTTGTTACCCTGCACTAGGGAAGGGATAAGAAAGGGAAAAAAAAGAAAGCCTCGAGTCCGTAAGGGTGAATTGCCAGCTGAATCGCTGTCTTGACAAAGTGGCACCCCGCCATTTACTATTACCGTTCTACCCGATTTAGACGAGTGTTCGTCGCTGCTATGTACCAACTGGCTGAGATTCAGACGGGCGATGGATGACGTCTAGGTATCGCAGACCCATTTCGCAATCATTCATCAAATCCTTGCTCGAGCGCTTCATAAATATATATTCTGTATTGAAGTCACAGAGGAAGCAGGAAAGCGCACTTCCTTTGTCTTTTGAAAGAGTGTAGTGCTTGTTATGCGAGAGCACTTCATGTAATCTGCAAGCCTTATTTAAGACCACCCTGATTCACACCGCGCTGCAAGAAATGGCGACACACTTTCGCGATTTCAACAGCCCGACAGTACCGAGCGAATCAGCGTCCGTTAATATTTGCCTCGTAAGGGATAGCGTGGACAATCAGACACGAGAACACTTTCACTTTAAGCATCTACCAAGATCAGAGCCTTGAGCCTGCGTCCACAAAAGATCGCTTTCGGTGATACACTTGCGCTTGGCGTAGTGCCACCGGTGCCGTGCGGGCACACTCGCAATACCATCTCCAATCAGCAAGAGCTAAACGGGATACACCTAGAGTGGCCCGTTCATAATACGACCCTATTCAATGCCCCGCACACCTTTCAAGGAATAAACAAAAGATAGCGTCGAAGCGGTGCTTGGAGCCGATAGGATGTACCGCACAGATCAGCGTTTTTCGAACAGTGTCCAAGGGCAGAGAAGCGATCCGATCTTCTGAAGACGCTACATACGCATGCGACGTATCGGAATTCCCTCAAGGCCGTCAGTGCACGTCTCAGCAACGCCTCGCTGCCTTTTTTTTTTTTCTTTGCCTTCGTAGCCAGCTGCTCCCCGAACGAGATGACGAAAGCGAGGCGATAGGATATGCGGTATATAGCTGGAACAGCACGTCCTGTGGAGACAGCAACGGCTACAAGTGAGCACTGCAGTCGCGGCAGCTGGCATCCCTCTTGCGCTAGCGCGGTTTGCCACGCATGTTTTTAATTGGCTCGACCTGTACCGAGGACGCACCAGAGGAAACACGTGCATGCACGTCCGCACTCTTATCTGTGCCACCTCTTTCATGAAAGCGGAATCCCGGCCGAACACTGTGACTCATAAAGAACGCCCGCCCGACTGTATGAAAGAGTAAAAAAAATAAATCCACAAATGAGAAGAAAGACAAGGCATGACAAAGCACAGAAGACAGACAACAACAACGAAAAAAAGAAAAAAGTGGCAACAGTGATTTGCTAAAGGGCGAAGAATAATGTGTATGCAGGGATGAGGGTATACAATGCTCCCTGCAGCAAATTTAAGAGCGCTCTATAGCTGTGTGCGCGTGTGTGCAGAAAGAGGGGAAGGGTGTTTAGTAGCGATGGGGCTCGGAGCTTCGCAAAAGTAACCTGGCCCACCGTTCTCGAGCTCCATTCGGCCCCCTTTCCCTCTCTTTTTATATATCTCTCTTCAACGAGCGACCTCACCACCACGCAGCAAAGGCTAGGCTGCAGTGCACAAGGGGGTCCCGTGTGGCCCCTCCTTCCCATCCACTCTTTATTTCCCTGGACTGCTCACTGAATCACCACCCCACCAGGCACCGCGGACCCATGTCCAGTCGGGTGCACGGTGCCCGAAAAGCGGATAGGAAAGAAATAAATATATAGTCTACAGAAAGCGGACACCGCTTTTGTGCCTCGCTGCTGTTTGGGGGGGGACAATGGAAGTCGAAGCAGCCATGCTGGCACTGGACACGCTGGGGGGGGACCTTTTGGCACAGGACTGCTGGCGTGGCACTGCGGACCCTCATCGCACGGGCCGGTCTTTTGTTGCGGCGTCAGCTGCCCGTGCGGCGACTGTGCTCGGCGTGCTATACAGAGGCCGTCGCGACGAGATGGGAAAGCGCCGGCATCGCTATCTCTTCGCTAAGGGCGTCTATCGGGGAGCGCTGGAGTGGAATGGTTCGGCGACGATGGTCATCCTAATCCCAGCGGTGGTGGACAGCCATGGGTGGCATGGGGATACGTCATTGTGTCACACGGCTGAGAATGCGTGGGCGCGTTCGCGTGGGTCTCTATTTGCGAATCAGAGTGATGAGAATGAAGACAAGGCGTGCGAATAGATGAAGCAGTATTGACGACGAACATCAGTGCTGCTGCACTCGATACGCAAGCAAATGCGAGCGCTAGGCCTAGAGTTAATTGAAACTCGTCTGATTAAGACTGAGGCCGTGTTCAGCGGTGGTGTCATGGATTGTTACACTATATTGGGATGGGGATCGTCGGTACAGAGGTTGGGTATCGGTCCAGCCTGTTCCTCGAACCCACTTAACGTGAATCGTCTCCGCTGCGGCAATGTGTAAAGACGAACGATTGGAGATGTGCAAGGGTTAGACGTATACGTAACAGTCACCATTTCCAGAGGAAAAGCTTCGAACAGGTCAGTATGAAATCGCGGACAAGAACTGCGTAGAGTGCGGAGTTCTCGCACGGGGTTGAAAAAGTGACCACAGGGTTTTTAAAGGTCGGGGTATACGACAGTGATCCTTATGAAAAGGGGTCGTACGGAAAAGCTGGCGCGACGACTCGATTTAGGTAACGGCAGGCGCGTGCTGCAGGCGGATCAGCCCGGTCAGCGCAGCATGGGGGGAGAACAGTGTCCCTACATGCATAGCGGCCAGACGTCGATTACGGTGCGGTCTCCCGCATAGCGCAAGCGCCTTACATACGCAGATAAGTATAAAGAAGCAGCGAAAAGTAGTTAGCGACCTTTTGTGTCCGGGTACTCACTCGTAACGAGCGTCGCCAGCTTCGACCGCCTTCACCTCTTGTACCCCCCTGCAACACGGCTTCCCTGCAGTGCAAAGTGGACAGAAACAGAACACGAAAAATAAAGGTGCGTGTTACGTCACGTACTCGCGAAGAAAGGACACCAAACACGTTTTTTTCTTTTTTCCTTTCCCTCTTAATTTATCTCTCCCTTTCTCGGTCAGATGCGGTCACGTGTACTTTTCCTTGCATCGCTGAACCTGAATAAAGGTTGCAGCGATTTTACGTGCGAAAAGCGACGACATGATTATGGGGCACGCCGTAAAATTTTGATCACCCTGGGTTCTTTAACGTGCACCTAAATCCAAGTACACGGGCCTAGCAATATCACTTTCATTGAAAACGCTATCACTGCGCCCTGGATTGAAACCGCAGCCTTCGGGGCAGAAGCCGAGAAGGCATAATTACTGCACCCCCACGGCGGCCGGCATGGTGTTCTTTCACGAGCACCTAAATTCTAAGTAAACGGGCTTCTAGCATTTCGCCTCCAACATAAATTGCAACCACCTCGGCCGGGATCTAAGCCCCCTCTTTCGGGTCAGCAGCCTAGCACCGTAGCCAATAATCAATGAACCTTCGAGAATATCTGACGAACAGGCTAGAAAAGCAAGCACGTGCTGTTTTCTGGTCGTACGGTTCAGGCTCCTTTCACCAATGTGTTTCAGTATTGCATCTTGAACTGTTAATGTGGCCGAATTCATATCCGTAACATCCGAACGAACGGTGCTGTGAACTACGCATGAAAATGGATGTGCGGTTGCACTCGGCGTTTCACGACTTTGTCAATTTCACGACACGACATGCAGAACTGAAAAATCATTCAGTAGCCCAAAATGGCGGAACCGACGAATGGAATATAAAATCGTCACGCGAGTGAGTCAGAAAAGCGCTCTTCGTCATAGTTGTGTATACTTTTAAGTCTACTCGCAGCTGCACGCCTTCGAAATTCCAAGAACTCCTTCCCAGCTTCATTGCCTAAGGTCTATATAAGCGCTGTAACCTCAATATGATAGAGCATGGAACAAACCGAAGGAAGCGTCAACGTAAAGCTTATCGCATATACATAGATGAAACGTCCCGAAATGTCAGAACGAACTGCCGAGCTTTCTATTTCTTTCGGTCTCTCTCTCTCTATGAATGATCTCTGCGAACAAACACGCACATTAAAACACAAAGATAACCGCATGTTTTGTTCTGTTTAGTCAGAATCACACGTGCTAGAGCGACGCTGTCGTGTAAACTTTTTACAGGGGTGCTAAAAAGCAGGTTTTTTTTTTTGTCTCTCTGTTCGAGAACCTTCTTGTGGGTTCTCGAAAAATATGAACGACAAACAAAGGGCGCCCTTGTTCAGATGAACCTATGAATGGCTATATATTTAGCGAAAGAATATAGCAATTGACGACAGAATTTCGAGCGCAAGGGCATTCCGTTTCTTGCCGAGAGCTTGTCACGCACCAATGATTAGGGTGCAATGCGACCGAATGAAAACAATAAAACTCGCCGCGCGAGTACTTCGATATCGTCATTAAAATTCAGTTCAACAGTGGGCCTTGTCATTTTGCTTCGGTGTGATCAACTTTTTTAAAAGAAATTCTAAAAATATAGCATCGCTCTCAACATGACGAGTGAGTTCAAACGCTTCGTTTGTTCCATTCTTGAGAAAATCAGTTGTGAAAACCGTACGCGGCTTTCCTTGAGAGTTGCACAGCAGAATTTCCACAGAAGCGTTATTTTTTTTTTTGCACAATAGAACGTTGTGACTAATTTATGATGTGTCAGTGACATTTCATAACTTTTGTGATACAGTTCTCTTGTATGCTGCAATGTCAGTAAATAAATTAATAACTACGTGACGCCTCTTAGTAATTTTATATGTATTTATACATCCCTGAGGACTCGCACACGACCATGCCTTTAATTTCCCAGTAAACTCAGATATTTCTGCATAATTACTGCCTACTAATGCTCTCTTCAGGCACCGAAAATAATAATGAGAATATATGGCCTTTTGCGTCCCAAAACCACGATATCATTATGAGAGACGCCGTAGTGCACGGCTCCGGAAATTTCGACCATCTGGTGTTCTATAACGTGCACTGACATCGCACACTACACGGGCCTCTGGCATTTCGCTTCCATCGAAACGTGACCGCCGCGGCCGGGATCGAACCCACGACCTATAGGGTCATCAGCCGAGCACCGTAACCACTGTTCAGGGAGGCGGGGAACTTTGTGAGCTGTGTTATTATTTTTACTGCGTGCAATAAAGTTGTGTTTTCTGTCTCCTATACTATGTTTGCTCTTGGGGTAGCAATGGGTGAAGCATGCGAAAAGAGGGGGGGAGGTATAGTAGTTCGTGTTCAGTTACGACATGTAAAATATGGGGAATGCATTTTGACGTTTCCAAGACTCGTGAGACGTCAAACTCTCAAGACGGGTCTGTCTTGAACATAGCTTGCGTCGCAACATAATGGGACCTGACAATACCCCAAGTACGTTATGCTACTTCACTTTTATTTTGAGGACGCAAATTGTGTGAATTTTGCGTTTCAAGCATAGGCGCGTGTAAAGGGGGGGAGGGAGGTTCAAGGGGGGCGGCCGCTCCCCCCTAATTCGTCGTCTTTCCGCCGCACGGTCTTTGTAGGAGGGGGTCGAGAAGAGAAGAGCGGGGAGGGGGGGGGGGGGGGTCTGCGGTGAAACATTGTATCTCCCCCCGCCACCCCCCACCCCCTAAATGAAGAACCCTACGCACGCCTATGGTTCTGAGTATCTCCGCAGAGATTGTGGCACAGTCCTCCGACTGCCATCTGTGTTTACACCATTTCGTGATGCGTTTCTATGCCGCCTTTGTCGTCTAATGTTCTGCGCCTTGCGACGCACTTCATCGATGTGTTTTTCTCACGCCAAGAAAGGAAGCACTCGCGCCACTAAATCAGGCATCCACTGCGTATATGCTGCATTTCGAGGATGTGTAGAAGCGCCGTGCAGTCCAGCGTGCGACCTATAGGACAACCTTGCCCCTCTCCCCAAACCCGGCGAGGTCCTTGAAGGAACGACCAGATCGGAGTAAACAGGCGTATTAAGAGGGAAGAAATGCGCCGAGAAAAAAAGAGTTGGGGCCGAGCGATAGCGGCGACAGACGAAAACATTGCGCGACGCATATTCGTTTGGAACGCGCTCTCTTAATATATATAATAAATATAGCGTGCACTCGGCGGAGCGGAAAACACATTACTGCGTGTTACACGCTAATCGACTTGACACACGCTCCCCTATAATGTAACCGCTTTTGGATATAGTGCGCCCGCACGCAACGTACACAAACAAGCACGTGTATGCAGTATAACAGCTTGCAAAGTGCCTGGTCGAGGCCCTAGACAAAGATGCAAGGGATTTCATAAATAACTTGTTAGTCACAGCCGTGCCCGCAGGGTTTTTCATTCAAAAGGGTGGGAGGATGTGCTAATTTCTCACATCAGTCTTTTTCCTGCTTACATCTTCACTGCTGGCGTTCTGTACCAAACATAAGGAGTGGATATCGAACACTTTCGCGCCGATATTGGCGTCATCTTGTAGCATATATTTATTCGTGTGAAAGCAGGATCATTTAATCATATAGTGACACACAACACAGAACGAACACACAACACAACACAACACGATTCAGGTACACGTTGAATAACCCCAGGTGGTCGAGATTTCCGGGGCCCTCCACTACGGCGTCCCTCATAAACATATCGCGGTTTTGGAACTTCAAACCCCAACAATTATTATTATTCCAACTTTCAATCTTCCTCATCCCTTTCCCTTGCGCAGGGTAGTACATCGGTTATTCTAACTCGGTTAACAAAGCTACCTGTTCTCTCTCTTTCTCTCTTGTTGTCCTTCCTTTTTCTTCCCTCCCCATGATAACCCCCCAAAAACTCGAATCCAGGATAAGCGATAGGGTCCGAGTCTCGGCAGCAATATGCATTGATCGGCCTCGGAAGCTCAGTAGCCAGAACACTGGATGCGAAAGGTCTACAGCGGGAAGAGCGGGTGGGAGTACTGCTCCGGCGCATATATGATCGCGCATAGATGCTCGCGGCATGCATATATGATATAGAGCATACACAAGCGAGGCTACGGGATGACTGCGCCGGACACCTCAGATTACGCCGAGACCTTCGACGAACCTCCAAGGTGAAGAACGGGACTTTGCTTTTCCAAGGCTGCGCTGGTCGTGCGACGCTCTGCGCCGAACAGGCAGAGAGATAAACTAATGAGCGCTCGGAAAACACTTATGGCGCCGCGCACTGCTGTTCTCGAATGTTCCTACACAGGGACCCACGAGCACTACTGGTAAGCGACCGAGAATGAACAGGAGAGCGGAGGCGCCAGCGAAGGACGTGGTCGCGTATACGTTGGCAGGCGTTCGCCTGCGAACTTTCTAGATTAAAATGACAGGCCTATAAAAAACGGAGCCCGTATATATGCGCGTTCCAAGATTTTTCCCGAGTGAGGCAGAGTGCCAGTTCATCGATTATTCAAATCGGGGCTGATTCGACGACAGATATGTCTCTGAATTTGGCTCACAGTGCACCGTCACATATCATGGCTTCGCACAAGTTACTGGCTGGGGCCGCCGAATTTCAATGGTGGCGAAATGAAAAAAGCGCACGTGATTTAGGTGCACGTCAAATAACTATGAATGGTCAAAACTAATCTAGAGTGCTCCGCTACAGCATGCCTTATAATTATATTGATTTTGGGCTTCACAAACAACGTACAGCTTCACAATTGAATTCAACGTAACTGATAACGGAGGAGAACGCTGGTTATCTTGGCGGAAAAAAAAGGATTAAGATATCAAAAGCGAAAAAAGTTTGTTATTCAGTTGATTCAAGCTCAACCTCTTTGAAGGTTACACTTGCGGCGCTTGTTAGTACGGCCTGCAATATTCCTTTTTATTTCTTTTCATTCCACATATACGCGTGTTCTACAATCTAACCAAAAAAAGTCAGTATTTTTTATCTCTGCAATGCATTCACTCAGTTAAATGCTTGCATAGGTTTCAGTAACTGTTTGCCATGCTACCTCCCCCCCCCCCCCCCCCCATAAAAATAAATAAAGAACTATCATTGCGAAAGTGTGGAACACTCGCTCGAGCACTTAACGCAAGACGAATCGGGTTGCTTAATGTTCGCACCTATGTTATAGCAACGGTGGCGGTATATTGCGATTTCTCGCGAAGCAAAGGCGGGCATCCTCCCGGCATGGCCAAAAAGGAGAAGTTGCAGGATTGATTGCTACGGGCAGTTTTACGGCCTGAGCTTTCATTCGGTATAAAACTGCTTCGGTCAATCTTCATTCCACCTCAAATACGAGCCGTTTCGGAGGAGATACCCGCTACAGCGTCCAGTGCAATGTTCTTCCCGTACAACGGCACCGCAGTCACTTCTCAAAAGTAACTCTCAGTTCCGGCAACTTCCTTCTCCATCTTTCCTTTTACGAGCTGCGCTATTTCTGCGCACGCACGCACGCACGCACGCACGCACGCACGCACGCACACACACACACACACACACACACACACACACACACACACACACACACACACACACACACACACACACACACACACACACACACACGCACGCACACACACACACACACACACACACACACACACACAAACGTGCATTGTATACACACTGCGCGGACCGGAAAGAGCCGACAGGTACGCACGGCCGGCCCATAAAAACTCAGTCTCGCAGAATGCCCGTGTAGAAATTGCCCATGCGGCCGTTTCGCGCTGCGGAGTCTCTCTTATCGCTTTTCCGACTCTGTACTGCCGGCCTCGTGAAAAACAAGAAAGAAGGAAGAATGCGAAGTTGCGATGAAGGTAGAACAATGGAGTACATAAACCAGAGTAACGTGAGAAAGAATGAAGAAGATTCACGTGAAGCTGTGAGGCTGAATGAAGGAGAAATGAAAGAGGATGTCAGGATGCGAGTAAACGTAGAACGAATCGAAGCTTTGAAGCAAAGGAGAGAGGGAGAGATGAAGGGGAAAGGCAGGGAGTTTAGCCAAGCTTTGGCTCGGTTGGCTACCCTAGCCGTGGGGCGAGGGAAAGGGAGAATAATGTATAATATATACAAGAATTAACAGCGGTAAGATAAGGAAGAAATGAACAGTTAGTATGAACACACACACCTTGACGAAGTCGCACTGGTAGTTGACAGACTATCGTGAAGTTTGGCCATCTTCAAGAGATAAAGAGAGGAGGAAGGCAGGGAGGTTAACCAGAAGGTATACTATCTGGTATGCTACCCTGCACTGGGGTTGGGGAATAGGGGGTTGAAAGAGAGAGAGAGAGAGATAGAAAAAAAACGCAGCCGCACACAATAGCACAGTAGGGCTGTGGCCTTGCGCATGCATGATACCGTGGGCCGATGTCCCAGGATCTTGTTTTCTGGCAGTGGTCTCTCATCATGACGAGTCATGGGGAAGTATGAAGAAGCTTAATGTGAAGTTGGGAAGAAGAATTACGGAGGCAATACGAGCACGCGGATGAAGTAGGAAGAAGAATGCGTATGTGCAAAGACGAAGAATTAGTGAAGCTCCGAAGAAGAATGTTAACTTGAAGATGGGACGCAGAAAGAAGTGCGGGAAATAGGGGATGAAGATCGAATAAATTTGATGACAAGGAGGAAGAGATATATGCGAAGATTGTAAAGAAGAATACCACGGGTGTCAAGAAGCACTAGAAGACGAAAGAGCAGGAGAATGTTTGTGAAGTTGGAAGGAGACTTTAGAAGAAGAAAAAATGAGGAGTGAGAAATTGCGAAGAAGCATAATGTTTATATGCATCTAAATGTTCCTATGACGAACTCTCGGCCAGTCCTCCAGGCGTGAGTATGTGCCATATTGATGACGCAACAAACACACAAACAAAGTATGATTCCGAAAAACGATGTTTTTGTAAGTTGCGACGTCGGAGAATGGGAACGAAGCAGGAGGAGGAGAACGATGAAGAGGAGGAAGAATGATACATGGGAAAAGAGAACGCGTGACGTTCTGTTCCACATCGACGACTGGTGTGAAGAAACCACGTCCGTGTCTCCAACCGACCCAACCGACAACCGACACCGATGGATCAGCGAAGAGGAAAGGGTGAGGAAGGGAGTCTTGTTTCGAAGACATATCTCGAGAGATTCGAGAGCGTTCACGAAAGACCAGAGAGCAGTTTAAAATCTTTAAAAGGGAAAGAAAACCACAATATAAAAGAGAACGACGCCCGCTGGAGACGGCGCTTGTGAGATTGAGAAAGCGTTCGGCAGCCATTCGGAGTGGTAGTAGCAGTAGCGACAGCAAAAACCGAGGATCGTCGTACCGACCAAATCCGCTTGCAACCCACGCGCAGATAAACGCAGAAGGAAACGAATAGATAGAGAGTGAGAGAGAGAGAGAGAGAGAAAATGAGGGATAAATAAAGAAGAAAAAAGCACTGGGGAGATTCGAGGCAAGAGCGAAATGCGCAGCGCGCAAGCCTGTACACACGCTACAATATTTTTGTTTTTGTTTTTCCTCGAAACGCCGTTTCCCCCGAGATTTCTTCTTTCTTTTTTTTTAAAGGATCGAGGAAAGAAATAAACATCGCGCCACAGTCAGCAGGCGCCGTGGTGTCGAGGCGAGGCCCTCGAACTGCGATGGTCCGGTTCGAAGCGCTCATGATACGAACGAATGGTTAAACAACAATAGTAACAATAAAAAAATACAGAAAGCCGGATTGTCGATACCATCCTTCGAGGACGACTTTTCCTTTAGTTTAGACTTGTTCTGGTAGTCATGTGGGCTAGTATATAGAGCATGCTGGTGAACATCCTTGGCAAGTTTAAGTATTATACCGCTTGTGCGTTTTGGCCACTCCCACGAGTGCTATTGTATAACAACAATCAAGCCCGCAGTGGCGGCGCAGTGACTGTATGACGTCATTCTACAGTCTGTGAGGTAGTAACTTCCACGTGGTTTTATAAGTGGATTTATAGAGAGAGACAGAAGGAAAGAGAAGCAAAGAAAGGCAGGGAGGTTAACCAGACGCGCGTCTGGTTTGCTACCCTGCACTGGGGAAAGGGATAAGGGAGTGAAAAGAGAGACAGAAGGAGGGGAGAGAGATATGGACAGAATAACGAGCGCACTTGGGGGGTATAGGGTAACTTATAGAGT
This sequence comes from Rhipicephalus appendiculatus, assembly GCA_030522465.1. Classification (NCBI taxonomy): domain Eukaryota; kingdom Metazoa; phylum Arthropoda; class Arachnida; order Ixodida; family Ixodidae; genus Rhipicephalus; species Rhipicephalus appendiculatus. Next base: position 982,388 of record JALIZH010033007.1, on the reverse strand, counting down.
AGCACATGTACGAAATATTAGGGGCAATTTTGTGCATGATCAATTGTATACGAAAAAAAAAGCTTTTATTACAGATAATAATGACAAATAAAAGATAAACCCTTAATTTTTATGCAGGCATGTGTATACGCAAGAAGATAAGAGTAATGTGTTTACCTGTGTAACCGACTGGCTTCATTAAGATAATTCCGCACAGCCAATCAAACTTTCGCATTGCAGGACTCAGAATTCGAAGTTCCACTACGGTTGCTTCTACTTGATCTTCTGCAGGGGCGTAGCCAGAAATTTGTGTCTCTGCGTGTGTTTGGGGGGGGGGGGGGTTCAACCATACCTTATGTAAGTTCGTGCGTCTTTTTGTATGCTTGCGTGCATGTGTATGTAGACGTGCAAAATTGAAATTTTTCGAGGAGGTTTGAATCCTCCAACCCCTCTCCCGTCCCCTCCCCCCTTTAGCTATGCGTCCTCCTCCTCTGCCAGCGTAGGCCTTTCAATACTCCGTAAATTCTTGCGAGAGCTGGATAGCAAACCGGGTGCCTCCCTGCCTTTCCTTTGCCTTTCTCTCTCTCTCTCTTGCCAGAGCTGAGCCACCACGCGATAGCCAGCTTTGTTAACCGTTGGCGTCCCCAATAAACGAGGCCGTAAAAGACGGTGTGCATTTGGAAGGGGATGGGAGAAAGTGGCATCGTCATCGCGTGCTCGTGTCAATTTAATCGACGCCACAGAGCCCCACCCTATTCGTAGCCCGCGACGCGGAAAAGTCAAGTCCGTCTTGCGACAGCCAAGTCCGGTCGGTCCGCTCGCCTAATTGTAAGTCGACACGCGACCAGCTTTGAACAGCGGACACGTTCTAACAAATCTACGGTTCTCACTTCGCTCCAGTTCACAAAGGGTTAAAAAGGACGCCGTAGAAAAGAAAGCGTAAATCAGTCGAGGCGGGGGGTAGGCTGTCTTTAGAAAACGCTATATTTGCATTTCAATCAGAAACAAAGGGTGCCTTTTGATGGTCATATACGCAAAGGCCAAACGTGTATTTCTTAAACATCGCGCTCAGCCCGCAGCTCCAGTGTGACCTCAGACATTTCAAAGTTCGCGTTTTCGCGTCGGCGTTGTTTCTATGCGCTGGGAAAGTACCCATAGCTACCGAAGTTGACGCCGTTTTCTCTAGGAAGAAACGTATCTCTTCCAAATCGATAATAGAAATTGGTCTGCAGTAAACGGTTGTCGAGTTTATTTTGGAGAAATGTGAGGATGGCTAGCAGCGTGTTCGGTAAACTCGAGAGGATGTGGACGTATTTAGGCTTGCAGAAGGAACGCCTCCGTCGCAAGATACTAAATGTTCCCAAACCACTTAAATTTGAATATTTTTCTATTCCTTTGGACAAGTAAGCCCGGAAACTAGTTTACGGCCTTAGCGAACTCCGCCGACGCCAATGCCTCGCATAAAAAAGAAAGCGAGAAAGAAACAAATATGAACTGATGTGTTTCGGCGCCTAACTGGAAAGTTCCATTATACTCATATTCACCATAGGAGATCGCCGTTTTGCCGAGTGTTATGCGCTCTGCTTAATGTATGGGCAAACACGTGCAGCGGCTTTTCATTGCATTGTCGCATTGGCAACAACGCCAGAGAAGTGTCGCACGAATCACGTGATCGACGCCTCCGGGTACGTCTTACGTCGTCGCCCTCTGTTTGTTGAAACAGAATGCACCATCATTCTTCGCCGCAGGCATCCAAATTTTTTCCGTCTGGATCCTCTCGCAGCTATGTTGCAGCCGCACACCAAAGGTCACGCATGCACGCAATGTACCAGCGGCAAATGCGTCAGGGCATATTCCTGCCAAGAAGACATGCGCGCGAAACGCCACACATTTATTGTCTGCGTACAAGTGGTTTCATAGACAAGTCGGTGAACGTCTTTGTCTGTAAACCCGCTGGCTCTACAACTACAATACAAAAAGTTTTTTTTTTAAATAAGTGTGTGTTTGTTCTCTGCAGAGCAGAGAGCGAGTCAAATGTCATTTCGCGATTTCGCTCTCTCTCTCCACTCACTGTCTGCATGGATGTAAAGTCGCCTGTGATCGCTTCTTTAAAAATGCTGAAGCGTGCACGTGTGTGTACTTCCCCGCATAAAGGTCCAGAAGACACTGGCTCCAAAAGAAATGTGAATTTCTTAAGCTAGATACAATTCGAAGTAGCGTTCTCATAAGCTATACAGACCATTCGTACACATCGTGAGGGACAAATTAATCTGCAGAGATACGAAAATTATCTGAGATGGCAACGGGAGCGAAAGCAGATCTCGTCCATGAAAGGGCGTTGTACAGAGGCGGCAATACTCGGGCAAATAAACAATGTGAAAATCTATCTTCAAAATATACAAAGGAAAATATCAGAAATGCACGATCGATGGGCAGACATAAGAAGTAAAGGAGCAAGGAGTCAACCCGACGGAAGTGTCGAGTATTCGTCACGACGAAAGAAAGAAGTCAACAAGTTCAGCAAAAGGGCGATTGTCAATCGCCTATCGCATCCACGAACGCCTTTTGCAAGCTACAGCAGTGTCTTCGCGACAGACTTGAAAAGGAAGACGCATGTAAATGTAGAAAGGTCAAGTCAAAATATTATTCTCACACGCTCGGAATATATTACGGTCAACCCGTGACGCGAAGTATACCACATGTTCTCGGTATAACTAAAAACAACCCGGGCTCCAACGTTGTACAGAGGCTTAAAGTTCAGGATGAGCATAGAGCAGCGAATCTGGCCCGTTTGTTCATTATAGTAAAGGATTATGAATAACGTATCAATCGCGCTCGTGTCTGAGAGGCGTTGGAAATTCTTAGCGTATACTGTAAGCTCCTTGGAACCTTAAAAGCATGTTACTTCTTTAAAACTGATTCATTGTAGTAGATATATAAATATGAGCTTAAGAATTACCTTCATGGCGGTTATTTGTTCAGCTGAAAAATAAGAAATTCATTAGGAACTCCTCGGCTAAGCTGAATTGAGCTTAAGAATTAACTGCTTGGTTAAGCTAAAAAATGGCACAATTTGCATGGCTATCAGTAGCAGCGGCGGCGCCAAGATTTTCTCTCTTTTCTTTAAGCGGAGAGGGAGGGGGGAATGGGGGGGGCAAAGTGGTTAGGCAGAATTTAGAAGGGGGAGGCGCCTCCCATGTGTCCCCCCCCCCCCCCCTCTGTTGCCACCCCCCGAACAGTTGAAGTGGGGGGAGAAAACAACCAGCGAAGTCCAGCAGTACATCAAGACTATCACGACAAACTATGACCAAGACGAAGCATAGACGATATTATTGAACAATTTTGAAACAAAAGTTCATGATGAAGCGGTGACGGGCTCTCAGCGAGGAGCGAGAGACCCAGGCAGCGCCGTAACTAGGGGTGAGTTGAGGGGGTTCCGACACCCCCCGAAATTATTTCATGCTTTAACTTTTCGGGTGATACTAAAGTATTCACACGCCTTCGCATCGATCATCTGTTGCCAAAATTAGCCGTTATACACATGAACCCCCCCCCCCCCCCCCCTGAAAAATATTCCTGGGTACTGCCCTGAACCCAGGGCACCAGCATCGGTAATCAAGTGTTGGATAACTGTCGGCCTAAAGCTGGCTACCGTTAACTATATAGTGTAGATGTTACATGGCTTCAGAAGCTAACGATTAGCACAGACGACAGTTCCACTCGGGAAAATTCCGCCGCCGTCTTCCTTATCCCGAGCATGCGAAACACGCAAAACAAGGCGTGCATAGCTTGCGCAGGCGCACTAATGGTATGGAAGTAATCTAGCGAAGACAATTATTGGGCGATTCGAAGAGGCGGCCTTTCTTACGCAAACACCGCGCTACACCCGATGAAGGAGGAAGTATTAGCAGGCACTCACTCGCATCGACCCCTCTCTTCGATCCTCATTGACGTCAGGCCCGGAAGCGCATAAAATGCAGACGCGACTCGCCTCGTGTAGTGTGAGTCATGTCAGAGACAGAACGATGCTCTTTGTTTAAGCAGAAAGGGGTGGGACGGAAACAAGGTAAAATAACGCTGCACTCGGCGGCGAGGTTGATTTAATACTCGCCACGCGTGGCCGAACGAGAACGACGGGAAAACAACATTCCAGAGAGAGCTGAGTGAATGTGACTTACCTTTCCGAAGGGATGTTTGCAAACATGCCGACGCAACTCGACTACAACACAGTGCCTCCCACATTAAGTTTTCGTCGGCGCTTCAGTCGTGTACAGCCTTCATCATTATCAACCAGAAAACGTCTTAAGTGTTTACTTGTCTCTTCTTTTTTTTTTTCTTTTTTTTTTTTTTTACGGATGGGAGTTCCTGGTTTCCACGGCTCGAATGCACCCTATAATTTCATGTTATTTCCTTCAATAGCACTGCATCCTTCTTCATTGAAATAAAAAATAAATGAGGGAGTTGTTGCCGCCATTTCTTTACATCAGGTACCCCTTCTCACTTGGTTGAAAAAAAAAAAGAATATATATGCATCTGGTAAGTTTGAAAGTTTTCGTTTGAACAGACCACACTAGATCTTTGCTCCTTCGTTAAGTTAAGCCGCGGAATATCTGTCTCATGTATGTTTGCCGAGTGTATACGCACGAGAGCGGTACTGTGACCACGTAGGTGGTTACGGTGCTCGGCTTCTTGACCCGAAATACGCGGGTTCGATCACGGCCGTGGAAAGGTCGCATTTGATGGGGGCAAAACGCTAAAAGCCAGTGTGCTGTGCAAATTCAGTGCACGTTGAAGAACCCCGGAGGATTGCAATTATCGGGAGCCCTTCACAAAAGCGCCTCTCATGGCCTGCAGCAGAGTTGCCAGTTCCAGTTATAATAAGCGGATTTTGGCTTCTTTATTCACCCAGTTGCTTGTATAATTTTCTAGTCGCTTGTCGCGTTCTTTTTTTTCTTTGAGGAGGAGGAGGAGGGGGGGGGGTTATTTGTATTTTTCCAGCAAATGTAGTTAATTTAGTGATCATCACGTTGTTCAATCGAGCGTTGGTCATTCACCAATACCGCGTTTGTCGATGACTTTAAGTAGTGTTTTCAAGTGTTGAAGTCAAACATACGTTGTGGGGGAATGAACAAGTAACGTTAATCATGCACTGGCAAACGTGCATTCAACCGAATGGAGACTACTTGTTGTAGACAATGTTAAAAAGTACGTATGTACGTTCGTTCATAGTTGGGACCCATTTTCGCTGTACAAAATAATTGAAGCGATCTTTTCAACTCCCCTTGACATTTCATTGACATTTCTTTCAAATTTAATTTAAAATATTTTCTAGAAGCGGGCAATTCATTAAATTTCCGCTTCTTTTGGGCTTCTTTTGTGATGAGAATTTGCTTGTTAGCTCGCTAGCATCTGGCAACCCTGGTCTGCAGTCGATTTCGTACGTTAGACGCCATAAAACGACCAACCTAAACGGTATTGAGCGAGTATGTGCGACGACTCACCTTATTGCTATATGTATATGTATATAGTATTGGCTATATGAATTATTCATCCTGATTTGTACGATGACTCACCTTGTTCGTTCGCTATATAAACTAATATCCTGCGCTGTATTGATGCATAGCTCAAGTATCTTCGATTTGGTGCACCTTTCAAATAAGCTCGCTTATTGGCTCATTTGCATTGTCTCCCTCTGAACACATGGCAATGTAATTACGTTAACATGCTGCAGAACCACCTGTCAGCTGCCCGCTTCTAAGTCATCGCATTAATCAACATCAGAAGCCAACAAAGGCGGAATTACTTTTCCCCTCTCGCCTAGGCGGCCCTATCATTAGGCATAATACGAGGAAAATGTAACAAAGTAAACAAACTGCGTCGTAAGGGCAAGGCGCGCTGCGATGCACAATATTTAGAACCGGTTCAAAAGACCAGATGCCAAGGCACAAAGCAGGAACAGAGATATATATCGTCGCCGCGAGATGTTTGTCTATATAGACCACGAATCGGCCGGATCCACCCATCGTACAGCTCAGCACGTCTTTGCGGCAAGACACCTTCTTAATTGAACGAATAAACAGCGAGAAAATACGAGAACGAGCAAAAGACACGACAGATAACGGCGCTGACACGCAACTAAAATTTTATTTCGAAACCAACAAGATAAACAGCATCTGGAAAAACACGATAACGAACAACCATCACACATGCTCAAAGTAACAAAAGTAGCAAAAATAACTAAGTGACTGATTCGACATGAACATGACGCAAACTATCTATGAGGTATGACATTTCAGCCTGTGATGACTGCCTGTCGTTTCTTTCGCTCGTCCTCGTATTTTCGCGCTATTTAATCGTTCAACATGGAATCACAGCCAACTGGCCCAATTAAGCGTTCTGGTGCAGTACATTTATGACAAGACACCTTCGCACATCCTGCGACCTCGACAATTCGACGGGCATAGAGTTAAAGCACAGGACTTTACGAGTGTAGCTTAGTTCGTATGTGTAAGCGTTGAAAGAATCATCATCATCATCAACAACAACAACATCATTGTCACCGTCGTCATCGGCTTATATTACGTCCAATGCAGCACACGAAAGCCACTCCCAATGATCTCCAATCAAAACGTGCCCTGCGCTGGCTGATTCCGTTTAATGCTTGACAATTTCTTGATTTAGTCGCTCCACATAATCCTATGCCATGCTCGACCACGCTTCCATACTCTTGGTATCCATAACTATGCTCCAGCAGACCATCGCTTATCTGTCTTTCCCATGACGTGGCCTACCCGGGTCCATTTTTTTTTAATATCTACTAAGATATCAACTACCCCTGCGTGCTTTCCGACCCGCTCTGCTGTTTTCCTATCTCCTCCAGAAACGCCTATAATTTGGACATCGCAACCTGTTTTTCTTTATTTATGCATGTTCTGGCTTACCGATCCACGGCTACAGCAGCAGTACTGAAGTTTTGGTCATTCGGGAAGCGTTATTTAATACCGCAGTGCGCCGTATTATCCGTATGCTGTGTCACTATAGCTTACGTTAGAAAAAGAAAGAGAGAGAGTGACAGAAAACTCTTTATTGAAATACAAAGATTTCTGTAGGCGTGTGTGTAGCCGCCTACGTGCATTGCATAGGGAAAAGAACCGAAGAAAGAAAGGAAGAAGGCTGGAAGGGCAAGATAACTTATGGTCATCGCGAAGTATTATTTCGCTATTTACTCCAACAACACGCACCCACCACAGCGTGATATTAACTTGTCCTTGTACAACCACGTGCAACATTCGTTTGCACCATTTCTTTTGTTTGACGTGTTAGTTGCTTTCAATTGCACTGTTTTTAAACCTGATGTATGCACTTTCCCTTATGTAATACCATCGGGTATTACATAAGAGAAATCATATGAAATACGTTATTTACATGGTGATACAGACGTGACGGTTGTAACATAGGCAGGTTAGAGCTTATCAGATATGCTCATGTCTTCCAGGAACGCAAAAAGAAATTGTAAAGCTCGACGCTGCTTGCCAAACACCACAAGACCTCGGAAAAACACTAGAGCCTTACCCATCATGTTAGATTAGGTGCGGTTACCTGAAAAAGTAACGTCAACAGGGCAGCGCTTTTGCCTTGCTGCGCGGTCGGCGATAGCGGCACGGGCTTCGAGGTGCTTGCAGTGCATTCTCGCATGGAGGCCTCGCAAGCAAGCAACAGCGATAAAACGAGCGGCAACAGCAAGCGTGCCAACTTTCAGCGCAAACATCAATAGAGGATAACATTGCTCGGCGCATCCCATGCGTGGGGCGGCGCCGGTGAACTTCGACAATTTCCACAACAAAAACGCAGCTCCCAGTAGAACTTTTGTTTGGGCGAGCTGGTTCAGCGCCCGCGGTGTCCACTATGTGCCTCTGTCCGTGTGTTCCTTAGCGCTGCCCAGTGGCGTAGCCAGAGGGTGGCACACCGGGCACGTGCCCCCCCCCCCCCCGAATTTTTTTTCGCCATGCATAGAGAGCGAAAAATGACCATCTCAAGGAGGTGCCCCCCCCCCCCCCCCCCCCGAAAAAAAAATTCTGGCTACGCCCCTGGCGCTACCCCCCCAAAAAACTTCCAGTACTCATTCGCTTTCTTTTTTTCTTTTTTGTAGTGAGTTGCAGAAAGGTTAGCGAGGCGAAAATTCTTACTAAATGAAACCTTGCGGTTTAGGCAGATTGGTTACGATAGACGCCTTAGCGAAGGAAAATGGAATAACTTTTGACATCAATACGTCTTCAGTAGGTACCCCAGTGATACGACAACGTGACGAAACACTCGGGTATACTAACGAGATACATGTCATATTTCGCCTGCGGGTAAAATATCGCCTAGTTTAAACATCTACGATTTCGCGTGCTTGCGTTAGTTACGTCACATCTCTTCTACCCGCCACCTTAAATTGTGCGCAAACACTTATCATCCTGAATTGCTACACGAACTTGTCCAGAGGCGTCAGGCGGCGGGGGAGGAACGAGGGGGGGGGGGGGGGGGGGGGCAAGAAGGATACGATAATCCCACCCCATCGATCTTTTCCACCAGGAGAGGGGCCACGTGTATCAAATACATTAGCAACACCAATTAAGGTCAGCATTATGCTCTACACATGTAATTAAAATACTTTTCAGTGGTTACTCAGTCACTGCGGAATCATCGACAATGAACGGGCCGATCAAGCTGCCCGCTCAGCCCACGCAGAAGACCATGAACTATACTCGTATACCGCTTTCTAGGACCGACGCTGCACTTAAGCTCCGCTTGCTTGCTCGTCAACGCACCACGTCACAATGGAATGAGCCGCACTTCAAGCATGTCCTGACTGCACTCCTTTGATACGTTAAGTCTTCAAGTCCCATCGAGGCTTCGCCGAGTGGACGCGAACCTTCTTCTGTAGGCGGTGGTTGGGCGTTGCGTTTACCAACGCCTATGCTTTCCGCATTTGGATGGCCGACACCGCAGCTTGTGACCCCTGTGGCAACGAAGAAACAATTGGACATATATTTCGCGACTTCCTACAGTATAGCGCACAGCGACTATGCCTTTGCGACGCGCTCGACGAGTTGGATGACCGACCTCTGTCGGAGGAAAGAATTTTACGCCATCGACAGGACGCAACGTCGCAGAAGAAGGCCCTGCAAGCGCTACTGCGATTTCTGCGATCGACTGGCCTTTCTGAACGACTTTAGCCAGAACGCCCTTCCTGTGTTGGTTGTTCTTTATCCTGCGTGTGCGTGCGTTTTTAATTTCCTTTCCTTTACTTTTCCCTCTCTCTCTACACCCTCTTTCTTGCCCTATTTCCCCTCCCCTGTGCTGGGTAGCAAACCGGATGCTAGTATCTGGTTAACCTCCCGGCCTTCCTCTTCATCTCTCTCTCTCTCTCGCTCTACATTGCTAGAATGAACCATGCGTTAGTAAACTTCCAAATTTTGTACAGAACGATGACAAATTAATTTTTCATGCTTCAGTCAATGTGGACAATTCGTCCAGCTGACACCCGTGTACGCGTGCAAACACACACACACACACACACACACACACACACACACACACACACACACACACACACACACACACACGCACGCACGCGCGCACACACACACACACACACACACACCAGATCCCATAGCGATAACTTTTTTTATTTTATTTTCTAATTTTATTTTTTGGGGGGGTAGGGGTGTGTTCAACAATCCGTTATGTATGTTCGTGTGTGTGTTCGTATGTGTGAGTGAATAATATATGCACAGGTTCAAGTGGAAACATTGAGGGGCGTTTTGGAGCCGCCACATCCCCCGGGCTACAACCCCCGCCCCGCCCCCCTGGAAACGACAGTTGCACACACACGCTCTGAAACCTCCTTGAAAGGTGCGTAGCTGAAATAGAACTCTGCACACGTGCACTGCAGCGTGCTATCTCACTGTGTATACGCACCGCTCGCTGTTCTTTACCGTCATTTTTTTATTTTATTTTTCTTGGAGATGTGTCCCCGCTATTTCGTCAGCGAGCTGGAGCAGTGCTTTCCTTCGCTTTGCAAACTCGCGCTGCGCTTCACAAGTTCCACGAGGCCGCCCGTGCACGCCGGTAGAAAAGGCGAGCGCTATCAGCGAAGCACTGTGCGACGAGAAGAGTTGGCAAACCTCGCAGGGGCCGCGGCCCGCTATCGCGGATTTCGAGCTGTCGACGCAGCAGCCCAGGGGACATGCGGCAACGGAGTGACGACGACGGCCGAGTCCGGAATGACAGCTGCACTGACCCGATTTCGCCACGGCTGCAACGGCAAGGACGGGACTTTCGAGATGAGCAGAACCACGTTTATAGCTACGTGTTTCACGCCAATAGCGTGCAGTGCCGCGAAAGGCTGCGCTTATCTCTCATTCAGTAACGAGAAACAACGGCGCGACATTCTGGAAGAAAGAGAACCTTGAATTGAAAAGGGTTTATCTGGCCCTACTCATTAGGACATTTCAAGATAAAAGAAAGAGAAGAGGCAGGTGTACATGGTAACCACAAGTTTCCGATTTGCTTCCCTGTACGTGGAATGGGGAAGATAGATAGATAGATAGATAGATAGATAGATAGATAGATAGATAGATAGATAGATAGATAGATAGATAGATAGATAGATAGATAGATAGATAGATAGATAGATAGATAGATAGATAGATAGATAGATAGATAGATAGATAGATAGATAGATAGATAGATAGATAGATAGATAGATAGATAGATAGATAGATAGATAGATAGATAGATAGATAGATAGATAGATAGATAGATAGATAGATAGATAGATAGATAGATAGATAGATAGATAGATAGATAGATAGATAGATAGATAGATAGATAGATAGATAGATAGATAGATAGATAGATAGATAGATAGATAGATAGATAGATAGATGCAGGGATGATAACCAGGAACATGACCGTGACGGTGAAAGGAGGATAGAGAAATGCTTAGGGACACCGTCGTAGTAGATGGAGGATGACCTCAAAACAAAGGGAAGCCAACGTCGCAACTACAAGGTGACTAAATTGTCCGTTCAGGCGGATAGCTTTGTCAACGTAACCCGCAAGGGAGTATTAGTACTTCATTCCTTTTTTTTTTCCCTCTCACTCATAAATTCAAGTTATTCAACCTGCATTGCACATGGGGGGGATTAGAGGCTGACAATGTACCAGCCGTTCGTTTAGTTATCGCCTATTTGTAACTGGCTGACGTGACCCACAACTTTTGCGGTGCTGCGCGAAGGGCGATCTTGAGGGGGGACGAGTGTGCGGACATGTCCGCGCACGTTCCAAGCAAGCTAGGCGTCGTCTTTCTCGCTCTTCAAGAAGGCCCTGCACAGCCTTCCGATAATCGAGGCGTGCGCGCGGCTGTCCGTCGGCCTGCCTCTCACGTACTACATTATCGTACGAACCGCAAGTTGCGAATGTGTGTACACAAAGACGACCGGCTGCGGCAAATAGAAAACCAACGCGATATGAAAAGTGGTCGCTGGCCTCAGACTGGCGTCCCATCAACTTGTCAACGCCGGGCCTTAAGCACACGCTTTTCGAAGTTTTAACTCGCCACGGCCCGTCTTTCCACCCACCGCGTACGTGTTTCCGTGTAGCTACACCTCATGAACGTGCCGAATTGTCATTCGAAGGAGTATGTAAACATCACTCGGCAGAATCACACACGATACTCAATTACATGTCTGCAAAGAAGGTCTATAGAGGTCAGAAGAGGTCAAGAGAAACGCCACGAAATTCCTGCACGGCGCTTATTGTGACGGATGCGAGTGGCGTTAAAATTGATCAACTCGACGTATAGGAAGTAAAACAAATCAGTGCGCTGAGCCAATTCACTGAGGGAATAAACTGAGTGCATAGTGTAAACAGACGTAGACATTCTGTTAACTCGAGCAGCACCAGGGATGTATATACTCGCGTGCACGGATTTCTTCTTCTTTTTATTCCGGCGTTTTAGCTGGGGACGTAAAGCTTAATCCGAAACTTTGTAGCGTCTTTAATTAGGTTATCACGTGACAAAGGGTTTCATACGCGCTGCCCGTCACACGCGCTGTTCAGCGGATTGCGTACAGGCTAGGTATGAGAGGACGCTGACTTCATAGACTTATTGCTATTTTTTTTCAATTTTTTCCCTGCTCGAGCATTTCTTTATACAGTCAGTCAAGTGAAAAGATCACGATAACGCGAACCCCGACGAAGCGTAGCTTTTTCTTTTCTTCCCGGCAAACTTACCTCCTCATGAGATAAAATATATCTTTTAAGCACTTCCTTACGGGGCACGTTTCGTATATCAAGGTTCTTGCTTTTGATTGGTCAGGATTCTACCAGTTTCAATCACGGCTATTTATTTGTTTGC